>VXBI01011345.1:0-140000 GCA_013397375.1 Toxostoma redivivum
TATATATATATATATGCATATAGATATATATATGTATATTAAAAACACCATGCAATTACTTTAGTTATAGGTACACATCAATATGCAAATGTCTTTCTAAACTACTTTTTCTTTTCATAAAAATAAGTATGTCACAGATACCTCATTAATGACGCTGCAGCCACATGTCTCACTCTTGGATCTTCATCTCCAAGTAGACTTATTACAACATTTTCAAGTACTCTCTCCTGAAGCTTTAATAGCTAGAAAATAAATTAACACAGTAAATAAAGTTCACTGACCATTTTCATTATTTGACCACATTGTTAGAAGAGTTAACAAGTCAGATTTCATCCATCATGAAAGCCTGCAAGACCATCTTTACCTCAAGACTGCCAACCACATTCTCTAACTACACAAATGTCAATTGTTTTAAGTTAAAAAAGAACAAGCCACAAAAACACACAAACACACCAGAGATATCTGACTCTCCATAGTAAGCATATTCCCAGTTGTAGTAAGTTTTAGAGCATGAGTCTATTTACACAAAAAACACAACAGCCATCAGCACTGACAGAATTTAAAAACCAGGTGATGACATTGCACTGGTACCTTAATCCAGAAACACAATATAGTGATTAAATAATTTACTTACACCTGTGTAATGATGAATTCCTCTGTGCAAGCTCTCAGTTTTTCCTTCCAAGAAGTTGACTAGCCTATGACAAAACAGAATTTACAGTACATTAGTTAACATTGCCTATTATTTCTGCCTTCACTGCTCTGAGGGTTCTTTTCTTTTTATTTTTTAAAAACACCACTATAGGGAAAATACTAGTAAACACTTTTTTCAACCTTTAGAAAAGTAAGCTATTTGCTAACCTACTATCTGGTTAGTGTAACTGAAGAAAAATAGTCTTTCCATTAAAAAAATCCATTCTTTAAAGATCATTATTAAAATTGTATTTTTCCCCATGCACAGAATCATCAGATTATTTTGAAAAAATGGTAAAACATTCCAAACATCACTATACACAGCATCCGCTTTTGTATGACTAAGAATAACTTGAAGAATTTTCCTATAAACATCTTTTGTCTTTCAGCTTGGAAGAACCAATAGAGAATGAGAGAATGCAAGAAAAAGAACAAGTCATATTTATTTCAGTATTAACAGAAACTGAATGACTACAGAGAGCTGACAGCAGAGGACAAGTCAGGGACTCTCTCTTTAAAAACACATAAAACTTTAAAAACATGGAAAAACTAAGTTAGATTCCAAATTATGTGGTCCCTCTCTGATTGCACATTTATAGAAGACTTGATACAACAGACCAATGAACTAAAAACTTCAATACAGTATTACTAGGATTGGGCTTGGTTGTGCAGTCAGTGGTAACTTGACAAAGGCACTCATACGGGACAGACTGATCTGAATTAAGTTTTATGAAACTCATAAAGGCTTCAGAAGAAATTGCATCATTCCAGTTACAGTTTCCTATACCTCTCTGCGCTTCAGCTACTGCACCCATGGAAAAATACAAACACTCACCGAAAATCTACCTCTGCAAGCGTTTCCAGAAGTTCTGTCCTTACCAGCCAATATGAGCTGTTCTTCAGAGTAAGGAGGTCCACAATCAACTGCAAACCTAGTTCACTGTAACTGCTACTGCACAAGCTCATGATGCAATGCTGAGAAGAAAAAACAACTTTCAGTTGTATTACAAAAGAGATTCTCTGAAAAGCAGAATGAAAGTCATCCAAAAAACACCTGTTTTCTTTAGAATACAAAAAAAAATTACTGCATAAGAGCTAGGATAAGCACCAGAGGTAGGTATCCTGCAAGGTCAGAACACCATCTCCATGTAAACTGCTAAAACCTGGTGCTGAAATTAACCTCTGGAGAGGAATGCTGGCCTCAAAGACCAGAGGGCAATCCTCTAAAGTAGGGTTCACAGGGCATAAACACCACAAGCACTACATTCTCATCTGTACAAAAACAGTCTCCTAATTTCCACATGGTACTTTTAGACGCCTGGTTCTGATTTCTAAAGTTTTTGAAAAAGTCATACCTCCAAATCTGAATGTTCAGCTATACGCACAATGTGTGACCTTTGGAAAAAGTTATAGAACTCCACACTTCCATGTCTTATTTAACTACACAAAATATACTTTCTTGTTTGAGGATTAACAACCCAAAAGGCATAGAACATTTCTACCAAAATGTATAAAGTCAGGCCACATTATATACCGAGAAAAAGCAAGAGCCAAAGTTGTCTAGTATTAAGTTGCCTGAACTGAATAATTCCAGTCAAGTCTTCTAAAAAGTCATTATCACAAGTGTAATCACACATGAAATCACTACACACAAGCATGAAGATTGCTGAATAGAAGGCTAAAAAGACAGAGTCATTTAACTACCTGGATTTCCTTCCCTCAGCTGTATCACAAGCCCCTCCTCTTTGCATGTAAAACCATAATTTCCATACACAAACTATCTACGTTTTACTAAAATTTATGCTTTGCTTCACTGGTCTTTAAGCTGCAATAGTCATCCACCCTGTAACTCTCCTTGACAAAAAAACTTCCCTCAGCCTCCAATTTGTCCATGTTCTACTTTTACTGGAAAAACCCTCAAAGAAAGCTCACTCCTTCACTCCTATGCTTTTTCACCAAACACCTTTCACAGATTTTATTACAGAAATAAAATTCACATACTCTAAGTTCCACTCACCAACTCAACTGTCACCTCTATTTTAACAATTGCCTGAGGGATGTTTCACCCAATTTGAACCATCTACTTTCCCAATTTTAAAAATTATTATTTCAGAAAATAATCACTATTTTACTAGTAATTTCTCACATTTAATTTTTATTCTCCAAATACATGCTACAACCAGGTGTTATATTTTCACACTCCCCTGTTTAGCCTAGATATCCTTTCTATCTAATGCACTCAGCCATTGGTTAATGTAACATTAAAGCTCATACCAGTATATTTCTCATGAGCAACATCATGATTAGATTATAATGCTACACAGTATACACCACAATTATTTTCTGTGCCAATAAAGTTCTCCAGGAAGAATTAATTTTATGCTTCATGCTTAGACATGTGGGTAACAGCATCCCAGTAATGAATCACAACCCTGTGATCTGTGGTGGTGCAAATAAATTCCTACTGCTTACCCTCACAGCTGTACAAGCCAGTTTGCATGTAACAGAGGACTCATCTTTCAATGTTTTCTGTAACAGAGGTATGCAGTCTATCAATGAAAATAGATTTCCTAAAAAAAAAAAAAAAAAGTATTTTGAGCAATGAAACATTGCAATGTTACATTAAAAGACAAAAAGACACCCGTAAAAAATTGTTACCTGTTGAGCTTCTGACATTTATGAGCCATTTTTCCACATCAAAGCGGGATTTGGTTAGAATGGAGTTGACAATTGTTCCACAGAGAATGGCAGTAGCTCCTCTAATCTGGGGATCTCCATGGTCAATATAGTTCAGAATGTCCGAAACATACTGCTCCTCTAAGAAAATAAGTTACAACTACTTTATTTTAAAAATACTAGTATTAGACTTTACTGATTCATAAAAATGTTACAATGGAGGTCTCAACTATTGGACAATCAACACCAGCACATCCAAAATATGCCCATCATAGTTCTCCCCTTCTGAGATCCCCCTCCGTGCATGCAATCTACAGATCAATCACACCATTCAGACCAATGATCACATACATCAAAACACTAGTGATTTATTTAAATTGTACACAAAATGCTCCAGGGAAATAGAAGAAGCATTTTGGACAATGTATCAAACCAGCTGCATACTCCAGGTCCCTGTGATTCATTTGCAAAAATGAACCTAATGGCTTAAAAACCATCTATAAGATAGACTAAATTAAAGCAGAAGAAAACATTTGTAAAATAAACAAACCCCTTCTACATACTCATTGTTTTAAAACAGATTCAACTTGCCAGAAGCTCTCCAAGCTCATCCACTGAAACTTGAATCTTACTACAAAAAACATACCCCACCACACGCATAGCACATTCATTTCAATTTGTGCAATATTTGTTCACAAATACTAAACTGGGTTTGGAGTTTTCAGCAAAGATACTGCCTCACTTATTTGAAATCTCAAACACAATATTAGAATGGAATATGTGAATTGCAACCTACCATACTCTTCACCCATTGCCTCCAGAGGTGTTTTATACAGTTTGCTGAAGAAAGACTCAGGGTGAAGTGCAACAGCTGCTCCAACACAACTTACTGCCAAGGCTTTTACACTGACTCTCACATCTCTATCAGGAACTAAAGCTGTGGGGGAATAAACAAAAGTTATTAAAAGGAAGGTATTTTAAATCTTCCTGAATTGTTTCAAATTTAATTAATAACACTATATAAAATAAAATAGCTTAGCTTGCACAAAAATATGAAGGCAGAGCAAGCAGTTTCAGTTCATCAGAGGCAGCAGTGATATATGGACTGCTTTTCTGCTTTCCTCAAATGAACTGTATTTGAAATATACTTGAAATACTCAAATACAGCCATAACATAATTCCAGCTCATCTCCTTCCAAAACCAATACATTATATGGGCACGTGAGCAAGTAAGAGTTTAGAAAAGGGAAAAAGAACAAACATCTTAAATCAGCCATATACCATGACAGAAATGTGGTTAAGTCCCCATCCCTGGATGTATTTTAAAAAAATGTAGATCTGGTGCTTAGGGACTGCCACAGAAATAGTCCAGTATTTCCAATAAAGTGAGATCAAAATCAAGACAAAGTGGACACATTTCCAACTTTGCAGACTGAGAGACACAGAGAACCAATGAAGCTCAGACAAACGTACCTCCTTTGTCCCCAGTGAGCAGAAAGGAAGCTGACAGAAGCCTGACACAATGCACCAAAGGAGCACAGTCTCTGTCAGTATAGTGCCCGATGTCCCCCTTCACCCTGGAGGGCTATTGAAGGCAAACCACAATGTTTATACAGAGAAAAATTATTCTTCAATTGAAATAAATATTAGCACAAGATTTAGAAATACTGCACATCCTCAAATGTATAAAGGTTTAATATGTAGTTTAATATATATTCCAAAAAAAGATCTCCAAATATATTGCTTTGGAGAAGTTTATAAACAGTATTAAAATTAGTTCAACTTTATTAGAGAAATTACAATTGTTTTATTGCAAATACTGTATATTTTTCTAAACTACATTTCTGTTTTCATCTAAAGAGCATGCTAAACCACTTGCTGCCATCAAACTTTTAAAACATTGTATGAAAAGCATTTTATTTCCAAGTTGTTTCCAAAGAAGACTGACAGTTTTCAGTAGTTTCACATTTAGAATTCCCCAATAGTCCAAGCTGATCTAATTCTGCCTGCCACGAATGAAACTTCTGCCCCAGCTCAGAACAAGGTCCAAAGATGAAGTCAAAAAAATGTAAGAGGAAATCAGTAACTTGTAGTTAAAACGGCACAAGGCTCAAAGACTAACCTCTGAGGAGACCACAAAGTTACCTCTACAGGTAGCAATCAGCACAAAGATATTTCAAGTAAGAAAGTATCAATGTAGCCTACTAATGCACATACAAAAAGGGTTTGTGCTCTCAGCAGGGTGTTCAGGTATGGCTTTGCTGGTGATTGTATTTAGGATATCAACACTTATGTATTCTCCTTATGTTAAATGAAATTCAGGCTGTAACTCAGATGCTCAGTAACCTGAGTTACTCTGACCTATAATGAGGTACATCACATATGCAGGCTTCCCACACTTAGCACTGAATTACTTCATCATAACTGTAATTTTATTTCTTTTTTAAACTTCATTGTTTTGATCTTTAAAACTGACCACTCTGACTACTTCTCACCTTGTTCTCGTGATCACCAGCATCTGCTGCATCTTCTTTTGATGTGAATCGATCCACACTGCTATCAGAGGGCTGCCTACTATGGCTCATGGTTTTCAGCAGGTGAGACTGCTGAAGAGCTTTAGAAAAAGGCAATTCATGAAATACCATTTCAGATGCAAACTAAAAGCACTTTAATTAAACTTAATTATACAAATATTAAAAATAAATTAGCAGTGATCAAAACAAGTGATTGATCACAAGTGTTGAAATATATTCCCTATTTTACATATCCATCTAGTTATTTGTTTTTCATATCCATTACATAAGTCTTCACTCCCTTGGAAGTGCAGATGCACCTGAACACCTGTCTTAATGGTGTCACCCATTGAGTCTGGCCCACCTCTGTATTTATTGACATACCAAGAGAAGAGTTTCTGAAGGACTCTGATGAATCATCTTGGAGAACATTTGCAGTTTCATCTTCCTCATCCTGTAGCTGCCCAATTTGCATTCCAGAATACTGTCCTTCAGCACCCTCCAAAACCTACACAGTGCAAGGACAGGACTTAAAATAATTTATCTTTACACAGAGTATTAACTTTGAAACATGCAGTGTTAGTAATCTAGAAAGTCTGAAAGCAAATATGAGTCTGATAAATATTAGTGTCCAGCTGCATGTAAGCCCCAAAGCACTTCCCCTCCTCCTACAGCTCTGGGGCTGTTGGAGGCCGTAGCTTCATTTGAGTCTCCCAGCTGAGTCATGAACTTGGCTACCAAAAGGAACAAAGTAAAACACTCAGTTCATTTCTCCCCTGCAGCTCCCCTTGCCCCCTCATCACAAACGTCTCTCTCTCAGCAGTTACAAATCACAACCAACACCTTTACTGCCACAAACAGAACTTGGCCCTGCAGTTTAACTCTCCCATAACCTAACTTGTCCTGGATATGTGAAGTCAAACTGAGAACACACTGTGTAGGACAAGAAAGGACAAGTAAGTTTGAAGTATTTTAATTTCTTCATTCAAAATCAGAAACTACTAAAACGGACTCATCTAGAAGAGAGTCTGACTCTTGGAACCAAGGTAATCTATAGTCAGTAGGTATATGGAAAAATAACCATAAAAATTAATCATAATGATCAATAACAGTAAAGTAAAAAAAAAGTTAATTTCATTAACTTTATCAGAAAACAGAACACTTATTCAGTTACTTCGTGTCTTTATAAGCACCTGGAAATTGTTCATTAAAAAGCTTGTGTGTCAGTAACTTGGACAACCACTTAGTCTGTCAATTACAAAAGGATAATTTCACATGTAATTACTGCTAGTAAACCATATGCCAACTGACATATGGAATAGTCTGACAAGAATTTGCATAAACACATTGTGCCAATAAACACACCTTGTCAATAAATGCCTGCTCACTTTGGCCTCTGCACTGCCTTCATTTAATTCAGAGAGCAATTATCATCACTCCTTTGGTTCCTGATTCTTCACACTTGAAGAAGTACTTGCTTAGCATGATTATAAATCTAGTATTTTTTTGTAGTGCTTACTCTTCCAAATTACTATCAAAAAACTAGAATCAAAAGTTTGATAATGTTTGAAAAAGTCTTAAGAAGTTCTAAATTTTCCTCCTTTTGAATCTTCTGCTCTGGCTCCCAGTAATCGTATTTTTGCTGGTTTTATTCCAATCTCAGGATACACTAGCCGAAGAGAGACAAATGTTTTAAAGTACATACATGCTATGCACATTTCAGGTGTTTATTAGATATGTAACTGTTACATTTGTAAATCATGCAGTATTTCCCCTCAGTAGGAGAAACCTTTAAGATGGAATAAAAAGGAATAAAAAAAAAGATGACTTGTGCTGCCAAGTGTAAAAGCACAGGCAGAAGGCAGTGTGAAGCACTGTGTTCCAAAAATACTCCTTTATCATTCCAAATAAACTGTTCACCCTTTAACACTTCCATTAACCCTCCTGCACCAAAACAATTATTAATATATCTATACAAAATTAAGGATATACTACTAAAAGGATATATTTATATCAAGACTTTGATATTCCCATTCTTTCAGTGAGCAAAACTGTAATGCCTTCACATGACCTACCCAGAGAACACATTGATTACATCTTTGTAGTTTGTCATTATTGCTGAAGTGAAAGTGTTAAAAGGAGGTCAAGCTCTCCAATAGAGGTGTGAGCTGCTGACCTTTCCACTGTTACTAGCTGAGGATTGAAAAGCAGAAGATGAGTACGGAGATGAATCCAAGTCTGGGCCCTCCATGGAAGAGCTCTGAGACATGTCGGGCCCCTCAGTAGAAGGGGATCCCCCCTCTGCCCGCTGCACACTTACAATTTCAGAACTGTCCGAAGGGGTTACAGCAGAGTCTGGACCTTCTGTAGTAGTCTGAGAGCTATCACTAATTGGTGAGGAAGCCTGTGTGCCATCATTCAAATCCATAGTGGCATCTGACTGGACAGCACTGATCTGGCTGGAGCTTCGACTGAGCACTTCATCATCCTCCCCTTCAGCAGCTGTACTCGTCAGATCACAGCTTGCCAGGTCCACTGAGTCGGACTGCAGCGTATGCTGGGAACGGGGCTGCTCCGTGATGATGTCGTGTCCCGTGGGATCAGCAACAGAGCTCCCCACCGACCCAGCTGTTGACACACCTGATGAAGAAGCCAGTTCACTAGTTATCTCACCCTTCACAGAAGCTGCAAAACACAGGCATTTATGAGTCAATCCAGTGCTTGAATTTGTGTTTCACTCTTGACATGAACACATAGGCTAAACCACATATTAAACTAGGCTAAGGAATGTGTGTAATGAAACAGTTAAACTATAGGTAGGAAAATAGGCATCTTATAAAGATGCCACCCCATCTCTACCAGTAACTCCCATTAAAAAAAGAATGCAGTTAACTTCATTAAGTTTTAAACTCAGCAGCATTTATGGTTTCAGAATTGTTTACCATGTCTTTTGAATGCTCGTACACTTCCTCACCACCATAACACATCACTTACACATTTTGCATAGAGCAATAACTGCTTGTATTCGCTGACTGCACTGCTAAAGAGAAAGGCAGGTACCTGTAAATGATGCAGTGCTGACATCAGATCGGGTTTCAGAATCATCATCCAAGCCTTCTTCTTCACCAAGGAGTACTTTACCTGAGAAGTGATACAAGAAAAACCCTTACTTTTCAAAAATTATAGTCAGCCTGAAATGTTGAACAGTTGAACTCAAATGTGAAATTTGTTTTTTAAAAAGTTTATCCAAGTAATTTTTCATAGCTATGACAGGCAACAGATGAAAGGAAGAAGGGAGTGAACAAAGCGCACATCCAGTCCCTCACTAATACATCAGGAAAGAAATAGGCAGCAGAGACAAGGAAACAGAGTTAAGGAATTTTATTTACCAGTGCAACTATTCAGGAAACTACCTAGAACTTTACTTCTAGTAAATTATTTCTAGTTTATTTTTGTGGACTACATTTAGGATCCCACTAATTTCATCTAGTATGTGCTATTCCTAAGGACTGGATACCTAGCATCTGCCCCTCAACTCTGAAGGGCACTAATGCACCACAAGTAATAGAATAAATAACCTCCTCCTCCTTAAGGATACAAAAATTATCAAAGGCTGCTTGGAACTCCAAAGATAACAGAATGGAAAAAGCCCAGGGGGAACAGCAGTGCAGACTACAAGCACAACACTACACAGGTGGGACGGGGTGATGAACCACGGACAGCCACTGAGAGCTAAGCATTACTAAGACAAAAAATCTTCAGAGATGCTTTTGCCAAAGAAACCTGAGAACCATTTCTAACAAAACCCAATCACCACAGAGTTCTCTTACTCACAGAGCATTATCTACTTAAATTACAGGCAGTGGAAAGAGAAAGATACCTGCAGATGCACACTGCCTGGAAGGCAACCAAGGACACAACTGCACTGAAAAGTCTGTCCGTGGGACAGCACACGGAGTGCAGAGGGAGCTGCTAAGCCAATCCTTCCAGATGCTGCAAGTCCCTTGCTGAGACAGAGGGATTCACAGTAACTGCTGTGAGAAGGACCATTTTGCTTAGACTACCAAGCTGGACTGGTAGTCTAAGATTCATAGTGCAAGAAATTAATGTTAGGGTAACTCTGGGTGAATACCTTTGTACCTTATTCGAGTTAATTCGGGGTAAAAAAAGCATTAATATACTTTTGTAATAATTTATTTTTCTCCACTGCTTTCATACATAGCAGTACCACTGTAGAATTATCTTCCTCTGAAAAGCATGATCTATGATATTCAAACCTGTAAGTAAGGCAGAAAAGTGAACATGGCATTTCCATATACCTTCTGTGTAAAATGACAGTAATTGAGAACTACACACTCCTATGAATGAATGAGTAAAATCCTGCAAGGAGTTCCCAACAAAAAGCATGAAATATAATATATTCTTCTCTATTATTTTTCACATTTGCACCCATTTCACTGAAACAAACCAAGATGTTCTTCTGCTTTCCATGGCTGATCACCTCTAAAAGTAAGTGAAAGAATAACAACACTGAAACCCAGTCACTAGGCACGTTAGGTTTTGTATGCTTAACTATATTAAATGAGTATGTAACACATGCAGCAGGATATTTTTCCTCTATTTGATAAGAAAAAAATCCAGTTAAGTTGTTTTCAAAACATAGGCTCTGATTTCAAAAGGAATTTTCAGCCTTTTTGCAAATAATCTTCTGAAGTTGAAACATAAACCAATGCAGGCCAGCTGCTCAGAACTGAAGTTGGTCTGATGCAGCAAGATTGCAAAGATGTGAAACAGATTTCTGTATATCAGCCTCACTTAACACCCCTACACACAAAGGAGCATTACAGCTTGAGAAGTCCTATCCATTGCCCACTACTCTATATAACTGCAAAATGACTTCAAGGAGGAAGTGGGAACAGGCTTGGATTTTCCCTTCTTTCGATAACAGAGAGAGGCAAGAAATGAACAATTCACAATTTGAAAATCTGTACAAAGCACAAAATTGTGAAGGGGATTCTTCAAATTGTACATGCCATTGTTTAGACAACGAAATCTTCACACCATAATCTTGAAAAAGGATGAAGGCTGATGACTCATACATGTTTTATCACAAAGTGAAAGAAAGATTAGTGTTTAAACAAGCACTTTAAGTGATTTTACACTATTACTAATGCTTCAAAGTTACACTGAAGACTACCAACAAGACAAAGAACCTAAAGAACAACTTACTATTTTTTACTTACATGTGATATGCATTGTTATTCCAATTTGTTGCATTCTGTCTCACCTTTAGATGCTGCAGCAATATCTACTTTCAGACACTCTTTCAATCTGTCCTTTCTAAACTAGAAACGATAACTGCATCCGTAAGCACTATTTCATTCAGCTTTAACCACTACTTTACATTTTGGTATACTCTTAAACCATACTGATAAGGTTATTTAAGCATTATGAGATTCCTTGCACATAAAGATTGAAGGACATATTTGGAAAAAGTGTAAGCTGTAATAGTCCCTCAAGTTCGTATAATCTCAGTTAAACTATTTTTCCTTGAAGTTTTTCTCTTCAGCATTGCACATCTCTTGCTTACTAATGCTTGCAGTGACTGCACTACACTCACAGAGTTTCACTGCAGTAGCAACATTTTGCTCACCTAATGCAGGTGATGAAAGTGTTACACAGCTGTACCTAGATTGAGTCTGTCACAGAGATATGACTGGTTTTAATCAAAGTGTAAACATACAACTGAATATTAAGTATGCTAATGCACAAACTGGGAGAAGAATACTTCAGAGAAAACTGTATTCTTTAAAATCTTATTAAATGAATTACCTATTGAAGAAAGAAATGAAAATATAGACAGCAAGACAAAAACATATAGAATTAATCATCAAGAACAGAAAAAGAAATAAGAAAGCCTCATACTGAAGCATGCAAACATACACGTGCATTAGTGAAGTACAGAGAAAAAAACAGGCCTAACAAAACCAGCAAAGTTAACAATTTTGCTAGTTACATTAATGGTTAAGAATTACCATGAAAAAGAAGAATGCCCTGTTCAAAGAGATTATTTTTCCATGTGCTCTTAAGAAGTTAAAACTGCATCAATAATCATCAACATAACTTTGCCAGTGAACTACAGCAAAAATAAAATTATATTGGTTTTAGAATATCTGGATTGCAATATCAGAAATTGCATCAGAATTCTTTCATTATTTATAATGATTAATTTTAGTTGATAACACAGGCAATTGTGAATGAAGACCCAAGTTCAGCAAGACAATGAAGTGGGAAGGGGGAAAAAAAACCAACCCCAAAAAAAATCAGGAAGGAATGCAATTAAAGATTTGTTTTCAAAAATAATCACCTTTATGCTTTCTTGCAAGAACAGGGCTGCATGAAGACCCCCCTCCAGCTGCAAATCACAGAAAGTAACACATCAGGGCAAAGACAGAGCTAATGAAATCATGAAGGAATTCTAATAGCCACGAATGGAAAATACGAAAAAAAATTTTAAAAAATCCGAACAAAAACCAAAGCCAGGAAGAAATAGCAAACTTGCTGCTTTTGAAGTCCTAAGTTTTTTGATCATTCGCCACCAAATTACTTTTAAAATTCTGCGCCACTTGTGTGTAGTTTGCTTTCAAAAATGTGCTCTAAATTTCCCTGCTATGATTGCTTCCAGCTAATAATTTACCTTCCAGAAGCAGCAGTATTGGCTGAACCCATTAGTTCAATACAGACTCCTTACAAAAATTCAATCAGGACTGATTCTTTTGAAACAGGTACGTAGCAGCTAAGAGAATTTCAAGAACATGCAATCCACAGACAAGAAAGCTGATAGCTGATTTTAACAGTTAAAGATAAGCTTAAGTCATGCTTTAATTTCATGCTGGTTTTGGTATTCAGCAAGGGGCTCTCAGTTAATACAAATTCTTATTAGATCTGCTTTTATGAATCACAGTGTCAGATGATTAGTAAGAACAACATCTATTTTGTGAGGTAAGAAAAAGGTCACCATATTCAACTTGCTTTGTGTAACAAAAAAAATCAACACAAACTGTAAAAAAAACCTCTGAAGCTTGTCATTAATAAATGAATGTATACCCACTTAAAAGAAGGGAAAGAACTTCTACTGTACCTGGGGAAATAAGAATGCCATGCATAGTTTCATACATTTCATTTCACCTTCATGCTTTTGCTAACACTGAGAACTAGAGCTGCTGATGTATGTTCATTTCCTTTTACTCCAAGTACCAAAAGCAGAGCTTACCTATAAGTTCCACTATGCTCCCACTGCGGCTCCTGCTGGCAGGTTCATCTTTGGATACACTGACCTGAGCAATGCCCCCACAGGCGGTCAGGGCATGGAGCAGTTCAGGGGGGGGTGTTCTAAAGAGCTGCTGGAGCAATTCTAAAGCTCCAGTCACAACATTATGGTCCTGATGCTGGGTATAGTGCAGAGTCAGTTCATAAACCTGAAAGTCAGCAGAGTACTGGAATAAGTCTCTATGAAGACAGAACATATTATGTGTCTTATCCCATCCAACATCAAATTTCAGCAATGAATTAAGAATAACTGATGCTTGGTATATCTGATCTTCACCACAGTCTTCCAAGGAGGAAATGCCAATCAATTGTAGCCACTTAACTGACTTTTTGCTAGAAGTCTATTGTTTCATTTTCTTGTTACAAAAGAAAGGATCACATCAAAGGCACCATAAGAAGTTTTTGGCTCCTTTGGGCACACCTAACAAGTACTGCTGATAAATTTTTCTGGGATTTCTGGTCATTACTTAACAATTCCTGTCACTGGGCCAGCTATTATTTATCAAGACAATCAGGAATTTGAGAATTCAGAGTGTTTAGTATCAGACTAATGCTGGATTAACATTTATTTATTTTCCTCCCAATCAGTACTCTTCAGGTAAGGGTTATTATTCATATTTTACCTGTATAAGTTGTTCTGGTGAAGGTGAAATCTCTGTTTCTTTCCTCGTTACACCAAAACTGCCTTTCAGGCTGGTATCTTTTACTTGTTGTTGCAATAAAGGTATGAGATACCTTAGTGTAAGTAAAACACCCAGAATTAAAAGAGTAGGTCGATCATCTTCTACAGGAACCAACAAGCCTGAGGGGAGAAATGAAGTGGCCAAATAACTTACTGACTTACTGACAGCAGTTAGTTTCAACACAAATGTTACTTCATTTAGTGCATATAATAGCTTCTTTAAATAAAAAAACTCAACAAAACAGAACATCAAAAACCTAGCAGCAACTTAAGAGTGCTTTCCAAATGTAGAAACATTGGAAAAATGTACAAAATATGTATTTTATACTACTGACGATCAATTAAGCAACATGGGAGAATGACCATAGGATCCTGTCTCACCTTCACTGTTTCCTAACTCTTTTTACTCCATAAAAACACAAAAACCAATTTTTTTTCTAATAGCTGATGCTTTCACCAAATTATCTAGATTCTCTTGCTTCTCTCACCTGCCTCCTCTCTCCACTTGGCAGCTCACACCCAAGTGTATTTCCCTTGCTCACAAATGCACTATCCTAATGGAAGATTTGCACTTTGCCCTGTTTTGGGAACTTTCTTCCATATACCTACCTGATAATCACAACTGACCCCAAAGCATACTATGAACTAATATAAGTTGTGGAAGAAAACACCACCTTCTATCCAGGGAGGAAAAAAAAAAATCAGAATCAATTCTTGGAGTTCCCATTCGTGTTTCTGTTTGAATTCTGCATCATTGCCAAGGACATTATCGCACATCACTTTAGAGGGAGGAAAGTCACAATGTAGCACTTGAATTTTTCACACTTCTTGAAAGCACAAGGCTAACATGATAATACCTTATATATCTGTTCGTCTTCCTCATCCATTTCTCCTTTCGAAATAGAGTCTACATAGTAAAGAACCCCTTGTTAACGACAAAACTGAGGCAATTCCACTGAAACCCAGAGATGCCTCTCATCATGACTTGCAAAACAACCCAAAGGTAATGCAAACTTGCCAGCTGAAGAAATACGGAAGCAATACCTGGTACAAAGTTGTGTGCTCTAAATAAAAAACCCCTACATTTCTGCCCCAAGTTATAACAGAATCTCTGTGTTGGTACTTCTAAGAAAGGTCACAGGGTATGTGATCATGGCCCAGAGTACAGCAGGGTACCCTCCACCTCAGACCTGCTGCACTAGCAACCAAGCTGATGGACCATGCAAGTCTTCAGACTCCTAATGCTGCATAAGTTCACCCAGAATCCTTAGACCTCCTAATTTTCCAACAAGTTACTTGCTTCCCAAGCTTTAACTACTTCTTTCCAGTATTACTTACTAGCACAGCAGCATAGAGACAAATAGCTTTAGATGTACCTTCCTCTAAATTAACACCAGATAGTGCAAGTACCAGCAGTGTAACTGGTAGTCTAAGTATCGTTCCTTCACGCTAAAACCTTTCACAGATGCAAAGTGATACATATTCTTACATGGAAAAATGCAATGTTACTTACACCAAAAGTAAATTTTTTTTTTCTCTGAATCTTACCTAAAAGCACATTCAATAACCAGGCATAAAAATACTGTGTTCTTCGTGAATGTTGACAGATGCTTACTGCTGATCCTGCTGCTGTTCGACGGATAGTGGGGGAGCTGGATTTAAGATTAGCTATGAAAGCCTTCAACAAAACCTAAAAACAAAGACACCATACTTAACTTTTTATCATAAATGAACTAAGAAGCCAGCAAATGTATTCTTCATTTATTCAAAGTATTACTTCATGCACATCAAGCAAAGGCAACTACTGCCTTAATTCAGACATGCAGCTGTAGCACTGCTTTCTGTACCATCATCTGGTAATGCTGATAACTCACCACGCTCTGGGATATAACAGGGAGCACTAACAGGGTGAAGAAAGGTACCTTAATCTCATTGTCGTTTGCAAAATTGCCGAAGGCTGCCATGATTTTGGGAATTGCCGCAGCCAGCGTCTCTTGTACCGACTCTTCGGGTCTCTTACTTATCCGTGTTAGACAGGGCAAAAGGTTCACCAAATATGGCCTAAGTACGGCACAGAACAAAAATTAATTTGTGACCAGAACAACTGTACCCTTCTAAGTATTTGTAATTCATACTCGAGTTCTGTGGTGTTACTGAATCATACAAAATTGTATCTGTTAGCTACACAGAACATAGGAAAAAAAGAAGAATCTTCAGAACACAACACACCTAAATACAAATCATTATCTTCACAAGTTTTTCTCCCTTACAGTAATGTATACTAGAACTAAATACTAAATAGAACTAACAGAACTAAAACTCCATTAAAAAAACTCACTGACGAAATAAATTCAGAGAGAATAAGGTGACAGCAATTCCTCCAACCTCCTAATTACATACTTAAAACTTCCAAACAGTAACATTTTATTAATATCTGTATTTCTTTAAATGTTCATTGGAAAGTTGATGATTAGAATGTGTTTACCTGCACTTCTGAGGCCGAACTAGATGAGCAAGCTCAGCAAATCTCCAGAGTGCAGCACGCAGACTTCTTGAAGCACCATTCTAGACAGAGTATATAACCATCACATTTTATCACGCAAAACCATTTCCTACAAAAACCTATCTATAATATACTATATACAATAGTGTATCTTTTACTTAAACAGATAAAAATATAAGGTGTGTGGAAATCATAAGTTTCCCTTAGCCAAAAGGAAATCAAGTCAGTTCCATGACTACCTTCAATTTTCTAGCTGGTATTAGGAGTTTTCTGAATAATCCAACATGAATAATAAGGAACACCACAAAAGAAAAGGAAGTGTCTGAAATCTGTGCTCTGCTGAAATCTGCTTAAAATACCACAGAGAAAGGCACCAGCCAACAAAGAAACACTGATGATATGTGAGTCTGAAAATCACTGAACACTTGCAGAGATATAAATACAGCATAAAATTGACAGCAGTGAAGATATGCAAATAAACAACATTCAGCTTCTGAGTGCACCAAAGGAAAAATCAACATATTGATCTGTAGCACTTCATAATGGATTGACTGCTCAAGTTTAGTATCTATTTGCCTGGACTGACACCTTCAGCTGAGCACCTGACTTGAACCAGAATACCCTTACGTTAGTGTCTAGGGATGTAGTACAATTCCTTAGTGTTGTTGGAACTATAGAAAACCATGGAAGGCAATAGATGCCTAGGAGGGTGTCTACCTAATGTAGTTCAAATTTGCTTCTCAAATTGGATCCCCTGAAGACAAAGCTCAGATGCTTAAAAATTGTCATTTCTTTATTAGTTTCTTGAGCTGGTATATATATCAAAGGCTTGAGGCCTTGTTAGCATGACAAGTAAAGAACACTTGCATCTGAATTACAGAACATGCATTTCTCAGGTTAACGGCCAAACAACAGATTCTGGCATGGTTTCTGAAGTGATCCTGATACACAAACAAAATTCAGTCTGCTGGCTGCGCCTGTTGCTACCTCTCTCTCACCTGTCATGAATCCAAGAGCACCTTTCAAGAAGTACACACCAAATAAACAACAAAGTATTTCCTCCTAGACCTGTTTATAAATGTGCAGAAACTTCAGAGTAATTTATATGTTGGCTGTTTTCTGTTAATTAATGTCCATTTCCACACCCTCAAAAATATCGCATGACATTAAGGTACAGCAATACAGTAAGATATCCACACATGGCCCTACATCTAACAGAAAAGCTACTCACATTGGTTTTGTGACTTACCTTCTAGAGTTCTATTATTCCCCCCCAAAACAAAAAAAACCCAGTATCATTATTGTCTGACAAGTAATACCCATATTTTCTGTCTATACTAGCCTGACTACATGTTTATAGATGCAAGAGACACAATTTCAGTGAGAATGTCCTAAACATAGCATTTCATACAGCATTTATCTTCTGCAGTCACAAACTTCAAAAAGGCTATTACTAAATTTCTTCCTGTGGACATAATTAAATTGTAGCTTTTGATACCTAGAGAGATGCTTCAGTATTTTTCCCTATACCTCTGTAAGAAGCTGTAAGTACACATCATACATTCAAAAAGTAGTTGTATCAGGTTACTTCAAGCCTTAATTCTCCATGAGGTTGTGTCAATTAAGAATGTCACTGTCCTCCATCTACTTTTCATCACCCTTATGGTTTGAGTTACTCTTTCCAGCTTAGTCAGTGCAGCAAACATCATGAATATGGCTTTATTCCTTTGGGTGGGGAGTCACTAAGGTTAACTCAAACTGCTGTTCAAACCAAATGCTCACAGATTTTCTGCCAAATAAGCTTGCAGGAGTGGTTAAATCTAAACAATGGGGACAACAGTGAGGAATTTAGTAGAACAATACATTAAAAGAAGCACAAATTATAATCACAAATCCTTCTAAAATGAAGCTTGGATCTTGATCTTAAAAGACAAACTACTAATTTGCACTAATGCTACATTCAATACACTAGAACTCATACTAAATACCACGTTTCAGAAAAACATGGAAGAAAAATCTCTCACCTTTTTAATCTCTTTATACAGTTCCAACTGTAACCTGGGAAGATTGGAATCCATCAAAGCCTGCAATAAAATGCAGTGAGAACATACTGTATCAGATGGGAGGTGCTTTACAGGAAAAATGTTACACTTGCAGTAAAAGAGCTTCAAGCAAGGCACAACTATCTAATGGTCCTTATATTTGATGTATAAGTAAGAAAGTAATAAATAATGAGAAGAGACACCTTTATCCTTCACACAAACTCCACAAACTCTAATAGTTACTTGCAGTTAATACTGACTGTTTTACCAACTCTACCTGCAGAAGGCCATATGGGATCAGCCTACAAGCAGAGCCAACCTATTGTGCTTTCTGGCAATCACCAGGAACAGGTACTCATGAACAAAATATTAAAATACAAGAATAGCATTCACAAGCAGCAAAAGGCACTCCTTGCTATACTCCCCAACTGCCAAGTAGGCTCCTACTATTTCTCAAACTGAAGCTGTATTTGTATCGTTACCTTTACCAGCACCTGAAAACGCTTTGTTCCATCAATCAGCCTATTTTCTGTATCCAGTTAGTACACATACAAGGAGCTGTACATACCAAAAGCGTCACAACCCAGGATCCAATCAAACATACAGCAACAGAGCATGCACTGTAGTTCAAACCTGCAGCCTGGCTGAAACCCAGTGTACATGAAATGAAAGTAAGCACAGAGAAGTAGTAATTTTCTGTTCACCCCAACTTCAGCGTTCTCCATCTTCAGTATCAGAGAATAAGAAGATATGAAAATATAATCTCTTCATACAGAACAATTTGTATATATATATGGTTATCCCTCCTCCTCCATTTTTTTCTCTAGCATGTACTACAATTTATTAATGTTTCCACCAGCTCTTCCTCTCATGAGACCCTCATATAATGTGAAAGTGCCTACATTGTGGATTCATACAGTGCTATACTGTGTCGTATTAATTTTTTATTTCTTGCCAAATAACTTCTTTATTTCTAATTTTCTAACTGCCTTCCTGACGACCAACCATTAAACTCACATCTTCAGAGGATTATTCATGATGACTACAAAACTTGATGGTACCCACTGAGCTAGAAGCCAAACTACTTAAGCACAGTCAGTGGAGTGCCTGTGGCTCCTCCAGAGCATGATCTCCCCAGCTTAAAATTGTATGCTACAAAATTCCACTCACACCAACTACACCAGCTGCTACAATACAATGCATTCCCCAGAAAAGTCTCATCTGGGTTGTATTTTTATGTTAACATAAGCGCCCCAACTACAGACTGCAGGTGCCAAGATGACAGCAGGTAGGATTTACTTCACAAAAGTTAGTTTTTATGAGAAGTTCACTGCCCCCATATACATGAGGATGTCAAGCAACATAAAAAGGCCTCAGCTATTACTTGGCTTCAAGGTTAAGCTGTCCTTACAACACACCCAACTGGAGGAACTCTTTTTGTTAGTGTATAGCTATATTTTTAGTAGTCTAGAATCTATAATGTCGTCCCAGCTGGAAAAAAGCAGAGTCAGCTCTAAATTGCTACAATAATAAATTCCAATTACTGAGACCAATTGCACTGCAATCTGTGCGAACAGTCTCATTAGCACAGAGAACTCTACAACATCGTGCATCAGCTTCAGACAGCTTAACCTCACCCACAAAAACCTGCAAAGTCCCAACCTGGTATTTTTTCTTTTAAAAGCATAACCAAGGTTATTAAAATGTTGAGCTATTTACACTGTCTTTGAGGTTCTGATAGGTAAGTGCACCAATATAGAGTGTTTATATAAAGTTACATGCTCAGCCTTGTCTGCACAGAAGAGTTAGTTTTTTAGTGATAGTAATGAGCATTAACTCCAGACAGACACACAGTTACACAAGTAATGCTTACATCTATAGTCTTTTATTTCAAGAGAAGCTACAAAGAATCACACTAGCAAAAGAATTAGCCTCTAAAAATGCTGAAGACACTAAAAAAAGCTGAACTTCAACTAAAATGCAAGCTTGGGGCCCAACATCTCTGTTCCACTCACCACAAGCATCACTGGTACTTGCACAACCAAAAAAAAAAACTGGACATCTTTTTGTTTCTGCATTTATACACAAGTGTCTGCCTAAGTTGCTAAATTGCTTCCACACAACATAAAGCACAGAAACAGAATATAAAGTACACCCAGCTTCCATAACAGTCTGATACATCCATGTGTGTGGAATATCACACTGTTACCACTTCAGAGCTGAGACCAACTGGCAAGTTTAATGACTGATAGAAGACACCATCATTTAAAACCACTTTAATCTTGGAAACAAAACTAACTACCATACAAACATTTGGAAAAAAGGTTTTTCAAGTCAAAAAGACTCTGAAACATGCCAGAGAGCAACAATATTAAACAGGTTAAAGAATTTATGAGGTAAATTTTATACCAAGCCTACATAAATGTTTTGTGGAAAGTAGGAAATAAGCTTACATTCTTTAGAACTGTTTCAGAGCAGCTTTTAAAGCAGACTGAGTTAAATAATAATGTATGCATCTCATAGAGTGCTCTCCCTCAAACAGAAGAACATTCAAATCAAAGTGAAAAGAGCAAAGTGCTATTGGGCAAGACAAAAAAGCAAGGAACTCACACTTCCTCATTCCTTATCATTATGAAACACTACACAATCTGTAAGCTTTCTACAACTTCCAGCCACAAGCTCAAACCCCAAAACTTAATTCATTCAGTATCAATGTTTAGTTTTCTTGCTTCTACCTACCCCTTCATGTGAAAGAAAATTATTATTTGCATATTGCTAAAGCACTTAAACTTTGCATCAACTGGATTATTTATGCAGGTACATAACAGTGTCTTAAAGTTGAAGTATTTCAGAAAAAAACCCAACAAAAAAAAGGGAAGTGAAGACAAGCCTCTTCTGGAAGCTGCAGCTTCCACAAATTACTCAAAAAGTTCATTTTAAGATAAGTCTGAATCAGGATTCAGACCTTGCATGACCTCCTGTGAACGCCCATCTGCTGTTCTACAAGTTCTTCATTCTGGATCACAGCAGGGGAATAAACAATCTCCCGAACACCATATTTATTCTAATTACTGCCTGAAATCTCCTCCTCCAAGTCTCAGCAAACCATACTACCGTTCAATCAGTTTTTAAAAAATATTTTTACCTCTCCCCACACTAAATGTCTTTATGTTTACAGAACAATAATAGGAGTATTCCTCCCACACAAGATGATTTCAGAAAAGCCCACATTCCATTGGTTAACTTGAAGAGAACAGAGTTAATGAACAACTGAAGACAAGAATAGATCAGAACAATAAATTATATAAGACAAGTTAAATACGTTGATCTGGGTATAAAAAGTCCTAAGATAGAAAAAGCGCATATAGAATTTAGTAAAGAAGTGTACTTAGGCTCTTACATTATGAGATATTATCAATGTAAGAAAGGCAACTAAAAGAACATCAGTGTGAATTCAGACAGGACACCACGTCAAGAAGAGACAAAATCTGATAGTGAAAGCTCTTACTTTAATAACTTTATTAAGGCATTCATCTGCAACCATCCGGACATCAGATTCTGCATCCTCACTGCAGAGGAGAAAGAGCTCCATAGCAATGCCCAGTAGTTTCTGAAATTCTGGGGAATTCCTAAATAAACAAACATTAGAAAATTACAATGTGCATTATGAAAATTAAAACCATTAATGTTTTTGAAAGGGTTTTATAATCCAACTACATATATGCTATAAACACATATACAAGAGAAGACATTCAGTGTACTAAAGCACTTCATTAGGAGTTGGGGGATCATTTCCCAACTCTTTCCTACATAACTTGGTAAGGTATTTGTGCCTAAGTTTCTCTGTATGCAGTAGAAGCAAAGTGCCCACTCCAACAACAGGTAAACAGAAATCCTTCTTAGATTTTGAGCTGGTTAAGAAAAAAACCCATGCCATTTCAGTTTTAAATAGAAGCTCAGCATTTTAAACAAGCCATTATAAGGAATCCTCCCAACAACTAACACTCCAAAACTGCTATTTATCCTAATGAATTAAAGACATTAATAAATAATCAATAAAGACATTGCCTTACCTTAGCGACTGAGCAACTATGTTTTCACATATTGTTAGACAATGATTCACTCGATCTTTCTTGGTAGCTGAAAGTTCTTTCTTTCTAAAGGAAGAACACAATGATGAGTGTAAGACAAGAGTTCAAAAGTGACCATTGAAACACTCTTGCTAAAGTAGTGTCTAATCATCACAGAAGAAAAAGATGCATTTGCACTTTCTGGTCACTCTGTAATAGCTGTACACCAACTACCTGCAGACCCAAGGACTTTACCTGCAGCTCCTGCTGAGAGCACACGGATACACAAGCAAAGGAGAAATATAAACTTGGAAAAAGAATGAAGACTGAATCATTTAACAGGAAATATCACATTAATTCCATAACTTTCACTGAGAAAATGCTTCGGAATGAAAACTGAAGAACGAAGAAGAGTAAAGTGAAAGGATGGAAGAAATGAGGCAATCCTAAAACAAAAAATAAAAGAAACTGATAGAGAGAAAAAGGCTGGAGACAAGAAGTCATGAGAACAAAAAACAGCTCTTTTAAAAAGACCCTCCTGCCATATAGCATCACCTTAGACTTTTTTTGTCTGCCAATGTCTTGAAGCTTAAAGTTTTATTAAATGGACCATTTTGCATCTGGACTGCAAAGGATGACAAAGCAATGCTATCATACACTACACTCCTCCGAAAGTAATTACAAAAACAGCAAAGTCCTAGGCACAGTTTGCCCATTGAGAACAACATCCCTGTAAGTAATACTTGGTATAGCCCAGGAAAGGCCAAGCTGAGTGTACAATAAAGAGAGCAAAGTGCACAGAAACAAAGAATGTGTATCTACAAACAACAGAGAGCACAATACGAAAAGCTTCTCCTTGGCAAAATGCTTTTAACATTCACTTCAACATGATACAAGCTCTTGGAATAGCAGCTCTTCCCTGCTCCACCTCCAATAAAAGAACTCAAAAACAAGAGCGAGACAGACTCCCAACTCTGACTGTGAAATTTTATTTAAGTGTGCAGTCTCTCCTACTCCTAACTTTACTGACACAGAATCACTTCTAGGAAAGCAGATGTTACTTTTAAATAATTAACCAGTAGCATTACTGGAGCAAAACCACCCACCCAAAGGTATCTGTCCTGAGTCTGTTTCACAATAAAGAATTACCAACTTATTCACTCACATCCACAGAGAATCTTTTCTTTTGTTTTCCATGTGAAAATTGGTAATTCTTAGTATTTAATTCTCTCAGTAAAAGATAGCAAAAACCATGACATAGCAAAACAATGTCTCTGAACTAGAAGTCAGAAAACAATGTGAACAGCCTTGAGTTACATTAACAGCAGGAACACAACATCAAGGGTCAACAGCAAGTAGCCAATAAGCAAATCAAATTCAGCTAAATCAAAATACAGTGTTAGACAAGTATTTTTAAAGAACTACACTGCATTATTTAGGAATTTCAGCTCATATAATAATAGAGGTTTTGGAAAAAAGTCATTCTTTGCCTGTATCCCTGTCCCTTTTCTTCCATCAGGATGAAGTGAGGGGTTCAAAAGTCTGTGTTCAGAAAAGATTCAGTATTCAAAAATACTTCAGTTTTTCTCACAAAGAAAATCTCATCTCACCCCAGAAATACCTTCTACTTTTAGAAGTTTAAGGAATAGCTCTGAACAAAGACATTTTTTCTGTTACAGTCTGGCAGCATTTTATTTAGGCAAGCTAAACAGAAATAGAGGATCTCTTCTTGGACTTAAGACATTGGCTGAATATGAGCAGACAACCTGAATTGTTCAAGATACACGTCTTTCTCTCTATCTTGAAAAAGTGCCAGTCTTCAGCAGCATTTCAGATCATCTCTAACAAAACTCCAAATACTGTCCAAGATGTCCAACTGATTCTGCAACGTCAGCACCACCAATGTGCGTAGGCACCTCAGAAAACAATTAAATCATTTCAACTTTTATGCTAATTTTACCCAGCAGCCTCAATCTCTTACAAGCACCATTTTCAGTACATATTCAATCCAAAAACAGAACAGGTACATCTGAACTTGCCCATAAGCTCACTATTTCAGATACAAGACATATTGAAAATACTGCTGACAAAGGCTACTTCCAGAATAAAGTTCTCTATTATCTACACATAACACAGCCCTAAGCAAGGCAGGCAGCGGTGTTCAATACTGCTCAGACTAGCAGAGACCAATCTCTTGGGCAAATTTCTGTAAACAGAGAGCTCCACTAACACATAATCTACATCTTGCTGAAATAAGTAACTTCAAAATTTAAAAAGGCCTGGCTAGAGAAAATACGTCTTCCTAAAAATAATTTAAAGAAATGAAAGGTGGAAAGAAAACACTTAATGTACATTATGTACATGCACATATTTTCTGTCCTATAGAGAGAAAAGAGTAACAGAACAGTATCTAGAGAGAAAACACATGATTTTCTAGTTTAAAAAACCAAACAAAGCTCGATTCAGAAGTATCATGAAGTCCACAGGCAAACTGCTGGCGAGCATACCCAGGGGGGCAACAACAGCATCACACATTTGATGAATCAATCACACACATCTGATGAGTAACAGAAGGCAGGAGACACTGGAAGCAGCAGTAATCAACAAGAAAGCTCCATCTCACATACAGAGGAGTTTAATCTCCTGTGTACTTCTACAGACCAGGAAGATTAACAAACAACTTAAGAAAACCAGCAAGCACTGATAATTTTGCCCTCTGCGTCCAGATGAGCTGACTGCAAGGAGATGCAGCTCACTGATGCTAATTTTTATTAGACCTTAAAATTCAGAATATGTGAAGAGTACTGAAGTTCTAAAGCTGAGCCAGTGTTAAGAAAAAAGGGCCAAATGAAATTGCTTGACATTAATCTTGACAAAAATAACAAAAACTAAAAGCTATTCTTTTAATAAAAAACAGAAATATGAGCGGATCAAGAAATAAACTCCGCCCAAATATGGGGGACCCTGGAAACAAGGTGTAGTAACAATCCAGTGATGGGATTGTCAGATTAACCAGAACTGGTATACTACATGTCCTAGACATGGTAATGCCAAAATACCATCAAGGAACTACTTCTGACAAGCAGGGCAATGGCTAATATCCATGCATTTTGTGTGATCTTCAGTAAAGCAAAAAATTAGTGCTAGGCCTCCATATAGCACTGATCAAACCAATCCATGACCACAGCTTCAGTCAAACACAAAAGACACAGAAAAATTGAAGAGTATAGAAAAAAGCATATTGCTTGGGCTTTTGCAGTACCTTTTGCTGCAAAGGTAATGGTTAGAATCAAATGCAAAAAAAATTGAAACAATTACAGTAAGTGACTATTAGAATAAATTGACAAGAGAAAATGTAAAGAATCCACTTTTGGATCCACAAATCAAACTCCAAATTTTTACATCACACTAGTAAATTTTTAAGTTAATGGGAGCTTTGTGACCCAAAACAAAACATCCAATTTCTAACAAAATTTAAGGGTCTGAAAAATCTTAAAAAATATAAGGAAGAAAATTAGTTGCCTAAGCAGAAGCGTATAGAAGCAATATGACAGAGAGCTCAAGTTAAGTTTACACAGAAGGGGAAAAAAACCCTAACAAGAGATAAGAAAGAAGGGACCAGAGACTGACATCTAACAACAGTAAGGCATAATGTAAGCATAACACATGATAATTGCTAATTAAAATCTCTTGAAACAGAAAAAACTCTTATCTTCTTGGTAAAAGCTTGGATTTGGTTAATATTTTAATAAAAAAAGACAGGATATCAGTATTATCAAAAGTTCTGGAGTCATTGTCTTACAATACAGTGAAGAAATATATAGATACCTTCTGCGTAAACAATTAATTCTTTTCTACCCCAATCTCTCTGATCTTAAAACATTTCATAGCAGGAGACAGTCCTCAGTAGGTTGATAGGAACTTACTACACAGAACTACAAGAGATTTAAGTGTTATTTACGTAGAACCACAACAAAGATGAAAGCTTTTCCCCAAACACAGACAATTTTCCTTTCCAGTCTCCTACAAACAAGAAAAAATAAATGCAGATAGTACTGTGAATTACATTCAATACATCACCTGCTATTTCACTAAAAGTCTGGGAAGCCTCAGCAAAGGCTGCCAGAAGAGCTTTTCACTGGCCTTTAAGAGGCTCAGTGCTGTCACTGAATTTGTACAGTTCCTGGGGGCAAACAATCCCATCAGCTTTCTGAAAACAGCCTATTTTTAAACACAAAGCAAAGTCAACAAGGACAACTCCAACGCTAATTTTTTAATGTTTACAGTAGAATATGCCTAAATTTAGACCATCCAACCAAGCGTAATACCCCTCAGCAAGCATCACAAATAATTTTAAGGATTTTTTTCTTGAAATACCATGACCTCTCTCACCATTAACTTTTGAGACAGAAATTTGAACGGCACATAGGAAAGACTGGAAATAGATATTCATCCATGTCACACTAGTGTACTAGCAGTACTAGCGAAGTACAAGCAAAGTACTAGCAAAAAAAAATGCACAAAACAGAGCAATTAGCCCCTGCAGACCAGTAAGGTACCTAAAAACAACTAGTTCATGAAGATGAGCTTTTCCACCTATCAAGCATCAAAAGTGTGAAAATGCATTGTGATTGCTTGAGACAACACCTTCCAAAGGGAAACAGCACCAACTAATAATTTAGTTGGCAACCAGACCAGAATGTGCAGCAGGAGCAGGTGGCCAAGAGCCCAGTGCCACTACTTCCCTTCCTCTGCCAATGCCACAGGACACTGCCAAGTTAGAAGTTACCTGCTCCTCAACCCTTCTGCTTCTCCCTTCTCCCCAACAGCAGGAGAAAAAGCATTAGTGTGACTCATGTCTTTATCATGGTAAAACCTTACTGCCTCCACCCCTGCTCAATAAAAGCTGGTTTTAGAGGATGCAAACGCAAGGGGCAGCACCGTGGTACTGAACAGCTCCTTGACCTGGTCCACCCAGTAATGCCCCACAAAGGAAAACCTGCACAGCTCATGGATCTAACACATTTACCCTTTACATTACATAAAGGAAAAAGATATTAGGAATATTGAAACTAACTCCTCTTAGGTCTCTGGGCAGCACATCACAGCACAAGACTTTAAATGAACTTTGTCACAAACAGACATTCACAACAACTCATTCTGAAAGCATCAGTGCTCAGACTTCAACTCTATTTAAATTTTCAATTCACAAAACCAAAACTTGTTTTTAACTTCAACATGAACTTTCAGGGCGCCGTTTAGATAAGAAAGAAGAAATCTGACTGAACAACAATCAACACTTAAAGATATGAAAAGTGAATTACAGAGTAGAAGAAATTTTACTTGCTCAGCCTTGAATCCACATTTCAAGAAAGCTGTACAACCGGCTGGAGAGAGTTCAGAGAAAAGACGCTCATGAAGAAAGCGTCAAGCACAGAAAAACAAGGTCTCAGTAAAAGCACTTCAGCATTTATCAAAAGAGAAAATGCTGAAAGCAGTGCTTAAGGGGTTTTGTCTTCTTTGCAGCAGTGTACTAGGTGAAAGTAAAGCTTTCCTTCCTAGAACCAGCCTGTGAAACCCACACAGTATTGCTGTACCTCCCGTTCATTTCCCGCACTGGTGAATTTTCGAACGCACTTGCCCCAAAAGTTACTCCACATCTGAACTTCGGCAGAGAACAGACAGCAGCAGCCCGACACGACAGCGGGAGCCGCCACCTTGCAAGGGACAGGGCAGCGCCCGGGAGCGGCTCGGGGCCGTCCGCGGGACCAGAACCGGGGCGGCCCAGGCCGGGCGGGATGTCAGACACGCGTGTCGGGAGCCCCCCATCCCCGGGCGCGGGTCACTCACGGTCTCTGGAGCGGCTCTTCGGGGAGGGCAGCCGGGCCCTGCTGCTGCTGGAAGGAGCGCAGCGACTCGAAGGCCTTCGTCAGCTTCTCCATGGTGGCCATGTCCGCTCCGCCCGCGCCGGCGGCACCGGCCCGCGCTCCGACCCGCCCTGTCACGGGCGCCGGGCAGGTCCGAGTGCTGTCCCGCAGCCGCTGGCGCTGCCCCCGGGCTCGCTCCCGGCGCACTGCCGGCGCTCTCGCGGGCCCGGGCCAGTCACAGCCGCGATGAATGGGGCGGGCACCGCTTGGGGCCGCTGATACCTCTCGTCCACCCCGCCGCCATCTTGGATCCGTCCCGTCGGCCCCCGCGCGCGCACCCCGCCCCCAGGGCGGCCCCACCCCTCCTGGTGCGGGGCCCCTGCCTGCGACCCGGCCGCGCATGCGCACACGGCACCCCGGCCTGGCGTCCCGCGCGCCTTTACGAAGGAACACATAGGGGCAACGCGGGTGGTAAAGGGGCGGGGCCTCAGCGAGAGGGACAGGCGCTCTGGCTAATCAGAGGGAGGCTCCGCCCCTCGCCGCGTGCCAGAGCGGCCAGGCACTGCTTTGCGGCGCTGCCCGGGTGGCCGCGGTCCGCGCTCGGCTTTGGGCAGGGCCGGGCCGGGCCAGGCCGGGGGTGGCATCGCTGCCGTGGGCGGGGAGCCGGCCCTGGGAGCCTCTGGCAGCCCCTGGCACTGCCCCCGGCACTGCCCCCCGGGGACCCGCGGTCTCAGCGACACCGCAGGGACAGTCCCAGCAAGGCGAGAGCCCCCGCTCTGTGCCCGCATGTCGCGTGTGCACAGCAGGTAACGCGCTAGTCCCGCAGCACAAGTGGCGGCCAAAGGCGCTGCCGGCACTCGGGTTTTATTTTAGGCTGCAGAGAGACTCAAGGAACAGGACACTTAAAACTTGGCAGCGTACGTGCTGCCGTTTCGGCGCTCCTCTCATGAGCGCGGACTTGCTTTATCAGAGGATTCTTCTTGCGCACACATATTAAACATGCAGGATACAAGACAGCGTAGAATATTTAAATAATTGATTTGATTACTAAACACTCGGAAAAAATTCAACAGTATTGTGAAGTTTCCAATTGCAACCACTGATTTTAATATATCTACTTGTTAATACAGACTTTAAATGACAGCTGATAAGAACCGGCAATTCAACTTATCTCACACATATGAAACTGGTTCCAGCAATAATAATGGAGAACAGCTCTTGGAACTTCTAAGAAAATAGATTTCCAGTAATTCAACTTGGTTATTGTTAGCAGACACAAAGAAATGAAGCAAAGCTCATGTCTCTGAATGTTCAGGCCAGCAGAAGCCATAGATTGCATTTTTTGCCAAATATTCACTAGAACAGTGCTCTGCCAGTAAACTTTATTAGCATGTTAATAAAAGACAAACTAAGAGACTTCAAGCAGTCCTCAGAAAGGAAACCTCTCCTTTGTCCTGAATGCAATTCAACTTAAAGCAAAACCTTATTTCATTATAGAAGTGCTACAAAATGTGAGCTTTTAAAGTAAAACCAGTATTTTTCCGGATTATTTTATGATAAAGCTTGCAGAAACATTTCTCTGGAACATGTGGATCATTATGACTTTTTCATTTAGCAAGTGATACATGATAAAAGATGGCAGCAGAGTTGGAACGCTGCACACTCTGTGGATGTGCCACTCCACACTTTGGAAGAAATTTAAGCTTAGTAAAAAGAGCACAAACTCTTATCAAAGATTAAACAAGCCACCAACCAAGCCAGCCCTTGCAAGGCTGTTTTTAAGCTTTCGATCAAAGTGCCAGTCCCCCGTGGGCTGCTGACTCACCGCAGGAGCGCCAAGGCAGTGCCTGCCCACAACTCACTGCTCTTTGTTCTCTCTGTCCTTGCGAGCTGTATCGGCGCTGAGAGGCTCATTAACTGTGAGCTGAGATAACTGGAAACTAACTCAGGGTATCAGGTTTTTCTTTGGTAAATATCTTATTAGTAGGTTCTCTCAGTCCAAGCTGACTGATCCACGGTTTTGCATGTATCGTATCACTGATCTGCCCCACAAACACCCGCACTGGCAAAACTAAAGCGGTGTAAACCAAGCAAGGGGCAAGAAAAAGCAAGGCAAGATTAGAGAACTAGCATTTTTGTAAGATCGGTGTTACCTCAAAGAAAAATGAAGTTCCAATTTAACAGTGCATACCTAAAAGATTATCTGAAATTTAGGAGATGACAACCAATTAATCTCAGCCTCCAGGAGAAAAAGAAAAGAAAGATGTTCTTACCTTGTCTCTAAAGTTACCTCTTGATTTAATGTTTTTAAGATGAGCATGTCAAGAGTGTTTTTCACCCTATCCTGAAGTCCTACTTTGGCCAGCATTTCTGCATTTCCATGAACAATTCAACAGGTACTTGGTACTACTCCATGAGTCTGCTGGCCCATGTGGTTTGGCATATGCACGGATAATCTGAGATATGTCACAGCACGATTGTACCTATGGTTTTAAGGTCATTTAATTTGAAGCTCTTTGTTAGAGCATTTGGGAGCTTGGACCTTCAACTCTTGTTATAAAATTACAATAAATGTGCTAATGAAAAACAGCCCATCCTGATAATTCTGCCTTTTCACATGGAAATTTATGCAGAAATCTAGATCCAGACCATGAGATAAGGTATCAATTGAGCCGGTACAGCAGAGCTAGGACACTTTTTCCTGGGTTCAACTATCTTACATTGGTAAAAAACTTAACACTATGCAATAGATTTTTTTCTGCTTCAAGAAATTGGATTTTTTTTATAAATTACAGGTTTTTTTTTCTATCCCAGCTACCAGGATCAACATGGTAAATAAATCACATTAGACAGTAATACATGTAGTTGAGATATGTGGCAGTGTTTTGCTTTTATTTCATGAATTACAATGCTAAAACATCCAGGAAAATGCTCACACAAGAACAGTCAGTGGTTTGGAGATGCTGGAACTAACACATCACATTTAAAAGTCAGCTTCCTATGCTTGGAAAGAATTCTGGTGTTTTGGAGACAACTGGATTGTGGAAAAAAGTTACCTGCATCTACATGTGCAAATCTTAAGTTACACCACAAGAAAAATTATGAAATAAAAAAGAATTGTTCATTCAGCAGAAGAGACATCATCATCACCAAAATAAACCAGGTGAGTAATTCAAATAAAAGTAAATGTGACTTCAGCTTAAAGATGCTTTCCAAAAATTCAAATTTCACTTCCTAAAGAGAAGTGTTTTCTGAAAATCTGTACTAAAATGAAGATGATGATTCCAATGTTAAATTTCTATAATGCTAAAGTGTAAACTATAGAAAAATACTACTTTTTTTGCCATATTTTAGTAACTTGTAAACAAGTATTCTCTGTCTGTACAAATGGCAATGAAAAAATTCTTACATCAGTGTAGTCAGTGCATTCTGAGAATGGATTGTTAGTTGGTTTTAATGGCTTCTATAATTGATTTATAAACTAGATGATTTTATTCTGATTTGGAGATAATTCCCTTTCATACTCAAAAACATTCAGGACTACTGTTTTAAGAATGATTTGGGGGGGAAAAAAAAGAGACAAGAACTAGTAAAGGCTAAGGTTTGTCAGTAATGCTCTTGTTACAGACATACCATAGGTTTTTTCCTAGTTACTATTAGTTTTAACTGCTCTTTTTTTCAGCTAGGACAGTACTGTTGTTCTAGTCTAGATAAAACACCATCTCTATTATGAACCTCAGGGAGCAGGGGGAAGCTGACAGCTTTTTTAATAGAAAAAACCAACCCTGAGGCATGGAAGATTCTATTCTGCTGGTCCACAACATTGAAAAGCATTAAGTAAACCAATAAGACACTGGTACATTGCTTCACAGTTTCTGAATTTTGAGCTAAATAGAGAGGCTTAAGGTACGCACAAGCAGACATGAAGATTTACATACACAAATTCTTGGAAACACGCCACAGGAAGGGGGGGTTGATCTCATGCAAACAACTCTATGGAATTCCATAGGTCTTTCCTAATCTTGCACCAGTAGAACATTGGATTGTCTCACTGCTATTAAAGCCTTCTAACACATGGGTCTAGAAAATGAAGTCATGCTGAATTACAATAAATTATGTTGGCTTCCCCCATCCCACCCCAACAGTTTCATGGAAGTAAAAGGCTACATAATCATAATCAGTAAACATAATCTGCTGTTTCCCAGCTTCTTCGTCCCAGTTTTGTCCTAAAAAAACAATTAAAAAAAAAAACAAACAAACAAAACCAAGAGCTAAGTTCATATTAAATTTCTCACACCGTGATATTTTGCTTTCAGGTGTTCTCCCCTCTACTTAGCCTTTTCCTGCTTTCAAGATGCATCTCCAAGTTCCTAATACCCCAGTAAAGACCTTTAACCAATGTTAGTCACTTTGGATTAAACAGCTTAACACCTTCCCCTCCATGTACTGTGTAAGGAGATTTATGCTGATTGCTGATCCTTCCAGTTCCTTGGTTCTTCTAACTTTTCAGGGGATTCACATCAGATAAGATCTAGTCATTATTATGTACTTGTATTTCTAGCCAAAAGGGACAAATTTATAGTACAATAATGCCATCTTGAGCCTACTGGGGAAGAACCAATCAACTAACAAAAAATAAAAAAAAATTCAAACTCCCAAACCCAATGAAATTTAGGTTGTAATCCTGCAAACATGTATTCATTCAAAAATAATTCAATAGTACTATTCTGAACTTCTGAACTTAAGAAAAAACTTGTGAAACTAAGTAAAACTTCATAAAAACAAACAAATTCTCACTTTTTTACGAGTTACTTCATCCAAAGAAGCAGACATGTAAATAACTACTTCTTAGGAACAATTTCCCTTTTCTCTTCATTCATTCTTCACAGATTCCTGGAAAATATGTGTTAAGCTTCAACACTCCAAAATAGAGAGATTGATTTTATTATTTTTTTAAGCTAAGATTCCTCTCCATCCAATACAGAAAGAAATCTGGAAATACATAATAAATAGACTTTCAGATTATTTTTCTAATTTGTTAAAACCAATTCCTGTATTTTCTTCATAAAAACTATTCAGCTTGTGTCCATAGTATTCTTGCCCAAATTTTAAGTTACTCTACACGGACGTTAAATCCAGACTGTCTCCCTGTATGTCTGGTGTTTATACAGTCACTTTTGCCTCAGAATAGCAAACCTAAGATCTTAAAAATTCAAACCCCTTAATCAGAGAAATTATGACTTCTCTAACCACATAGGTATTTATAAAACACTTTTGTTGCTTCCCCATTTTTCCATTCCCATCTTTTTAGAGTTCTTCTATTGCTGTGGTACAAAATTAAGAGCGTCAGGTCAGATTGCCAGCTCATTGTCTCACACATAATGCTTCTAGCCAACATCCTTACTTCAGATATTTCAGTCAAGCCTCCCATCCCTTCACTATTACATCAGACCATCTTCCAGTAATTCATTCAAATGCTCTTGCCCTCTGCCAATTTCTCCCTTTGTACTCTCTAAAAGAGTAATTTTGCTGTCTTGTGTACTGTTTTAGACTGGAAGAAAAATGCACTGAAAACACAGGAAAATAGTCTAATTCCTCATTTCTGTGACACAGTAGCCAAGAGGAACAATTTCAGAGAGACACCAGATGAGCCCCAGCAGGGTTCTGCAACACACTGCTTTTCCAATTTTTTCAAATTCTAATCCATTAAAACTTTGTCTTTTATTTACGAAATACCATGAATTAAAACCTGATGATAGGCTTGAATATCAAATATATCTTGTAAGTTTCTCAGAAGCAGCTGAAGTTTCTTCCAGTGGGTCTGCAGATCACAAGAGAGACCTTTTAAAGGTGGGGGGCTATTCAGTTGCTCTGTGTGTACAATACATGTGTGGTCTGGTTGGTGCCCCAGAGATTTGAAAGAAAAAAAAAAGGCATGCACAGTTGAAACAAATCTTCAGGTTACAGAACAAAATATGAAACTAAAACCATGTCTCCAACTCAAGGGCATTCCATTATATTTGAAGTACTCAACTCAATTTTGAAAACAGAAGAGGCTCTTGATGAAATGTGCTCTTTAAATTGACTCTCATATCCAGATAGTTTTACTAGAAATTACAAAATAAAGGGTCTGACCTACACTGTGAGTCCAGAAAAATGGAAGTTTGCCTAGCTTTCAAGCAGCTTTTGTCAGTTTTACTAATGGACGTCAGGTAATCGTAACAAACTTCAATACCAGCTCCACATCTGTATTAAGCAATCATTAAAGGCATGTTTTAATGTTTCTATTTTAAAAGGCTATAAGAAAAAGAATATTTACATAATTAAATTCAATACTTAATCCTACCTTTCCCTTCTCCCAGTGGCAGTGATTGCTGTCAACCTTAGAACATTGCATATTACAACATAAGCAGAGAGGACGTAAGTAAGAAGAGCCCATGCTTTGTTTTTTAACCCATTATAAAAACATAACATCCTACATAGAGTTAAAAACAATTTCTTTTAGAGAAAATATAATAAAACAGTGTCCCCACAGGTAAAAAGAAATCCTTTCAGTAAAGACAACAAAGTTTTCAAAATATAGTTATAAAATTTTGGCATAGGTCGATTTGTATGGTTCATGCCAAGAAACTCTATGGAGAGGATGTGTAAGATGGGTGGAAAAGAGACGAATGGGATACTTGAGCTTGTTACATGACTAAGCTAAATGTTTAAAGCTCTCTTTATATGGAAATACAGAAGGAGATTCTACAGCACCTGATAATAAAGAGCAATTCCTAACAGCTGACCACAGTGCACTGAATCCCTTTTTTTTCTTAGCAGTTGCTTGAGACATACATTAGGTAATAGCCCTGCCATGCTGCTGGATAATACCAGAATTATTAAATTTATCAGTAGAGCAATTTTACAGTTAAGAAAACTGCTAATAAAGATCCTAATGATCAAGAAGAGTTTTACCAGGAGCATACAAAGTCGAGTTACAGTGATGCCATAGATATTATCTCTGTGCTTTAAAATCCTTTTAGTATTTCTAGATTCATTCCACTGGAAAAAAAAAAATCAAGATAAATCAAATACATACAGAAACACACTCACTCAAATGGCACTCATTGCTTTTTGTACAATTAAGCTTTAGTGAAAATATACATCTTAAAACAAATGAAGTACAAATGTACAAAAATCCTTGAACTCAGATAAAAAATATATATAATACAATTTGCTACAGAGATATAAAACATTTAACTTTTGCTCATCCTTTCTGATGAGCGTAAAATGATTTAAAGTCTGGAGGACTCCTGCTCATCATCACTGCAGTCAGATTTAAAGCAGACCTGCAAGAGAAGACAAACAGACAACTCAGCTGCAAAACTAACACTATTGTTTATTTGTGTGTTTTATGGGGCACAGAAAGGCTGGGAGTGAGTCTTTTTCCAGCACATTTTACTCCATCCTAACTAAATGCTTGTGGATTCTCTTGAGTATCCCAAATCTCAACCCCAAATCTCAAGTCATTAAAATTTAAATAACATTCTTTCCTTCTTTTAACTTCACAAGACAATTAACTGCAGTCCTATTGGTTGAAAATATATTCATTTTTTAGGACTTCTTCTCAATACATAGAACCGTATCTTGGGACAGTAGGAATCCTGCTGATTTTTGGCTGGAAAAGACACAAGCTTTAACTTTAGCTATGTGAGAATATTAGTACACTCAATCATCCCTTCTATTCCATTATTCAAAGTGGGGGAAAAGTATTTGAAAAGGTGAACTCAAAATGACAGTACTATTATACATTCCATTAGCATTGTACCATTTTAGAAAGGTGAATTGCCAGCTGAAGACAAAAAATTTCTTCATGCAATTTTAATACATGGCCTTGCTGTGGCTACTTAACTATATGCACCTAGCAATTTTAAAATTCCATTTCTGCTTGAAAGCAAAAGTGATTTCTACCCAAGTGTTCACTATTGGAATATACTCAAGCTTCTCCAGATAATTCCTCTCTAAGTGCAGGCACACTGAGCAAGCAGAATTGTATTTGTCAACTGCAAACCTTTACAAATAGTCCATTTCATATATCCTGTAGACAATTACAATATGTGATGTGTCTTCTAGGTGGTAAATACTCAATTCTCTATACAAGAAATTATTCTACTAAAGAGCAGAACTCTGTGTGTAAGAAAAGGCTGTGCATTACCAGCTATTAAAGATCTATTATGTTGTTTTGGTGAAGGCATTAAACTGCCTAAGATATTTTGTTTCATGATGCTTCTCATTTATTTTGGGGCTATTTCTACTTACTTATTGGATATATACTTATTTTTGCTTATAAACTTATTTATTACTAGTTTTTACACAAGGCCTCAATTATGTCTGAAGACATATCCACAATTTGCATTAAAAAATGATAGAATATATAAGAAGCAAGACCCAAATTAACCTCTTGAGCAAAGGAAAGTCTATAGCATAGCTTTTAACAGAACCCACTACCTTTTTCCCAGGTAACTAGAGGATGACAGAATGCTGAGGTAGGAAAGCTTCCTGGAGTTATAGGGATTGCCATAATTTCTGAAATGCGGTGGAGGGGCAAAGCCATAACAAAACAGATTTCATCAGTTTCATTATGCAGTGAAGAACTCGGTTTTCCTATCACAAATTAATAATAATAATTAAAAAAAGGAAGTTAATTTCTTATGAAAGAAAATGAATGCCCTTACCTCTCCACTAAAAAGTCTGTGAAAGAAGCCTCTCTTTGGCTTAGGAGACTTCTCTCTATCTGGTGACACAGTACCATCAGTTTCATATGCATTGATATCTTCAAAGCATCCCGTTTCAATCATCTTTGAAACATATGAAATATAAATGAGATATCCATAAAAGCCTCTCAAACAAGTTCCAGGTATTATCTATTTACTCTGGCTGGGTACTGCTAACACTTAAAAATTCATGAGCCAAACTACACCACCATCTCCAAAAGGAGCACAAAGCTGACATTGACTCTTTGTGCACTGAAACAACTAAAGAATAGCAATGAGAGCATGCACACAGGTAAGTGTCAGGTGCTCCTTTGCTTTTTTGCATTCTTACCTTTCTTCTGCTCATGATGGAATAAAGAGAAGCTTTTAGAATCAGAAACAGATTTTCAGAGATTCTGTTCATTTTAGAGCAGTCCAGCCAAAAAAATGTAATATCGCTATGCCCTGGACTGAACTTAATTAATAAACATGACATAGGCAGAAAAAAAAGCTATAATGAAGATAGGTCTCTGGAGAGAAGCAAGGGATTTTGAAATAATCTTTGTACACAGAAGCGAAAGAAATAAAACCACAATTACTGCATACAGAAAGGACAGCAGAAAGACTGAATGCCAAAATGTAACCAACAGGCAGGGTCAGAAGGGGGGGGAGTGGCTAGTGCCCAAATACAGTTGGCATTTACCAGTAAGTGCCACTGGTACACATCTGTCACAACAGCAGGCAGGCAAATGAATATACGTTGTAGAGGGAGAGAGGGCATAAAGACAAGTAAGAAGAAATACAGCCTGCTTTTGTTGTAAATCATGACATTGGGTAAATTATGGAATGGTAAGAGAAAGTTTTGAGAGGCAAAAATTAAATTTGAGGGAAAGTTCAGTAACATGAATTAAAGGAAAAAATAAGCACAAATGTGCAATGAAATCTGCAGTTCTTCCTTGTAGAAAAGGAATTGCTATTGCAAGAATTCCACAACTACTTCCAACTTTATCCCTCTCTGCAGGGTTAGTTATTAAGCTGCAGTGCATTTTTTAATGAGTAGATCATACTTTGAAGTTCAGAATTACAACATAGTATAGGAAATACTTCGTTCTCCAAGGTTCACTGTTTCTCAGTGAAAACTTTCTATGTCAAATGACACGTTTTCCAATATCCTTCTTAATGTAATGCAAAAAAGCAAAAGGAAAACAAAAGGGAATGTACTTTTCCCTCCAAATTTTTCCAAAATTGCTTATCTTTTGTGTTCAAGCTTTAAATAAAATGCAATCATACTGGAAGAGAAACAACACTAGTACAATTCAAGACAATAGTCATTTCAGAATTATACTCAGTCACAAATAAATTATAATGGGGGGAAGGCATCCATAATAGGAACTACAATTTTAGGTAATTGTTACTAAGTGCTGTTGCTGAAACAGTAAAGAGGATTTGAATTGCATGCAGAGGCAGCAAAATTCTAGTACTCAATGCAGACTACTAGAATATTCATTCACTAGGGCACACAAAAAAAAACTTTTAAGGGAAAGTCTGACTCAACTAATATTGAACTGCTTGTTTTGAAACCTTGAAAAAGGTGAGTCTGCAATTCTCTATTACTGTCACTTGGATACTCTATTGATACACAGGCTATACACAAACAGCTTGCACTATACCTATTTGCTTTTGAACACTTGGAATAACATTCCATCCCTCTCCTATGAACAGTAATACTGAATAGCATGTGACTGAAAAACAAGGAAAGAATGGTCCTACTGATACTAATACTGTTTTGTAAGCTGTGCCTATGATGACAAGATGCCAGACTTTGTTTATGCAAATTTACCATAGATCTCAGTTTTTAGCAAGTTGTTTATGTTTTTGGGAAAAAAATTTCTGAAGCCTCTCAGCAAAGAAGTCTAAAACAAAAACCTCTTTATATCTCCGAGAGAAAATCATTATAATTATATCTTTGATTAAATATTCTATACGGCTTTACTAAAGAACACAATCTTCTATAAAATGTACATTACCTCGTTTTGCCAAGGGATTGAGACACAACCCGTCACAAATTTGGAATAGAAGTCATCATCTGTGGTATCCAGGTTCACTCCTTTTACTGTTGAGAACTGCTCAATGTCCAGGACATCTTTACAATAAACGGCACGTGGCTGCAGTACAATACAAGATTGTTTCATTAAAGTTTTGGATTTGGGGACTTTTAGTTCGGTTTTATTTTTCCTAGATGAGCAAAAGGGAGCAAAACGTCTGCAATTTTACATTTTACATTGCTGATCACCAAATTACACTATTCTATGGAGCAGAAATACAAAGACTCTCTTCAAAAGGCACCTGAGCAATTCTATCCATCCTGCAAGTAACAGAAAAGAAATATCAAAGCCAGAAATAGTTTGTCTGGATCTCTTAATGGTGATCATAATTCACTTATCTTCTGCCACCTTTCTTTCAACTCTGTATTTTCTTCAAAGCTATTCCTCATTTCTTCCGTATCTGAGCAATGGAAGTGGACTTTTAAGGGCTAAGAAATCAGCTACAAAGCTCCCTAGGAAAATACAGGGAAATACCACTATTGTAAATTGTTTTGTGATCTCAGATGAAATACCACAAAACAATTAGTTCTCATCAAGAGCTACAATGGCATTCTCCTACCAATGTAACTAACTTTAAAGGTTTCTCTGGAGTTCATATGATGCTAATATAGAATTATGACAGCTCTTGCCTTTTTAGATACTAATCAAATCTGTCTCACCTACTTACATCTGGCAAGAATGGAGGTTCTAACATATTAGCTTCCAGCCTCTTGAAGTTGATGTTCTTGAAAATAGGATGTTGCTTTACAGCAGCAGCTCCTCCTTCAGTGCAACCCAGTCGTTCCCCTGGATTCTTAGCAAGTAACTGCAGATACATGGAAAAAAAACTGATCCATTATACAATCCCATAATTAAAAAAAAAATCTACATACAATGTCTTTCAATCAGTTTATTTTACTGATTGGCCTCTAATTAGACAAATTTATCATGTATCAAAATTAACTGGAAACCCAAACAATTTGTTCTGGGAACAGATATATTTTCAAAAGACAAAAGAATCCCTGAATACACACGATTTGTGTGAAGGCACACGATGCCCAAAGTTATAAGAAAATATTTTAATTGATGCCATGTTGAGAAGACTTTACAGTACAGACTCTGCAGACTTCTGAAGTTTTCTGTATAAATCTGAGAACAGACAAGATAGAAAAAAAAGCTATTGTCTTGTAGATAATGTTTTGGGTGAAGAAACTGGTGAGCTACTCAGCCACTTGCTCTCATGCAGTATCCAAGCTGAGGATGCTATTGTACTCCATCTATAATTACAAGTGGTCCAAGCAGTACTAGACTATTTCATTAACGTGATTAATAATCAATTTATGCTGCTTTCCTTCATCCTGAGAAAAGTTTCGGATTCTTGAAGTTTGATAACTGAACAGTTCATGAATAATCATAAACTTTCACGTGAACTAAGGAAAGGTTCAAGAAATCCAGTTCTGAAAACTTTTCAAGATTTTAAAATAAAATAGTTGCTCTCTTTAAAAGGATCAGAAATTTAATTTTCAAACCTCTACATCTCTTCACCCACCATCCTGCAGATGGATTTTGCCTCCTCTGAAAACTTGTCCGAGTATGTTTCCTGGTCTTCCTTTACTCTCCGGTCAATCTCATCCCGTTTAACTCTTTCCTTGTGCTTCCTGAATGGAGACTGTCCTTCAATCATTTCATAAATCAAACAGCCAAGACCCCACCAATCCGGACTGAACGTATACTTTTCGTTTTTGAGCACTTCTGGAGCTACAGAACAAAAACAAACACACACCCACAACATTTCACTTTAAATTGACTTATTGTGTATATTGAAAAAACTCCCAGGTACTCTCTGGGCTCTGTGCAGACATATTGGTGTGACTCCTCTGTACTTTGAAGAAACTTCAATTTCTACAGTGAGAACTCTGTTTATATCCAAGAGAAAAACTTAGTTTCTTTAATGCTTAAAACCAGTATTCTTTAGATAATAAAAAAAACAACCTGAGAATGAAGTTTTCCAAAGCACAGAAATGTACTGTCACAGTAATTTCTCTGTTTATCAGTGAATATCAGTCTCTTTGAATATCGGAAAAAGTTAGGTGCTTTCTTAAAGTTCTTCCTAAAGCTAGAATTTTCAATTAAGTTTTCAAGTTTATCAGTAAGCTTATAATTAAGAACTAACATCTACAAATGCATATTATAACCTTTCTTCTTCCCATAATATGTCTAGTAACTAATCCAGGCCCAATACATTTCTTATATTCACAGAAGCAAATTGGTCAAATGTAACTAGCAAAGGATGCTTTACATACCCATATAACCAACAGTCCCAACACGTCCTCGGACAGTTTCACCTTCTGGAATCTGCACAGCTAATCCAAGATCTGAAATCCTGATATGTCCTATTTATGTTAAAATAAATTATACATAGTCAGCAAAAAGAAATGAAGTATTATCACTTTTAAAACAAAAAATCTCTATTGAACAGCTCATAGAAAACCCCACTGCAAAGTATCGAAAGTTCATTTATCTTAACTAGAAAGAAGTGTTTTATTCAGCTCCTTCTTAAAATTGTGAAGAAAGAGAGGCATAGATACAACTGATTTTCTGAAGGTCATACAAAAATAAATTGTTCTTAAGCAGTCTAATTCCTAGCTTTGGCATAGGCTGCTGTTCTTGGACAAATAGAAATGCTCATTTCAGATTCTGTATCTATGCATCAGACACTTGTGGTTTTCCATTCTCCCTACCCACCACAAGCACTTGGCTTTCTGACTTCTTAATGAAACTTCAAAATTAACTTAATTTATTCCAAATGTGAGAAAACTGTAGCTTGTACTGAGAGAGTACAATCTTGTTTTCCTGTAATGAAGTACCTCAATAATGCCAAACACGAGTACTTGGAATTGCAATCCCCATTCCCACCCCAAAACCCAGAGCTGCCTACTTAATAACCTAGTCACAATTATTTATATTGTAACATCTCAGTTCAATTCTGGGATTTCCTCTTCTCATGAATCACTCCTAAGTGGATAACAGCTTCTATTGCACTTTATCAGCCAAATTTCTTGAGTTGATGACCTTCCCCTATCACACATGGCCTTTACAGCTGTACCTCTAACAGAGAAATCATCTGGCAATGGACTGGTTTGTCATGCACCAGTCCAAGCAGGGCTATGGGAATAAATCCACCCCACTCTCCCTTACATTCCCATGGACAGATACAGTTCTTTGTTGGACAGACTCATAAACTGTTTCAAGCACATTCAATACATTTCAAGGCAAGAATTGTATTGACATTTTAAATTAAAAACACATTTCTTAATAAAAATATGGAAGTCTGGACAGAAGAAAGGATAATTACATTTTCAATTAAATTTTAAAACAATTTTGTAGAAAGATTCATTGCCAAAAAAAGAAAAAAAGAGCAAAACCCACACTTATTTCTAATACTGGTTATAAGGACAGAGATACTGTTGTTTATAGAAACAGCAGAGATTCACAGAATGATTCAGGCTGGAAGGGACTTCAGAAGGTCTCTAGTAAAACCTTTTGAGCAAGCAGGCAGCCAAGGTGTTGAAGGCTTTTAAAATACTTATTTAGAAAGCCTCCAGGAGTGGACACTGCATCACCACTCTGGGTAGCCCATTCTTGTGCCCAATTAACCTTTGTATATATACGCTGTGGCATTCAAAAAGCTGCGCAGCATCAATATTAGTCAGCAGCATATGAATTTCTTATGTACATGTGTTAGATAATGAGGGGATGGAGGGGGAGAGAGAGAGAGAGAGTTGAGAAAGTCAAGTACCACTCTATATACTGGTTGGAAATAGTAAACACTCTGGAGCAGCAAATGCTATTTTAAATACATTCAGATGCTCTTGTACTCCCTAACATCTGATGAACCCCTTTTCAAGTGCAAGATCTGAGCTCCTGAAGCGATTTTCTAATTAGTATCCTGTGCTTTCTGGAACTGGATCAAAATATCCCTGGCAGAGAGGAAGCATTCTAGTGCAGTCCTGCAAGGCTACATTTTTCCTCAAAGAAACCTTCAGCTTTTCCAAGACATTGCTGGAGAGAAAAATTAAAGAATGCATTTGATGTCTAGCAAAGCTTTAGCTCGTGGAAAGTGACTTTTGTCAAGCATCATCTTTTTTGAACTTTATCAGTCAGAACATGCTGACTTTGAAAAAAATTACTGTGCTTAATGACTTCGCAAACAGTTTTTTCTCAACTAAAATGCTCAGCAGTTACAAGAATAAACTTGTAGTATTCATTCACAGCTTAGAAAAGGATTCCTGCACATGTTCCACAGTCAATTCAAAAGATTCTGGTAATTACTTGCATAAAAAATCATTAAAGATAATTAATTTTAATAGTTAATAATTGATATTATTTTTAATAATTAATAATATTTTGACAAACAAAAGACTACAAACATGTCTTCATATTGTTTGTACTTCCTTGATTCCTTCTAGCCACATATGTGTCAGGGACCATCAGATTTCTTTTAGTTGAAATGTTAAAACAGAAATATTTCAGATTTTTTCTAACTGTATAAACATCCTGGTTTACTAAGTAAAATTTTGGCCCCTCCATTTAACAAATCATGTTTCCATACTTGAAGATCAACAAAACAAATCCATATAAAAGTTTTAGTGATCTTAAATCAAGAGGAGGGGGAAAAGGAGGAGCAAAAGGGAAAAAGTAGCCATTTGAAGGTAGAAAATTGACCCTTCAAACATAATCATGGTTGACCCACAAAGTTTTCCCCTGCTTTCTAAAAAGTAAGGCAGTATTTTCTTTGCTAAATTAAGATTCATCAATTAGGTCTCTTTTATCATGAAGAAATCCCTTACGTTTCTCGCATGGTAATAATTAGAAGTGTAATTCCCAGTTTCTAAATTATTTTTACTTACCACAGTCATCAAGAAGTATATTCTCAGGCTTCAGGTCTCTACAAATTAAACAACAGAAATGTGAATTAAACAAAGACAAAACTATTAGCCCTCAAGTGCAACAGATTAAACAGAAGACTTCTTGGTTCCGACTGAAGCAATTTTTCCAGTTCCATCTATAAACAAAACAAAAAGCTGTGAAGTTGATGGCCTACAATATGAATAGTTTAACCAGAGAATTCAAGATCTACTTTCCCTGAACTCTTTAATCCATTTACATTAACAAAGGCAATACAACACGAAGATACTGATATAAAGAACCAGCATTTACACTCAAATTTGTGCTCATACGTGAAAAACGTTTCTCCTGAGGAGTATCAGCTTTACAACTCTCCAAAGGTAAAAGACAAGTGCTTGCTGCAGTTTGATGCTGACCCCTTGCTATATTTCACCCTAAGGCATCAGAAATCTACAGAGTAATAATCCCAAGACTAAGCACAGGCTTAATATCATCCATTCAAATTCAAGTTCTTTAACTTGGACGTGCAACTTCTAAAGCTTCCTAGACACTTCACCTAGTTAGGATTCTTTGCAATAACTTTCTGGAAGTTTCCTATTACTCTACTGTAAACATCAAAGTTTCACAAACAACATTTTATAGCTACTAAATGATAGCAAGACTCAGGAAATATTAAAAGGGCAATAAATTCGGCATTGCAATTTTGCACCTTGAGAATTTTTGCTTTGAGAACAGAAGAAAATATTGAATGGAATGTTTGAATTTTCACCTGCTCAAGGAAAATTTGAGGAGTCATTGAGGCTGAAAAAGTTGTTCTAGGATTTATCCCCTAGCAGATTCTCCTGAGGATATACGTACATATAAATAGGCATGATAATCTGTATAAAATGTATAATGTACATTATTATTCATAATAGTGCACTATAGTAAGTTATAATGTATATTGTTAATTTTTTTTAATTTGTGTAATTTTATATATGTGCATATTTGTGGCATGCATCAGTAAGCCTGTGAACTGAGATGGTCTCTTAGATTTATTCCACCATAAATATAAGCCACAAATAGACATGCAAAACCCAGTAGTTGGCTAAAGAATCAGTTCTTGGGATAGATTATTAAAAACAATATGTGTATATATATATATGTATACATACAGTTGTGACAAAAATAAGAAACTGAATAACATGAAAGAAAAAAAATTAGGAAGAATGACTCTAGAGTTGACATTCTAAATGAGATAAACGTTCATGAAGAAATCTAAGTAGGGTTTTCTCCCCAAATATAGGTAATTTTATGTTCTGTAGTATGTGTATTCATGGAAAAGCTTCATTATCTTATGAGATTAACTGTATACAAAAGTCAAAGATTCTCTGCTTCTCATGCTTTTAAGTCTCGACAATCCCCCCAGTGTTAATAAACAGACATTAAATATAAGATTACAGTAGCAGAGAAACCAGAAGATCAGAATTAAAAAAACTGGAGAACATTAGGATTTGACATATGTGTTCGAAGGTTGTTTCGTAGGCAAACAACTAAGTTGGGCCTAAACATAGGGCTGTGGTTTGGGGTCTTTTGTTTCATTTGGGTTTTTTTGTTGTTGTTGTTGTTGTTGTTATTTTGTATTTTAAACAATCAGTTTTGTTTTCATTTGGGGAATGTGAAATGACCTACTTGTAGCTGATGAAATCTCTCACCCCTACTTCTCTCCTACGTGTATGCCAAAACACACTGTGTAATATTGCAAGATTGGCCAAATTCTCTAGGGAACCACATGCAACCACCAGCATAAGCCTGATTCACTCTGGTTCTGCCACTTCCCACTCTGTGTGTCTGTGTTGGTCTTCTACACTAGGAAGGGAAAAGACTAAGACTCATTATATTGAAGTTATACTTTAAATATTTTTTGAAACAAGTGGTACTTGGTGTTACAGAGCAAAAGTATAAAGAAAGCATTCTTTGTCCAGCACTAAGTTTGTTTTGCTTGTTCTGTAATATTAATGCATACCAGGGGTTAAATGATGTACATACAGAGACAAAACAGAGCATTAAAATCATACAATCTCAATTGCCACACACAAAGATTCTGATAGCTTCATTAATTCAAAGGCAATAGTAAGTTTACTGAAGGAACTTGAAATTAAACAGAAGAAGGAGCTTTTCACATGAGCTGTGACTATCCTGTTACCCTTGTGAGTATAACATGCAGGGACTTTCAGATCTCTCTCTGAACTACTTTAGAGTAGACAGGAATACAATCCCATGCTCCTAAAACTTATTTATTAAAATTATAAATTTGCTGTGTAAAGCATAGTTTAATTTCATTTTACAAACAAACCTTGAATCAACTTTATGCTGTTTTAAAATATATCAAGCATCAAGACCTAAAGCAACAACAAGAAGACATAAGAGATATATTCCTAGGGACATGCCATGAAAAGGACAACTAAAAATTTTTTTCTTATTCCCTTCCTATAAAATTAAAATAAAAACTTCTTTTAGTAGGAAACAATTAATATATTAAATGCTGAAGAGACACGGAAAAGTAAAAGTAACTGTAGATCACACTCACCTGTAAACAATTCTCTCCCTTTGCAAATCTTCCAGACCACAGCACAGCTCTGCAGCATAGAAAATAGCCCTTTCTTCATCAAAGCCAGGATTGCCCATGTTATATATGTGAAACTTCAGATCCCCTCCGTTCATTATGGTTAATACTAAACACAGGGCATCTTTCGTCTCATATGTATAGGATAAACTAACCTAAAAATAGGCAGGGTGAAAACACAACCATTATTCATTCATAAACCTCAAAACAATTCACAGCTCTTTTTTCTAGTACAATCAACTCATGAGTCCTTTTTCAAAGCAAAAAGAACAAAACATGCAAGTTGAAAATCATTCTTGCAGAGTGCTGGAAGACAAAGGAATTCAGACTAATTTGCTTGTGTACACAAACCATACACACAACACAAAAGGTTAGTTGCAGATCTGTTTAGATACCACAGAGCTCCACCCAGAAAATACAATTACTGATGATGCCCCTCAGCTGCATGTTACCTGTAATACTCTTTGTCCAGTTAGTATGAGCATATTCCTTTATTGGTATCTGAGGAATTGTGCATGGCCAAAATCACCATCCTGAACCACCAGACTCAAAACTGCTCTAGAGAATCTCAAATTATTTTAAATCAAATACATAGTTCCTATTCCTACTCCTGCCTCCTCCCCGCTCCCTCCAGGTAACTTGTATTTCCCTGATTGAGAACTTGCCAACAGCAAAGACTCAGTACAACTCCTTACAGTCTTTCTTCTCACTGTACTTAAAGTGTGGTGCTGGTAAACAAGGACAAAGCAGCATTTTTTTTTTCAGGTTTTAGGTAAAAGTTTTAAAATTTTAGTGCATTTAAAGATTTAAAGTAGACTTGTGGATTTAAAAAAGCCCTCCCCATTTAACACAATGCAATATCCTACAAATTTAACTGTTTAAGTTACAAATTAATTTTCAATAGAAAAAGCTATGCTACACAGATGATCATCTGGTAGGATCTTCAAAATTACCTAACTTGTACTAAGAGCAAACATATACTTAGCTTACATTAGGTAAACAAGCTAGGTTAAAAAATTAGTAGGGCATTTTTTTTTTACTCAATAAATGCATTTTAAGTGCAGTACAATTAATAATTGTTTTAATTCAGTAATAGATCCAAACTCTTCCTTCAGAAGTGTAAATACAATACTAAATAATAAAACTAAATAAATATAGAAATCAGCTACTTGAGGCATAGATTCCCATTTGGTGGTTTTAACTGATGTGTTCAGCTATTTATGACTGTACTTGTGACAGAGGCATGACAAGTTATCTACCCACTTCAAAACCAGGATTACTGCAAATGCTAGACCTAGATCTTCTCTGTTGCATAAAAAAAACACCATTGGATAGCAAGAGGAGAATAACTCATGCTCAATTTTATAAAGCAATTTCAAATTCAACTTGGATCAATTTTGGATTTACAATGTTTGCATATGCTGAAAAAAATGTTACTCAAAAAATAGAAGTTTCACTGTTTTAGTAATTTATAGATGAATTCAGGTACTCTCTGGATTCAGTTTCAATCAATTTAAGCCTAGAAGCCTTGTGCAAAAATAACATAGCATATTTATACAAAACCACAATTTATGATAGTTTAAAATATTAATGTATCTGGCCAGCAGGCTCATAAATTTTCTTGTAGCTGGCAGTATTCTACAGTGGGGTTTTTTTAATACATAAAACTTATCAGAAAATACATACATGCGTATTTTATACACATATATTTTTAAATAACTTTCATTATCCTCTAAACCAGCTACTTTAAAATCCTCTGATCAGCAATACGAAATTTAGAAGCAAATGGATATCAAACCGAAGCAAAATGTATTTGAAATAAACATTTAAATGACATTTCATTTAAAAAGTAAACATTACCTGGGGAAAGTTTTACTTGGTGTATCTTTGAACATTTTCACTTCTTTCACTGCTTAGCAATTAGAGCTATTAACAGACCATAATTTACATAACAGCATCAGGTTTAGGTATTAAAACTAAGATTTCAATTACGTAAAAGTTCCATAAAAAAGTTAATCGTTTCACATCCAAGATTCCTCTTTAAGCCTTGGTACACAGCAAAACAATACAACCTGAATCAATACGCTATTAAAATGTCATTTATCTTAAAACATATCAGCAACGGAGTAACAAATGCTATGAAAGTACCTCAGGATATAAAAACTCAACTATTAAACAGGACAAAGATTCAGTGGCATCAGCATGCTGAAACACAGCCTAATGTTCTGGCTGTGAGAAATAAAGCAGGTGGACCAAAGAAAAATCCCTGTGCACAGATCTGTTCCCAATCACACACAAAATGTATTTATTATTCTATCAGTCATTTCTCTCTACAGACATGCACTCTCTAAATCAATTTTTAAAAGAGTTTTGTGCCCACAAGCTCCTGGAAGTGACTGAAATGAACAAAATGAGATAAATTTCTGAAAAGAGATTGGAGGTAGATACTTACTACAAACCTACTATTCACTTTTTCTAGAATCCTTTTTTCATTTAGAGCCATTGATTCTCCTTTCCTCTTCTTTATTCTCTTTTTTTCTAGCTTTTTGCAAGCATACATTTTTCCTGTTGCTCGTACTTGACAGGCACACACCTACAAAAAGAAGGATGGTGTGTCAGAGGTGCTTGAGGTTTTTTAGAATTTTCTATGGAAGATTAAATTTAATTTTCTTTCAAACTCATTAATGTTCTCAGAAAATTATTGTCTGTAAGTATCAATACAGAGCCCTCACTCTTGAAACAACTTTAAAGGTTCACAAAAACCGTAACACAAGTAAAAATAGTTATTATACAGAGGCAAACACATTTCTTTCGGGGTTGAATACAGTAAAACTGTGGATCCAGTGTCAGTGAAACAAGTGACTACAGTAACAGTGTTAAGTGCCCTAGTATATGTTAAGGGCAAATATTCACATCACAATCAAACAGGAGAAACATAATGGTAATTTAGTAGCATGCCTTCTCCTTCCATATAGGGCTCTGGTTAAAATACGTATGGGGGCAGTACAATGAATTATAAATAGAATTAGTAAAATCTATAGATTTTAAATTAGGTTCATGAATATTTGACATAATTAGCAAATTGCAACTAAATTCTCATTTCCAAATGAAATTTCTAAATAGAAGCAACTGTTGTCAGTCACTACAAGTTTTCTGCAGCTTTGTGCATGACCCACAATGCTTAAACTAACACATTAAAACAGTTTTGTATCTACAACAGCTTGCCAGGTGATTTGTCAAATGTAGATTGATAGACACAAGAGTTAAACAGACTCTCCTCTTTTTTTTTAATTCCTTAAGAATTGCCTTGCAGAAAGATACCTCTGTACTCACCTCTCCAAATCCACCTTTGCCTAGTACTCGGTAATGCCTAAACGTGTGTTTGGTTACTGGCTGCCTGATTAACAGAAAGAAACAATTACTACAACAGGAATTACAAATGTTAGTAATCCCTTCCTACTGCGAGGTCTGTCTTCATTTTCTCCTTTGTTCTGACATATTTCTGAACAAAAGTTGGCTTAACCTCATGTAGAAGCACTATAAACTGAATTTCAAATGAAACGGGTGCTCTGCTAGGAAACATGGGCTCCCTCATGTGGTCACCAGGCACTGCCGATAGCAGGCAGAAAAGCTGGTCAGCCTTTGCTGCCCACAGTCCGAGCCTTACGGGTTCTCATCACAGGCCATTTATCACCTCCTGTTGCCTCTCATAATTGACACGCTGACATGCAAACTGCATTTCAATGAGATCATGCTTACAATGTGGCATTTAAAAGGTAAACCATTTCTGGTTTCACCTTGTTTTTCACAAAAGAAAGCGTTGTGGTATGCAAGAGCAGTTCAAGAGCCAGATTGTTAATGCAGAGGAGGAGGAACAGACAACTGGAAGTGATAGAGTTGTTGACCACTCTGTGCTAAAATTCTCTTAAATGTGTCAGAGCAGAGCTATTACAAGGTAATGGGTTTTCACGTGTTTTGATTTAAATGAGCATTCAGTGTTACTGCAGCTTTGTTCTCAGGACAACAGTGAAGGTTCATTTAGTAGAAAATTTGAGTAACTTCCCTAGTTTTCTTACTGGCTTTTACAATTCAGTAAAATAAAGGCATTAGATAATTGGAATTTACAACAAAATCAGTGCTCAAACACCTTCATGTTTGAATGTGTGATCATGATACCCAGGGGGCTGAATTTGAATCAATTTGTAACAATTTCAGCTTTCTGAAAGAGTCTGGACACTCATCTAGAATTGATTTAAAAGTCCAAACTAGATTCTGATATGTATATATCTAAGTCTTGCTATCTTGTTATTACTAGATCTGTATCTGTACCACCTTCAAAAACCTAGTAGTTATCACCCAGTGGGTTATAATACTAGATTAATTATAATACTAGATTAATATTAGCCACTAATTAGACCAAGTTTGAAACTAAGGGATGATAGTAGTCCTAAGAAAGATTGATATTCCACTGCACACTTGACAGCCAAACATTTCTGAATTTGCATTTACCAAATAACACTTAAAAACTTAAGATTTACCACTTAAAGACAGTCTATTGGAGTATTGGTTCTCTTACTGTCCATTAACATCATCCTTTACATCTTGTCTTTCAGATCATAATTTCTTGGACAGGAAGTCTCATTTAGCATTCAGTTCTACAGCATTTCCAGCATAAAAATCAAAATTTGCCACAAAACAAAGCTAAATTATAATGCAAACATTATAAACAAACTTACTTTTCCAGCCATTTCCACTGTAAAAAACGGGAAAAATACACACTCTCCTGGTAAGCTTCAAAAGGTCTTTTGCTTAGGTATTCATGGACAATTCTAGCAGGAAAATAAACAGAAAAATAAAATCTGTCTTATTCTGGAAAAGGCTGTTGAAGCAGGAGGTGCTATCAATCTACAGACATATATTTAAGCATATTGATGAAGCCATAGGCAGAAAACCATCGCCAGTGTGCTCTACAATGGTTTTAACCTAAATGCCTCACAAAGTAAGGGCCTGTTATAAAAAACTGTTCCTGTCAATACATTTGTGAAGGTCAAACTACTGCTACTTATAGGAACTAGACACTTTGACTTCTGCATTTTTATTGTCTTCAAACCCACTTAAACATCAGCTTCTCAGCAGCTATCTGATGCATGTATGACACTGCAAATATGACCTCAAAGTATCTACAAGGTTTCATGCAATCTTTGGAGACTGGTAAATAAACTTTTTTTCTAGGATTTGAAATTGAAGTACCAAATGCCATATCCAAACCTTGAAAAAGTACCTTATCATTCCCTTAAAAGAAACACACCAAGATGGAGGTGGGGAGGGAAAAAAGTAATTCAAACTGTAGTCAGGTATTTATTGGACAGGGGAAAGGGAATAGCCTACATGAGACACTCCATTTGAGACATGTTTTATGAGGTGTTCTCACACAGCCCTTTCAATCTTATAATCTCAGTTTGTTACAAAGCATGCTCATTTCTGTTGCCAGGGAGATGACCCAAGCAGTGACAAAACCTGTAGTCATCCTTCAGACATGATCAAGCATGCCTTGAAGAACCAGAAATATTAGAAACATAAAGGCTTTAGAAAGACATGTAACACTCATAAACATGTACTATCCCTCCGAGAAAAGCCTCCCCTGCTACTACCATGTGAAATATCACTTCATGACTGCAGAACAAAACCAAGTTGTATTGTTTTATGTTAACTATCATAAGTGATCCTCTAATCAGCCACCTTAATGGCACATAAGTGTTGGCCTCAGTTAAACCTGCTTTCAAGAACCTTAGATGTCTAATATTGTTCAGAAACCTTTCAAGCTTCAACTTATAACTTCACAGTTTTCTGAGTACCTTCATCATGGAAGAGAGTCACTCAAAAAGTAAGAATACAATAAAGAGAAATACTATTTATCTTACAGAATATCTTACAGAACTAGTGGCAGACAACAGTGTGATTTTATGCAAAAGCAGCATTAAAGAAAAAGCTCTGCAAAAGTCAAACATCTAAATCACATCTGAAGGAAACCTAGTCTTTTAATAAATCTATTCCAAGTTTCTTATTTTACTCATTTCAAGGACTCAGTACTTCTGGGTATAATAACTTCATCTTTCATTTTCCTTAGAAACACACAGATTTATCTTGTAATTCTCTGATTTAGCACTAGGCATTTTTAACTTACCTAGTACAGTCCATGAAAAGATCCTTAGAAGGGTTCTTTTCTAGTCTTGCTTTACATTCATTTACAGTTTCCTGAGGTATTTCTGGCAAGTGTGCTGCAGACTTAATAAAAAAGAAAGGAAAGCAACAATGAAAGCATGTAAATCAATAGAAAAACTAAAAGTTTTGTATTCAAAGATAAATTAAAATTTTTAATACGGGAAAAGGAAAGGAACAGTTTAACTATAGAGAAAATCAAGAAAGTCATATTTGAGCGAAATTTTTATTTATTTCCTGTTAAAGAACAATGCACTGAAAGCTATTTCAGTTATTTACTATTTCAGTATCTGGGGGAATAAACTTGGCAATAAGTCAAATTTCTTTTTTCTTTCCATAAGTCTATCACCAATAAAGCAACTCACCTCTTTGGCTTGCCAGGATGGAAAAAAGGAGAAAGAAACAAACAGACTGGGAAACTATTTCAAACCAGACCAAAGAAATCTGGGGTGTTTTGAAAAATGTATGTGATTTACAGTAGTCCCAAAGCAATTCTCAAAAAGATGTGGCAAAGTTAGATTCTATCTGTTCTCTAAGGCATCTTCAAGACTTTTTTTGTATAAAATGGCCAAAGCAAGAGAAGCAGAAGGAGCATCTATTAATAAAAAGCAAATATCTAATTATACATTCACAGAAAAACTTCCACTGGATACCAAAAAAAGACTCTCGATAAATGGGAAATATCAGCTATTAAAGATTACCATGGAAAACTGAAAGTAACAGACTGCTGAAGAAAACAGCATTTCACTTTGTGAAAACCTGCTGCAATTCTGAAAATTTACAGCAAACTAACCAAGGCCACACAGTTAATTTATTTTTAGGTTTTCTTTAGGTGTTAAGTGGAGAATAAATTGTAATTGTAGCAGTTATAAAAGCAGAGATCACTCAAGTTTTCTGCTCAAGTTGATTGAGCAGAATTTTAGAAGACAGCACACCTCTCAGATAGACAAAAATAGGATCAATGAAGTTTGAAAGTCAATTTACTAAAAACAATGCAACCACTTAGAGCTCTCTATTTATCTGACATTTACAAAGCACTTGAGAAAATTCTCTGCAATATATTTACCCCATTAGTGAAGTACGTCTCTAAAACTTTGAGGCCACAGTCTATGCGCTTTTCGTCTGAAGATACCTCATATTCTGCCTAGGGGAATAGAATTGAAAATTATATTATGTTAAGAGCCACTTGGCATCTTTTACATGATGATAGGTAAATTTTATCAAGAATAATGCAATGCTCCTAATATAAAAGGAACAGAAGGCTATATAGCGAAACAGGTATGAAGAATAGTCCTAAGGAAAAAAATAAAGCATATGAAATTTAATCTTTGGAAAACACACACATTAGTATAAATGCAATTACAGAAACTGCATCCTAGAAGTTAAACTAGATCAATTAAAATGAAATATTATTTATGTGGTACTGTGGGATAGAATGACCCACGTGGAAAAAAATTAAGTGTACAATAATCAGCTTTTTCTTCACTGCACTTTTTTCCCCTTCATGTATTATTCTTTCCTGCAGTTTTGGGTAAAACCAGGATAAAACTACTTTCTACAAGCTTATAAATGAGATCTAAACCAAACGTCATTCTTGAAAAAAGTAAAACTGAGTAGATACAAATTTTGAAAGTTTTGACTTAGTAACATCTGGCACTGAGATATAGAAAAAGCATTGTGAAACAATGTATTTTGCAGATAAACAACTGGCAGCTGAACATAGCTCTAGAAGTAGCTACTTATGGAAAAAACCCACAACCAACAAATCACCACACAGATACTACTTGATGGTGGGATCCAAGAACTCCTTACTATTAATAATTTTATGGAATAACCTAGAAGCAGACATCAGAAGTTACAACATTTAAAGACAACACAAAATCTGGGGAAAGATTAATTAGAAAAGAGCAATCTCAAACAGCAATGCATACTAGTTTTGTTAGCTGTGCCAACTCAATCAAAGCTTACTTCATATTTCAGGATGAAAATGCATGCACCTAGGAACAAAGAATGCACGGCAGACTTCCAACAGTCAGGCATATTGGGACAACAATTAGAAATCTCATTGGAAATTACAAGTAATTGATCTAATCAGAAGTTATTTACCTTTATAAAGAAAACTAGAACACTAAAAATGACAGTTCAAGAATCAAACACACACATACACAATACTGGAAATAACAGAATCCCTGATTTCCAGTTCTGCCATTAATGACAACTAATCCACACTGACTCACTACTAACTCATCAACATCTTTTTCTACTGAGACAATATGGTATCACCCACTTCAGCACGCTACTCAAATCCATCAATCCAAATGCAAGCCATTATTTCTGCTGTTCAATTCCACAAAAAAAGTCTAATGGTAAGGAATTCTTCTGCAACTGCTAAGCAACCCGAGCAAGTCAGAAAAGTTTACCAACCTAAAGTTCAGCAGTGTACTTAGAACCTTTAACACTAATTTAATACAAATAGTTAGGCATGCTGTTTTAAGTCAATAGTGTAATTTAAAAGGAATTTTGAGACATGGCCTTTCCAAATAATTCTGTTACTTACAGGGAAGTTTGAGCTGTCACCCATTCCTCTTCATATGTGACTAACCCTGTCCCTAGCTAGTGAAATGAGTCACTGGATTGAATAACTCTAATTCCTCACTTTAACTTCCATCACTTACATTTAGTTATTTCACAACTCTTCTTTCTGTAAAGTCAAGCTGACTCCAGACTTTTAGATCACACCTTCCCAAGAATTGGAGCTTACAAGACTCAGTATTTAGTACAGGTAGACAACATTGTGTTGGTACTACCTTGATTTTGGACTCCTAAAATAACCACACTGCTGAAATCACATTGCTTCATGTAAAAGAGTCAGAAAACTTTATTAACTAAGATGCAAGGTTTTTAAGACTGTGACATTTCATTTGGGGAATTGTGGGTTTTTTTTCCAAAAGAGTAAGTCTAAAATTTCTTTAACAATTAAACAAGCTTGGCAAAAGACAAGGTAAAAGCCACACAGCTTCAGCTTTTGCTTCTTGTATTGCCTCACAAAGAACGCCAACAAAAAAAACCCCTCAGTCCCCAAAGATCAAGCTTGCTGAAGTCCACAAATGGGAATCAGACTAACTCAGGAACCATCTGTAAGAGATAGTAGGTATTTTATCTCACATCCTTGATCAAGACAGGATGCTACTTTCAGACTATAAGAGTCACCAAATAAAGGTTATCTTGTTTCAATGATTCCCAAGAATAATTCTTCACCTTGATTTTTCAAATGAAAATTAAACAACAAGTAAAAGTGAATTGTGAAACTGTCCCTTACATCAGATTATCTCAGTTCTACCAGTCTTTGTTAATTCACAGAAGTGTTGCAATCCACACATTACAGATTGCGTATTTCAAAACAATTCAAATTTTTCAGTTAGTGAAGAAGTTACTTCTTAGAGACAGTTTTACCTGAAAATGACACGTGTAGAGCAAGGCACACCTGCCTTACAGTCATGCCTAAGATTCATTATCTTTTGTGCTGCCAAAGATTCTGCTACTCCTTATCTAAGATATAAGGATTAAAATGTGTACAGAAGTTGTAACCATTAAGAGTACATCCACAGTTGTCAGTGCATGGCACTCATTAAGGTTTATATTCACTTCAGGAATGGAAGCTCTGCTGTTCTGGATTTCCATTCAATCTGTTCAGTCTCCAACTGTCAATCTAGTCTGAGGAATTTGGTGCTTGAACAGCTCCTGAGACACACAAAAGTGAAACACACCTGTGGAGTAAGCCAAATTGCATGCAGATTCATTGACAAATATAAACAATTCCGCTTATTTGACACTCAAGTTCCTTTTTAGCTGATCTAGTGCCCCAGTTTTTACTCCCACAGGGGAAGGAAGATACAGTGTAATGGGAGGCACAGAAATAATCTCATGTACATTCCTTACACCCTGCCCCTTCCAGAGCCATCTTGCATTCCAATATTGTAGTTTGGGATGCATGCAAGCAACAGTACTACCCTACTTCTGTCTTCTTTGGTCATTTGTTCTCTGCATGTAAGAATAAAAATGGCTGGAATGAGAAGACCTGTTCTTTCAGCAGCAATCTCAGTTTGAGACTGTATCTTACTGCTCTTGGATTAACTATGAGGGACAAAAAATCAAAAGCTCTGAGCTGTTATTCTCTCCTCTTAAGGGCTGTTTTGTGCCTGCCTAATCTTTTCATTACTTTTCCCCATCCCCAAGAGGGCTTTGGGCTGAGGATTTTTTGCAAAATACAGCTGTGGGCACACTTCCTTCCTCCCCTTGTTCTTCAGCATTAGATATCAAGATGCAAATATTTCAAGACCTTTTCCCTTAGTCTCAAAAAAATTTTTTTTCTCCTTCCATAGATGGTTCTCTAAATTTCCATCTCCATTGTATTATTTTTAATTAGCACATGCTGTGTAGCCTAGGGCTTCCATGCAAGTTACAACATTTTTAAGTCTATGTTTATAACATTTTGAAGCCTGAGTATAGCAAGTAATACTCGTAATACAGGCATCCTTTCAGGCTCTAGAAGCCAAGCAGCATGTCTTCCTAAAATTGCTTCTCTCTCCCATCATGCCCATTTCTGTAGCTCTGACCATACCAAGATGGCAGAGACTTTATAGGAAACACTAAACATTTTCCTTTAAGTAACAGTTTTATGACATCCATCAGAAGTTATAGCTTTACAGTCAGCAAAGAGTAGATCACACTATGTTTTCAAATACACAGCATTAGAAAACAGAGGTGAATAGAGAAAATTAATAAAATGGTTGTGTCTTCAAGCAGGCAGCTAAACCCCACACAGGTGCTCACTCACTTCCCCCCACCAATATCCAGAAGGTCAGAAGTGAGAAATCTGGCAGCTTGAAATAAAGACAGTTTGATAAAGCAAAGCTGCAGGTACAAGCAAAGCAAAGTAAGAAATTAATTAATTTCTTCCCATTGGTAGGGAGATATTTGGCCGTTTCCAGGAAAGCAGGTCTTTACTCTCACATATAACACCTAGCTGGCAAATTGTAACTTCCCCCCTTCCTCTTTCTTTCCCCCAGCTCTTATTGTGAGCACAGCACTCTATGGTATGGGATATCCCTTGGGCTCAGCTGTCCTGGCTGTGTCCACTTGTACACCATCAGCCTCCTCACTTTTAGGGCAGCATGAACACAAAGGCTTTGACACTGTGTAATTGCTGTTCACCACGAACTAAACCATCCTTGTTATCAACATTATCTTGGTCTAAAATCCAAAATATAGCACAAAATGAGCTACAATGAAGAAAATTAACTCTATCCCAGCAAAACCAGCACAAAAAGCAAATATTTTTGTACAAGAATGTATAAACAATTGCCTACTGATAGTCACCATCCATTTCTCACTGCTTACCACTGCATCCAGAAATTCAATGCATCTTTTCAAATCTGGTCTGGAATCACAGAACTGTCTGAAGAGAAGTCTTCCTATTGGCTGTTTGTCACAAAGCTGGTTATAGTCTCTTTCTGGGAAAAAATTATATATAAATATCTTAATTTTTATTTTTGTAGTAGGATAGTCATTACTCCCATTTGAGGTCAGAAAAACATCACTAAAACATGAAGATTTTACATTAACATATTTATCAAAGATACTATAAATATGCAGTGACCTCAAAGAATAATGAAACACTCTTCATCACATCTGTGTTCTATTGACTGTCCCATTTACTAAAAACACACTGAAATATATGTTTGAGATTAATTTAGGTTAGGGTGCAGGAAGCAACCACACTGTGAAACAGCAATACCAAAGCAAACAAGATTGTTTGGAAAGACAGAATACAAGATAATAACAGAAAAGGTTAAAAAAAACTATAACAAGACATTAAGGGAAAGGGTAAAATATATTACCATCAATTTATAATGTGATTCCTTTTTCTAATTCAAGGTTTTGCAAATCTATTCTTTAGGAACAGTTTCCTTTAACAAACAAGGAGCTGCGATACAGTTTTTATCTTCTCATAAATTTTATTTTCTCATAAGTTGTCCATCATATTAGAAGTTTATTGGCTTTTTTTTTTTTTGCTATTTAGCATTTAGAAGCAAGACAGAATCCTTTCCATTAACAGCACCAAACTCTTACCCTTCTCTCTCAAAGGAGAAGCTTTATTCTATGGGACACTCACCGATGGAGCATCGAATACCCTCACAGTGACTGACAGGGGGCAACTTCAGCATCTCTTTCCATTTTTTACTACGCCCACTCCGTTTGCCTAGAAGAAAATATGAACAATGTAAAACACAATACTATGTCAGAGTAAAATTGAACATAACATTAACAGCATAAAATTAGGTCAGTTCTACATAGATGGCATACAGACTACTTTTCATGCCTAGAAAGAAATACATCTACAAGGATATCCAAACCAAGAACAAATGTGATATACAAGAACTTTTATGCATTTTTTTCATGTTTCATTCAAAGTTTTTCCAAGACAAATATTTCACATTTTGGCTGTGTATGTAGAATAGCTCTGTAAAGAAAAGACAAATATCTAGGTATTTTGAAAATCACAAATAAAACTTGAACATTGAAGTTGGAACAAAAAAAAAATTGCTAATTATCTTTCAACCATGGCAAAGAATGGAAGAAAATAAAGCTGAGTAACAAAATACTGAGAACAAAGTTGTTAAACACATTTTTGGATAATCAAGCTAGACATAAATATTCTCTCTTTAAGGGCAGTAATAGTAGTAAGATTAGACCCCACTAATAAATAAATAAATACACACTATTTACTCTAGACCATACATGGATACCAGGAAGAAATTAGCTGTTACAAAATTTAGATATTTTCAATGTTTCAGATTTCACAGCACTGGTGTTGAATTAGTATTGACTCTAAAAAAACTACCACAGTATTTTTCTCAGTTTCTAAAAAAATATATCTGTGCTACATCTTCTGTTACATTGGACTTTCAGCACATTATCTTGGCCAATTTCATTTATAGAAGATATGCATACTTAGAAAAAAAGCAGAGATAGACAGGAACATATACATCCTTTCAGATCCAAAACATTTCTGTGGAAGAGTAATTTATTGCTGCAAAAGATTTTTAAAAGATTTTACTAAGTGATATGATCAGATGCACTTCCACATGACAGAGCAGCAGCAAATCTGCACAGAAGCTTTCTCACTGTACCAAAGCAGTATGCACTGCTAACCACAATGGGACAAAAAGGAAGGGAGTTACCCAGTGTAACCTGAATAGAAACTAAGCAGCAATGGGTACCAAAGTCTTTCAGAATTAAATCGTTAGGGTGAAAGGAACTAACATCTTCAGAATAACAAAACATGTATTTTGTAAAGCCCCTCTTTACTCAAATATACAGTTTCCTGAACCATTCCACCAATGCAGTTAGACCAGTCCCAGCTTAGTGTACCTTGGTTCATACCAAATTGACACTATCCTTGCTAATAGGAATATTGACATCTTACTGTGCTGCTGCAACAAAACATTCTCAACTCCAGTATCCCTAGAAAGGTCAAAAAAATGAGGAATAAAACCCCTATAAATGTGGACATTCTTTGAACTGACACCTACTCTCTAAAAAAACCCAAACTTCTTATGCACTTCATTTTCTAATAATCACTTTGCCGGTCATTTGCCTTCCATAAGGTTTTAGAACACCAAATATGGAATCTACTTCCCATATCATATTTCAAGCAGTACCAGAACTAATAATGAGGCTGTAATTACCAGCATCATTAAAACAAACTGTAACTATTTTAACAAAATATTTTTGATCTTAAAAAGAAGCTGAATATATGCTTGAAGAAAATCAAATCACACAAAGCATAGAGCCCTTCTAAGAGAATTGAACACAAAGAAAATCAAGAAATATTAACATAGATAGCCTATACACATACAGTGAATACCAAGGCCTGGATATGGATTATGTGATCATGAAAAACAATGGATAGAACTGTCAGGTTTAGCCACGTAACTGAAAATTACACTAAGCTGCAAGGTCCATAGAAGTTAAATATCTTCTGTTAGAAACTGCCCACAAAGACTCAATTGTGCATGACACCATACAATCAGTACTGATCTACAATGATAAACTGACCCCAAACTCATATCACAATGCTGTTTGGAAAATGCAAAATAAACTGTGATATATATCAAAAATACCATGGTTCTGAAGCACTGTCAAGAAAAAACCCAACCCATCCCAACTCAAAAAAAAAGAGAGGATCACTAGTGCATTTTACTTCAAGTCCAACACAAAAAGTGCTATATTTTGCCTAAATATTTGGCTAGTTACTTACAGTGAGACCATTATGAATTTTATTTTACAAAAAGAAAACACATGCTAGAGTGCAACTGAATTCACCATCCTACAGAAGTCAATAAAGGCTACATATAATTTATTAATGATACACAAGAATGAAGTGCTTAGCAGTATCAACTAAATCAATGTGCTCTCACTTTTCTCTGAACTGAATGTTCTTGTATTTACAGCAAATGCACTGTAAAAGTCTGTAGGTCCCTGTAATGTAAAGAGCCATTTCTGGTAAAAGTTATGACACGAGGCCAATTTGTTTGTCATGTTATTCCCTAATTGCAAAATCCTTTTCCATTTGAGGCAGTTTAAAAGAAGTATCAAATCAAATTATAACAATTGTGGTTTGAAAGTGTCTTAATATTGATTTCAGAGCTTCTATTCTGAATCTCATTCTAAAACACTTCAGATAAAATTCTTCCAGAAAGACCAACAGTTCACTTTCCAACAGAAAAGCCAGAAAGCCATTAGGTTAAGGCTCTTTCTGGTTGACCTCTGTGGCTCAGATGAGTTACTGCTTTTTCCTTTTTTCAGATGGAATCATGACTAAGAGCAATGTCCAGCTTGAAGCAACTCATTTTGTACAAAGAGAAGAGTAGATGCAGCAACACACTATTACAGTGAGAAGAAATTTCAATTGCATTTTCAGGTACACAAGAACCTTAACCTTTTCCTTCTCCTCAAATTACTTCTTAGAGTTAAAATTTCAACATTTAACTCTTTTCCCATTTTTGCTTCTTAAAAAGATACATACTAAATTCAGTTAGATCACTACACTAGAATATGGTATGGGCAAAACGTTTAGATGTTTTACTTCAACTTTTATTTTTAACCTTCAGAGAAATATTTGAAAAATTTATGTAAGGCAATGCAGTTGGCTTATTCATCAGTAAAACCACAACTAGTTGCAAAAACTGAAACTGCTGTGGCCACAAGCTATGTCAAGAAATAAGAATATGTTTTAAGTCTTCATGTACTTCTCAAGAGCCACAGAGATCTTCCTCGCAGACTTCATCTGCAGACTGACTGTCATTTCAGTGAGCACAATGTTCACTTAACATTATTCAGTTTTCCTGGAGACAAAAAAATCTGGATTCTGTCCTGCCAGATCCTACTTTACTGGCTACTACACTGACACTGAGATTCTAGCATAGAGTTTTTGGGGACCTCTGTGCCTTAGCTCTCCTGCCTGTGCAGAGCAAGCACAGTCTATTTGAGGCTGAGAAGCACTGGGAGGCTAAGCAGCACACAGCTCTGTAGCACTGGGGTGCATGATTGCTACAACTTCATTCTTGCAAAACTGATTCCACAAACCAGATTGTCAGATACCAGCTGAGAAATTCATACTAGACCACACCCAGATAAGCTCTGAAACCCTAAGACTGTAACAAGATGACAACCTACAGCACAGCTTTAGTGTATAAATCAAGTCAATTGGTTCAAGGAAAAATGCAAAACAATTTATACAGGAGGTCTACATCATCTACACTGAGACACGTGAAAATAAGCCAGGTACATACACTGCCTTAAAGTACGTCTTTCCCACAGCAGAGGCAGTTGCAGGCAAGTTTCCTAATAGATTTAAAACTCACATGAATTCAAATCTTCTCCTAGTTCCAGACACATTTTCCTTCAAACCACTCACAATAAGATTTAAAACCTTTCACTAAAAAAACCCAAAACATACCTGTTTCACTATGGCCTTATGCTACACAGACATTTATAAACACTGCCCACTGAGTAACAAATTTTGATTTGATGCCCTTATTGGGTAAGATCCACCTTCAAGACACAAAACAGTGTAGAATTAATACCTCAGCTCCTCAGATCAGACCATAACATGGAATAGCACCAAGTTCAGACTAGAAGACAAGCTTAGACATACCATCAATTGAGGAAGGCTGTCATGATTCCAGTTCTAAAGACAGCTCATAAGGTACTGTTGTGGGGAGTACTCACAACAACCTTCTCCATTCTGCAACTTGTATCAAGGTGTATTTTGACAGAAACAAGCTTGTATCAACTCAAGCCTGGTCACAGCGTAACAACTACATTAAACAGAGTGGCAACACTTTTATATGGAGAAAGGTTGTTTGTTTGTTTTCTCAGACATATGATAAATACAGTCTGGTCGGTTCTCAGTAAACTTATAAGAATCACCTGGCTGAAAACTCAGGTTTCAGCACAAGGTTAACACCTAACTCACCAGCATTACAAAGGCCAAGGTACTTCTGAATGCAAACAGAAGCAAAAATGCATGTAGTATAATAAATAAACAAAAGATATCTATAGATTACATATCGTTATGGCATTTATAAGATAATAGTCCTCACATTCAAGTACATGGAGTTGGACTTCAGCAAGGTAATACTCAAATGCTCTTGCTCATCTGACAGTCAAGGCAGTAACACAGCAAGCAGTTAAAAGCCCAGCTCTCTACGTGAACATTTGTGCCGTTTATGTGCACAATCATTTATTGTTCCCACAGCTATAACCACTCGAACAACTGGTTCTTCACATGGGCTCTCTATCCAGCTCCAGCGATCATGTGCACATGTAGGAATGCCAGTGCACACACTCGGCACAGCCTCTGCATTTCACCAATTAGGTGTGGAATGGAAAGCTTGTATCAACTCAAGTAACTGTAACTGATCTGAACTAAAATTTATTTATCTGTTCTCACAGTCAAACACTGTAACATCTCTGTATACATTTCGAGATGTCTACAACCAGCCAATGAACAGGGCTTAGGAAGGGAAAAAAACACCAACACTGCAATTTTACAGTCAACAAGCAAGGATTTTTTTAGCATGATAGTACACTAAGACTGCAACAGATATTATAGAAATAAAATTCCTTTAAGCTGATTGTGAAACATCTATTGTAACTGCCATATTTGAAATAAGCAAAGTGGCAGTGTGGATCAATTACCAGACTTCTCATGATGTGTTTATTTAGTAAATGTAATTATTTAAGATTCCAACTTGCCCGCATGCATTCTCTTTACAGTTCATTAAATAAAGGACAAAAAGGCAGGCATTGTGCATAATTCTGTACAAACACAGGAAGACATGTTTCCTGCCACAATGAGTTTACAGCAATTTAAAGCACAATGCAATAGGAGTGCAAGAGAACATAGGAGGCAAACGAGGGAAGAACTGACAATTGAAAGAACTACAAAAACTCTCAGCACTCTCATGTTAAAATTCATATTTGCTGCTGGTGGACTTTCTGGGTATGAGTGTGCCTTGCTTTCCCACTTGTCCTACCCCTGAAATATTTAAAGAATTTAGTTCAGTTCAGTAGCCAAACTACAGTGATCTGAGCAATCTCCATAGAATTATCTTCCTAGTTACAAACACACAAAATAGGATACCTTCCTTGTATCATCAACACTACACTGAAATATTACCTTACACTGCAAGCAAAAGCGGGATTTATTTTTGTTGCAGAATTATTCCAATTGCTTTCAAGCCCAGACAGATAAAACTCACTATTTGAGTGGACTGCTTATTTTCTGTGAAGAATACATCATTAAGACAATTATTCTGAAACAAGTATCTTACAGAATTCACTTAAGCCAAACTGTGATCACATTCCGCTACTGAAAGGTTCCTCCCTTCTAAATCCATCCTTGGACAGCACCTAGCAATTATCATATCTGTGGGAATTTACCCATCCTTTTAGGAAGAAGTTTGGGAAGAAAACCCCAAACCCAAAACACGCAGCAACATAAGAAAAAAACCACCTAAAAAACCCACATACCCTATATTGGTTAATGGATCCAGCTGGAAACTACCTCACCCATTCTGCAACCACAGACTAGGACCATACAACTAAGAGCTAGGGGAAAATTTATTTGAGGTATGACCTTAATTTAGCCAAAATCAGTCATGACACAGGGGATATTCTATGCCTAACAGCAGACCTAAATCTCATTCCCAAACTGCTCCTGCCATAACAATATAAATTAATTTTCAAGTGGATGCAAATGGACCAGGTATGTTTAAAATGTACTCTTGGCATAGATCCTCATCTAGAGAAAACTGCCACTGACTTCAAAGGAACGATGCATCTACCCTTTGGGTGTATTTTTTTGAGACTATTACTTTAGGCAATGAAAAAAAGAAAGACTCCTAAGCAGTTTAAAACATACAGGGATTAATTTCTTTCCTTCTCAACATCACAGACTATGTGTGGGATGCTGAACTGAATTTGGAGCTTACATATACTCAAAGGATTTACTGAGAGTGACTGAAACAAAAACAGAAGATATAAAGAGAAAAGTGAATATAAAATTAAACTTGGGGGGTGAACATTTTTGTTTTTCAGAATAACCTTGTTTATATTTATTATTTCTCTCCATTTATGGGACAAGTCTTCAATGTCCTTCAAGTGAAACTAATTTCAAATACTTTTCTGATGGGAAAATATGAATGTGTTAATTTCTCTGCTCTTGTGCACAACTACAAACATATTGTTGTACACTAGTCTTTCACACAAATCTGAGCAAGGAGAACATGTACTAGCTGGTGTGAAAGCTTGCAATCTTAGTTCATACATCACTATCACTTAACACTTACCTGGTTTTGTATCTCAGTTCCTGCACTTCAGCACTCATAAGATCAACTTTGAGTTTGCTTTATAATCTGTTGTTTTTCTACTGAGTCACCAGTGCTTGTTCCACCATTGGGTTCACCTTAAGAGGAAGTTTTCCCTTTTCCTTTCACACATACAAATTCTCTCAAAAAGTAATGTACACACAAGAGGAAAGAGCAGGATTGACACAGAGAGCCACTTAACCCAGGGAACTGGGACAGGGAAGCCAAAACACCTTGCATGGCAGTTGCACTGCAGTTTTTGTCTGAAGGCAAATCCTTCCATTGACAGGCCAGCTTTCAGCACAAGAAGGTCAACCGAAAAACTGGACAAGGAAAGAAGAACTCCCAGTACAGCTCCTGACTCCTAAATCTTTCATCCATGAAGTACCAAAAGGTACTTTGTGCCATCATATCATCTTCTAGTTGTAGGTATATTCAAGAATCATATGTTGTCACTAAAACCCACATGTGCAAAGAACTGGCATTTGATTATTTACCAAGTGGCTTTAAAAGAAGATAAGGAATCCTGATGACTTCTTATCATAAAGAAGTGGTGCAGCTGCTACAGAGACACTACAAGTCTTTAAGGAAAAGAGACAGGCTTCTATTAAAATGGTGTTTTATTAAAAGCTATGAACATCCTCTTAGAGACAAAATTTAAAGTTTTGAGGTTGGAAGGAAGTTGGAGTTTTGTATGACCTGAAAAATTGCATTAGTGAACTCCTATAAACAGGTGTTATCCTCACGAAAATTGAATTAGAAGATTCACACCTCTAATGAAATAAATCAACAGTAAGACTGAGTGAGAAGGTAGATAGTCTAGAAACAGGCAGCAATAGCATCTTATTTTTTTTGTACAGGAGAAGAAAGTAGCAAGAAAAGATGCATTTTATCTGAGTTCATTGCTCTCTAATAACATAGCTCAAATTTACTTTCTATGCATCAAATCAGATTTAAATGGTAAACATGAATCTCGTTGTTCAAGGTGTGCTGATTCTGCATATCTACAAATGTAAAACCCAAATGATATTCACATCCTAACAATATTCACATCCAGAAGTATTAGAGTACCTAAAATTAAAGGAAAATGATGTGTACAAATCTGGAATCATGATTTTGATTGTTAAATTTGGTTTATGTGCTCAGGTAAGATTTGGTGTTATTTATTGGGAATTTCTGTGTTCCCATTAGGCACCTGCCATACTCTTTCATGAGAAGTGGACAGGTACCCATCTTTTATTATTTTTATATTTATGAAATGAAAATGACATATCTCTGGGGTTAAGACTTTGTAAGACGTGTTCAAGGGTACCACCTTTTACTACTCTCATCTTCATCAGAAAAGAGTCTCAAGTTAGACTGACCCATGCAAGCCATAATTAAGCCTCACTGATTTCTTTTGACATGCACTGCAAAGAAAGAATAAGAGCACAGTAGTTTACATGTTATTTTATTTGCTTGTACAACTGATATATTTATCCAGGTGAACACCTTCTCTCACCCACACTGAGGACTGACTGGCTAAAGCCTATGCATGAAAATAAGTGAAGGTGCTATCATACATTAGTTTTGGATTTTACTTTCTTCCACAAGAAATAATTCTGCACTTTTCCATGCTATCCCACCTATCCATGCAGTATAGACTGTGATAATAGAAATGTGGGAAGGAAAGTAATTTTAAAGTCTGCTCTTCTGTCCCAGTTGTGGGGCCCTTTTAGCAAAGAATATATTAGAACATCTATCTCACACATTAACTTTGCAAATTCCATTGCCTTACAGTCTATCAGGTACATAAGAATAGAGCTGGGACAGGGATTTTATGGAATGGTCTTGACATATGGAGTAAACCAGACACTCCCAGACCAGCCAGAGCATGCAACAGACAGAAAATACTTTCATTTTAGTGAGTGTTTTGAAAAATATGACATGAAAAGTACCCGATGCACAGGGATTAAGACCTGAAAAGGTAAAAGACCTACCAATTGATCAATGAGGTTCTAGAGTTTCAAAGCCAAAACTCACATTTTTTGTGCATGCTTACACAACAGAGCCCAGGCTAATTGAAGGTACAAAGAGAATAACACATTATTACCACCACATTTTTAAGTTTCATGTCAGGTAGAACTGATCTTCACATCAGCTGCTCTCAGACTTTCATTTAGTTCATTAAAATATCTTGTTTGGTCAGTTCTACCACTATAATTTATTTTAAACATAGTGAAACCTTAACTAAAGAGGCAGCCTGACATTAAGCAGCCACTTAAAAGCCTCTGCAGATTACCACTTCGCTCTTTGTGGTGAGGGTTTGGGCACAGTAAAGTTCTGAGCCAGATTCCACTTTCCCTTCATTTCTCAGATCACTTCAATGCAAATTCCAAATTCAGGCAGCACCACCACAGACATGTTACCGTCAGTGAAACCAGCCAAAACATGTCCTCTAGTCTGAGGTGGTCTCTTCAGCTAAGGTTGGAAAATGGCCCAAAATTGTGATCACTGTTCTGTTTTTTAAACCCCACTTCAAAGTCAAAAAGCTGATTTTCCTCTCTTGCTGCTTAAGGCAAATTTAATTGGATACACATATGGCGTAAGTGCCAAACCCATTTAGAGTTGGAGGAACTTGCAAAACATACAGAGGCAGATTCTGTTGTTCTTACTCACTTTAAACAGCTCCAGCTTAACTAATGGGACTTCTCAACACAATTAAGACAAGCAGGATCCAATCCAAAAAGAATATGCACATTTCATAGTCGAAAAATATACTCTGCACAAAGTACACTGGTAATCCAGGGAGACTTTCAAGTGGCCATTTAATGGACAGTTATATACACGAAAAGCAATAGGACAATCTTAGTTCAGGATGTTTTTTAAACACCAACCACGTGCTATACTAAAACTAATTATCTACCCAAAACGTTTGTTAGCTGGGGGGAGTAATATTCAACTCAAGGTGTTCTAGGGAGTCAAACTGTAAGTGTTAATCTAATGGAAAACAGCACACTTTTGTATTAGGATAATACAAAATACTCGACAACAAAGTACAGGTCGCATTCAACAGCTACGTTTTTCACAGACAGGAATTTCAGCAAGATGGAGTGCAAGGCTTTTCCAGAGAAGATTTATGTCACTTTATCGTTTTTATCCATATGCATTTATATTTATAAACAAACTGAGAACTACAGATTAACGACCTTTTTAAAACATCCGGTAAAAACACTATTAGAATCAAGGAGGAAGGGAGGAAGGAGTGTTTTTTCAGAAGCAAAGCCACAAGCCAGTAACTCCAAACAGNGGCTCTCACCCTCCCGGGCTTTCAACAGCACCGTGTTGGCCACGATGTTCTCGATTTCCATGGTCGGGGGCTCCTTCCCCTCAGGGCAGCCGGAGCGGGGGCCGCCCCTACAGCCTCCTTCGCCCCCTCCTCCAGCCCCGCCAGCGCCGCGGCGCCAAGCCTCGGCTCATCCGGCCCCGAAGGACCTCAGCACTGCGCTCGCTTCTTCCCCATCACCCGCTGCTCGCCCCGGCACCGCGCTCCCCCTCCCCGAGGGCGGAGACGGAGAGCAGGCAGCGCCCGCCCGCCTCGGCCATGGCTCCTCCGCCCGCCTCAGGCAGCACCGCCCCTGCGCTGCCACCCCCTCACAGTTACCGGGACTGCAAGTCCCAGCAGGCAGAGCGCGGTGTACGCTGAGGACACGCGCGCGAAGTCTGGTGGGCCTGCTGGGATATGTAGTGCGTCAAATCTTCCCCGGCCTTTTCCCAAAGCGGGCGGGGAGCAGAGTGGTAACTATCGCGGTACTTGGGCGAAGCTTTCGCGAGAGTGGCAAGCTGCCGGTGCGCATGTGGTGGTGCTGGGCGCGGCGGGTTAAGGGGCGCGCTGGGCACGCAGTGCTTTCTCCTCTCTTTTCTCCCTCGTCGCCTAGTTCTCTCCTCCGCTCCACGCCCCGCCGGCTCTCACGGAGCTGTGGCGGAGGGCAGGCGTCCGGCTAAGGGGGAATTCGAGTGGTTTTGCGCCCCTCTGAGCGCCATTTTGCTCGTCCTGTGCGCACCTCCAGTCTTGGCCCCGCACACTGAGGGCTGAGCCACTGCCTCCCCACCGGGTCCCCAAGGGCAGACAGAGCAGAGATGGGGAAGGCGGCGAAGCGGAAGAAAAAGGTGTCAGTCCCCTCCACAGCAAAGGGCCCCGTGAAGTCAGCGATGGCCGTGGTCAAGAGCAACCCCTTTGAGGTGAAAGTCAACAGGCAGAAGTTTGACATCCTGGGGAGGAAGACTAAAAATGATGTGGGGCTGCCTGGTGTCTCACGGTCCAAGGCCATCAAGAAGGTAAGAGGACATCCAAAGCAGGGAGGAAGGATGGTGGCTGTGGATGTGGGGAGATGACGAGGCTGGAGCCCTCTCAGGTGAAATAAGCGACCACCTCTGTTGTGCACAGGAGGAATGGCCGGTCATCTCTGAGTGCTCAGGGGGTGACGGAGAGCTCGGGGAATGACTCTGGCCAGTGCATCCCACAAGGTTCAGCAGTACACGTATTCTTATTGCTTGTGTGGCAATGGTTGTCTTCTCAAGCTGCCCAGGTCTAGAATACAATGGCACGTGTTGTCGGCGAGTAAGTACTGGACCAGAGTCAGTGTGCATTTCATTGGTCGGTTCTGGTGATCACACGATGTTAAGCTTCTCGTTAATGTTGTATAGTTGGTGTAATAGTGAAAGATTGAAAGGACGCTAAGGTTGGGATGCGGTGAGAAATGCGTAGCTACAAAGAAACTGCTGTTGATTTGGAAAACAAATGCAGGTGATTTTTTTGTGCATGGTTAAATAATCATGTTGTGGAAGTATGTTGGGATGTAATGATCTCTCCCCTGCTGTCATAAGAATGACCATACAACTTAAGAAGACTTAATTTTTTATCTTCAACTCTTGTACCATTTTCAAAATGCTTCTCTTTCTTTCTCTATTGCCATCAGTAGCTACCTGAACAAAATCTGTGATGCATAAGGACAGTATGTCATATTATGCATCTGGGATTCCAGCAGCCTATCTTATTTTTGGTTGAAACACTGGACTTTTTAGTAGTCTGTCACTTCAGACAAACCAGTAAAGAAGCTAAGGCCTCTGTAGATTAGGTTAAAGCTGAAAATAGTGTAATTTGAAAGTATGTCCCTGAGATTCTCTGATGTGTTACATACATACTGTTGTTGAACAGAATTTAAAGCACTTACTGGAAAGGCAAATGCAGCAAAAGCAGAGATAGTTTATAATTTTACATGTGTTGTGAAAGGTGATGCATTAAGTATTTTCTTTTTTATCAATAGGAGAAGTAATCAAATAATTGAGTACAAAAAAAAAGCACAGAAATGCTTTTTTGTACCCAACATATTAAGAGGTATTAATGTTCATATACAGTGTCTCAACTGTATTTACATGGTCACTGTAAGAAGTAAGTAGAAGGTAGAACTAACACAATATATGAAACCTGAGTTTTAGTGTCATTTACAGCAGCATGAAACCTGAATGCTCAGTGAGGTTGCATAGGTCTAGAGTAGGAAACCCAGCCTTTTCCTTTAGTGCAGCACTTTGTGAGGTTCTGGTAATATGAATGGCACAGTATCTTTCTGTAAGAATCTGTTTATGTGCTTTAAATAAAAATGGATATTTCTTCAGCTTAAACAGGGCCAACGTTTTCTTTCTTTAGAAACTATATAATATCTTCAGCATGAAATTATAAATTAGCTTTCAGATTTTGTAACTATTAGTCAAGATTTTAGAAAACTTCATGAATGTTGTACACCGCATTTTAGGATTTGGGTATTTATTTTATAAGATAAATCAGATATTTGTCATGAATTAAGTTACTGGCATTGGAAAGTAAACCTGTCTCCTTACCTGTCCCAAAAGTAAGGCAGATAGTAAGTATCTTGTATAGGTGTGATAAGCTTCTTTTTACTGACTTAATGCTTGACCTCCCATGCTCAACAGTGACCCAAGGCTAGATGTGTAGATCCACTCAAGGGTTTTATGTCTTAGATGAAATGACCAAAAATAGTTCAGCTGACTTTCGCTGGCTTTTTTTGCTTTCTTTAATATGTTATTCTTAGTTTACTAAGCATGAGATGTATCAGAAGTCTTCAGTGTAAATGCACAGGTTTTGTATGTGATAAAATTAAGGTGAAATATGGTGTAATATTTTATCTTCAGATGAGTGCTTATAAAAGAACTTAATCTGAATGTATTATATGAGTGTCCCATCTTTTCTGCATGTTAATTTTTCTTTCTCTTTCATTGCATTCTGGTAAATTATTTTTTATGATATGATGGCAATATAAAGATTATGATGTTGACAGGATATCGTGGAGTCTTTTTTACACTGACTGTGGAAGCAGATACTCTCTGTTCTTTTAACTTTATCTCCTTTTGTCTTTTCTAGCGCAATCAAACATTACTGAAAGAATATAAAGAAAGAGAAAAGACAAATGTGTTTAAAGATAAACGTTTTGGTGAATATAACACCAAAATAACTCCTGAGGAAAAGATGATCAGACGATTCGCTCTGGAAAGACAGGTAAATTATAAAAAAAAAGAAAAAGACAAACAAAAGAAAGCCAAACACAAAACCACTTGAATTTTTAGGTTGGGAGCGCCCCCTTAATAGAGCGTTTTTCAGAGTAATGCTTTATTTTTGATTTTATAGGTTCAGAACTTACGAGAAAGGAATTTTTTGTGGAAATCAAAATTTTTTCATTAAATCTTTTTGGTTTTGCAAGACAACTGTTTGAAGCAGAGATTTCTTTGAGCGCTGGCAAGAAAGCTAGTTATAAGCAGATTCATTGATTAGTTTTCTTTGACTGCTTTGTTTTAGGAGTTCCATTAGGAAAAGGCAGTCACCATCAACTATATTCAGTAGCTGAGTAGAACTCTGTAACTTGCTGTCATTCTGTACTGTGAATTAAATGTGCAGTACTATCCTTTCTGCCTCATCAATTTTTGTAAGTTGAAGTCTGTTTCATTAGGCTTGAAATGCAGTAATTAAAAATGGATGTTACTAATACATAGATAAATCTTCAGCTTTCCTGGGTTTCCTGAGTCAGTCCATTTGTACATTAGTACCAGAGAGACATGACATACTCTCTCTTAAAATGTATTTGAATGAAAATATTGGTCTGGCAGTGCTCTTATTCCATGTTAAGTTCAAGTAAAACACTGGAATAAGAATCTCCTCAACTAGCACTAAAACTAAAGGTTGTATTTTGTTGCCTGGGAACTAAGTATCTTTTGATATTTCTTGGGTTTGTTTTACTGTTCTTAGCAAAATTATGGAAAGAAGAATATCTATAATCTTAATGAAGATGAGGAATTGACTCACTATGGCCAATCTTTGGCAGAAATTGAAAAACTAAATGATATTGTTGATAGTGACAGTGACACGGAAGAAAGAGGAACACTATCAGGTAAGAAGTGCCAGCTGGTGTTTCACTGGTAATTTTATTACTGGTAAATGTGTACATCATTTGTTCAGTATGGTCTCTCAGCGAGAGAGAATATCATGTTCTTGGTTGAAATGTTTAAACCAGATTTGATTACTTCTTAGCCACACACAGACCAGCTCTCTGGATTTTTACGGGGTTTAAGTGGGATGTACTACTGGCAAGCTTCTTTACTCTGTGAACTTTTCAGCATAAACAAGTACCTGGATTTTGAGCCCTTTGTCCAGAATCTGAAGTGTGAGTTTTCTGGTTGCTTTCTTTCATCTTTGGACCTTCCAGTTGGATAAATATTGGAAAAAACCATGATCCTGCCTCATACCAAGTATTTGTCTCAGTGTAAATTATGTGTCTGACACAGTCTCTTTTGGTATGGCCATTCCCATAGGGATTGGACTAATGCGTGATTGGTTCAATAGTTAAAATTGCTCCCATTCTCAAAGAATAGGGAGATACTGTCCCAGCAGCAAGCAGCACTCTTGCAGTCATGAGTGGATTTGAAAGATTCACGTTCTCCTTTTTTTTTTCCTAGCTGAATTAACTGCTGCTCACTTCGGAGGGGGTGGAGGCCTCCTTCGTAAAAAAGTATCAAGTGAGCAACGAGATGAAGAAGAGGAAAAACCTAAGTCTAGGAAAGAACTCATCGAAGAGATGATAGCCAAATCTAAACAAGAAAAGGTGAGTTTTTAGCCCTGAAGTTTAAGTAAGCATGATTAAGAAGCTGTCAGCATTCCTGTATTTGTTGAATAGAATAACAGTGGCATAGAAAACAAAAGGAGGAAGCTGTCTGGGAGGCATTCTAGATATAGCTTCTATATCTGCCATTCTTTTGTATCCCCAAATTTGCTGTTGTGTTCACACCTGTTTTCTGAATGCAAGCCTTGTACCATTCTGCATAGGTCTATACCGCTTCTTCCATAAAGAATGTTTGCAGCTTCAAAATGTTAAATATTTGAAATAATTCATTTATTAAAGATGGCATTTTGGTTTTAAGTTGTAAATGCTATGTCGTGTCCATCTGAACATAACTGCTGCATTTGTTTTTGTTTTATTTTTCTAGCAAGAGAGGCAAACTCGGAGAGAAAGTGCCTTAGAACTGACAGAAAAACTTGACAAAGACTGGAAAGAAATCCAGACCCTTATTGCCCGCAAAACCCCAAAGTCAGAGAGAAAAGACAAAGAAGTAGAAAAACCCAAGGTGAGCTTTTGACTAGATTAATTTCCTTGGTTCTAATAACTTGTAGTTTTGACTTGTAGCGCCTGAAGTATAAGGCCAAGTTCATCACTTCATAAAAGAAAATATTTGCTGCTTCAGTTCAAATTGAAGGAGTGCTACAGTTTTAGGACAGTCTGATTAGTTGGAGGAATATAGAGTTTTATATGATTTCTCTGATTTTAATTAGTTATTGCTTTTCCTTAGTTACCAATTGAGAGGGAAGTTGCAGACTGAACAACACTCTTGTCTACAGCTTATTTGTAGCACAAATAAATTTTCTTGAAAAATTAAAATTATTTGGAACACTGACTTATTTTGAGTGTCTTTGGAGTGTTCCTTTCATAAAACAACTTGTACTTGACAGCAGACATTTCCTTGTAAAAACTGGGCTCTGTCCCTTTCAAAAAGGGAATGAAAATAATTTACTTTTGAGTAGATAACTTATGGTCTCATGATTTTTCTATCATTTGTGTTCTATACTAAGGAAAATAAACTTTAAAATCTAAGAATAGGCATTGTATTGAGCTTATTTTTCTTCTAGAAATGTGTATTACCTTGCAGGATATTGTGAATTTCCATTTATTGTTTTGCAGTAGAATCTAGATTTTATAACATCAGTTAATTAGTTCAGTTAATTAGTTAATTAATTTCAGGTAATTAGATTAGTTAATTATCATTAAAACTGATCTCAAAGTACAACAGAAGATACTGGACCAAAAGTTCATGTTTTGGTGTGTTGATTTTTGGGTTTAAGTTGCTTTTTGGCTTCTTGAAGCTCATTGAATATCAGCATCCCTTTTTATTTTCTTTAATCTAGACTTCTGTGTAGTGGAACTAGCAAAGGCTTGGCTCATGTGGCAGTGTAAAGTGAAATGTAAATTATAAATTTATTAAGTTATTAATTTTGGCTGTGTTTTGTTAATAAACAATGTTTTGAAGGGTTTTTTAAGTGAAAAGTAATCCAGTTATTATTTAAGATACTCTTTTTAAGTTTTTCAGTTGTGTGTAACTGAAGTAAGGAAGGGGGAAATTCCAGGAGAATTTCTCTTCAGCTGTTCTTACCATTCCTTGTCTTAATTCTGAGTTGAGTGTTCTTGCAGCTTGCTTTGGAAGCAGTCTTTTCCCTTTATCTTAACAGTGATTCCTTAGCTGTTAGTCTGGCAGAGGGATGGCTGCAAAGCAGAATAATGAAACTTAAGATAATAAACAATTGCATAAATATTTCTTTAGCCTGATGAATACGATATGATTGTTCGAGAACTTGGATTTGAGATGAAAGCAAAACCTTCAGAAAGGCTGAAGACAGAAGAAGAATTGGCCAAAGAGGAGCAGGCCCGACTCCAGAAGCTCGAGGTATACCATTTATGGCTGAGATTGTTTGGGCCCTGTCTTTTGGGAGTGACTACTTAAATTCATTGCTTGACCTTAGATTGTAAGTGCCTGTACTTAAACTTCATTTCGTCAGAGAGTGAAGTCAGGAAATCTTCTATTTGTGTTTGTAATCTGATATTAAAACAAAAAAAAAGCCCATAGGCCTAGTATGTGACTGTGGAGGTTTATTAAATGAGGCAGTCTTTCTTCAATAAAAATGTAATGTTACTTTGATTTGCCTTTAAATGTCCTAAATTATTCAGAGTTGAGAGGTGCTTCTAAGTTGGTGGAGTATCATGTTGCACAGCTTTAGAATTAATACACTGGGCAAGTCATTTATTGTTTTCTTCTGCTGTTGCAAGAGCCTTTCAGTGGTAGCATGTGCATAGCTTTGCTTTGCAGAGGGATAGGAATGTCTTGGGAAATGTTGCCTGCTACTTCTGTTACATGGAGTGCTGAGTCTTATGGGAAGATGGAATAATTTGGTAAATGTCTCACTCTTTTTTTCTTTCTTTTTGTTTTGGTATACTAAGAAGACATTTAAGACTGTACAGAATTCGGTACTTCAGATTACATCAGAGCAGCTCAGTATCTAATAGCAGAACAGAGAGATACTTTTTTCTTTTCTACCCTTACCATCTTAGAGCTTGATGCTCTATCTGTATCCCAAAAATCTTAGGCTATGGTTGCATTCACTACAAGCTTGTTACACACACATAAAACAGATAAACACTGAAGAATCCTGAAAGACTTTAGAAGCTTTTATTTTCTAATAATGATGTCCCATAAGCAAAAGAGATAAATTTTAAAATAAGAGAACACAGTGCTTCTGGTTAACCCAGTTTTAAAGCCTTTTAAATAAGATGATCCAATTGGCTGCTCTTACCAGACTCTCCTCCCTACAAAAAAAAAAGGTATCATCAGCTTTTGCCCATAATTTCTCGAGTTGCTGAGATTTTTATTTCCACCAGCTTTGAGTAATCCAAGTTAACTGTTTTTACCTTGTGTTTTCTTAGCTATAGTATTTGAGAGATCTTCCATTTTGGTGTAGTTACCTGATTGATCTAAATGTCTCACATCTGTATGGGGTATTTCTCGTGAAACACAGGCAGATCGATTACGTCGAATGCATGGAATAGATGAAGAGGCGAATAAAAAGAGACCCAGCCACATGTCAGCTGATGATCTAGCTGATGGCTTTATCCTGGATAAAGATGACAGGCGTTTATTGTCTTACAAGGTAAGGTTTAAAATTTCTGAATTTTCAGAGGTCTGTAAAGAAGATGAGGAAAAACAGTTGGCAAGTGAACTCTCTGGAGACATTTAGTCCAACCTCCTGCTCAAAGAGCAGTTTACTGCAGAAATCACCAGTTTACTCAGATCCAGTCTGTTGTTGGAAAATCTCCAAGAATGGAGGCTGCTCAGAGAGATGTGTACTGACTGCCCTTATTGTGAAGAGGTTCTTTTAATATCCAGGCTGCATAAGTCCAGGTCTGCCTTTCCTCACAGAGCAGGTGCCCCAGCCCCCACTAGTCTTGGTGGCTCTCTGCTGAACTTGCTGCAGTTTATCAATATTTTTAGTGTATTTGAAGGCCCAAAACTGGATGCCGTGTTCTGACTGGCCTTACAAGTGTCAAGTCTTCTGATGGTATTCCTGATATTAGAGTGGCCTTCTCTGCCACTGGCCTGGTAGGTTGAAGAGGAGGCTCTTTAGCATTTCTGGTATTTTTTTTTCTTTTTACTTTTCACTGTATTGATACAGTTTCCACCAAGTTTCAGTCTAAAGATGAAAAGATTTCTGACATATCTTTGATTAAGGTGGCAGAGCAACATACCCTTAAAGCTGATATTACAAGTTACTCTAACAGTGGTGCATGTGTGTGCTGATTCTGTCCTCTCATACACAAGTAAAAAAGAAACTGCTGTACTCCTTGGAGGGAAGAATGCCAATTGTGAATGTGAATTTAAACTGATGATTAGTAAAATCAGGATGGAACCAAATATGTATCTGATATGCTGTTTTAACACATAGAAGGAATATGTTTTTATACAAAGAATGTTTCTATCTGCTAGTTTTTCTTCAGTGTGGTTTCTTTTATTCCTCATATACTCCCTCTTCTTCTTCCAGTTTCTTACAGTCCCTTGAAAATACCCTGCTTTCTTATATCTATATGTATGTTCTCTCCCTAATATCCCTTCTTGGCTGGCATTGTTGGCATTCACTGCCTGGTCAGGGTAGCAAGGCTCAAATTCTCTTCATGCATATTTGATAGCTTTGCATGATGATTGTGGTGAAGTGCTTCCACTTTATCAGTGTTTTAACTGGCTTGTTTTCTCTATGGACAGGATGGAAAAATTAATATTGAAAATGAGGAGGAGAAAGAAGAGGAGGAAGGAGAGGAAGATGAAGAGGAGGAAGGAGAGGAAGAAGATAATGAGAATGAAGAAGAAAGTCAGGAAGAATCTGCAAGTGAAGATGAGGAGAATGGTGCTGCAGATAGCCACTCTGATCTTGAATCTGATCTTGATAGTGAAGAAGAAGCTGCAGGGAATGAAGAAGAGAAGAAAAACAAGGCAAATGAAAATGAACCACAGAATGTGGAGAAATTAGATCCAAAGAGAGAAGCTGCCAAATCAGAACTTCCCTATACATTTGCTGGTAAGCAAAGTGTGACTGCGGTGTTAGGGTGTTAACCTTTTAGGTGCGGCGGACACAGTCACACGGTTATTCTTGAGATGAAAGAGAAGGTGAGAAGAAGACGAAGTTTATTTAGAAAACTCACTGTTTAAGTAGCACGACTTGCAACAATGAGAACAGAATAAAGATGATTGCTCCAGAGAGAAAACACTCCATTCCTAGGGTCTGTTAACAGCAAACAGGTGTCTTTATTTTTATTAATTTCTCTGTGTTTTGACTAATTTATTTTTCTTGGGAAAGGCTTTTTGGCCTTCAGCTGAAAAACAGCTTATCACTTTAAGAAATGGTTCAGAGAACAGGGCTGAAAGGCTTGGGCCTGGAATAATTTTCCAGGCAGTTCTCTAAAAGGATACTGCAAGCAAAGGACTGATCCAGAGATCCCTTGTTGTCATGGGATTTGTAACAACCAGTCAGTTTCTCTGCCCTCTAGGTCTTACATTCATTCATGAAGTTGTGTTTCAAGGTTGTCTTGTACTATATGAAGAGGAGCCAGTAACTGCTGTTCTTAGTGAGCAAACCTAATCGTGCTTGCAGAAGTAGGAACCAGATCTGTTTCATCCTAGAGTAGTTTCTGTGCCTCTGAGCAGTACCAGAATTGGAAGATAAAAACAGGGGAGTAAAATAAAAATACCTGTGCTCCTTTCTGAAGGCAACCAGCTTATCCAATCCAAAGTGCTATTGTTTTACCTAAGAGAAGCCAGAACAGCATTCTATGATCTGTACTTACAGTTTCTCTGGTGTTTGGACATTTCTGTTAGAAGATGCTTGTAGAGACAGGATTCTGAAGTTTCATCCCTGTGATGTAACATTGCATTATTGTAGAGACACTCAAAGTTTGACTGGTCTTGGGCCCATGCCTAACAGGAAGGAGGAGACATGTTTCAAGTAGTACACAAAACATTTATTGATATTAAGTACATAATTAATCTAACTATTGTCCTAGTGTAGATTTCTCTAACAAAAGTATCTGTTGCAAGATTAAGCAACCATTCAAACAACTTCCTTAAGTGCTTATGTTTTTCCATCAGAAGATGACTTACTACACAAAGCCTTTTGAATTGCATTCAGGATTTGCTTTAACCAGAAAGCAGTACTAAACACTAAAATACCTCCAAAAAACACAACTAGTTAGGATGTCTTTTAGCATGTTGACTAAATATATGCCAGGGCTGTTGGGTTTTGGGGTTTTTTGAAAAATAATTTTCTATTTGTGGCCATATTGTTACTTTTTCTAATGTTCTTCACACAAAAGCTAATTAGGTGTGAATTAAAGATAAAGCTAACTGTATTATGGTAAATTTTTGGTTGAATGTGTGTTTACATTTAATTTTGCTTTGTGTCAACATAGTTGTGCTGCTCAGCATATGTGGTAAATAGAGGATGACTTCAGTTTTAAGCATTGAAAAACATGTTATTTTCTGACTTGTGTTCATAGAAATAATGCTAGATATATGCTAATAGATTATTACTGTTTAAAAGGTCATTATTTAAAACATCTGTGATTTCTTCTTTTCTAAACAATAGCATTTTCAGCTTGAAAATTTGTTGCACATTCACTTGAATTAAAGATGTAAAGTTTGAGATTTTTGTGTGATCAATTTTTGTTTTTATTTTCTAGTTCCTGAGTCCTATGAGACATTTAAGTCTTTATTGGCTGGAAGAACAATAGAACAACAGCTTATTATACTGGAGAGGATTCAGAAATGCAATCATCCAAGCCTTGCAGTGGGAAACAAAGCAAAGTTGGAAGTATGTTTTGTTTTATGTTTAAAATAACTTTTCATTCCAGAGTAAGTTTTAGTATTTAGGGAGCAGCATAAAATATACATGCTTCTATGTTGTCAGTAACAGCAGAATTAACATGATAATCTTCATTTTCTGATTCTGTATCACTGTCTAAGAATATGTAAAATTAAGAAAAACCTAATAATTTTAACATATTATGTTTCTTGCAGAAATTGTTAGGCTTCCTTTTGGAATATATTGGAGAGTTAGCAACTCTGGATTTACCAGAGCTCAGAACAATTGACAAACTGGTCCTGTAAGTATTAAATCCTATGGACTTTTGCTTCTTCAGGGTTTAAAGAGAAAAGCTACCTAGAGTAAAGCATTTAACCTGTTGCTTGTTTCAAATAACCTGTAGAACTTGTTGGCAGCTGGTAACTCTCAGCCTTTAACTTTGTTTCATGTGTTACTTGATCTGTTAATTGCACCAAGAGATTTTCAAAGCCACAGAATGTATTTTTTGATCTGCAAGATGCTTTTTATGGGTAGTGGATAAGTAATACCATATATGCATGAAACTTCTGTATGGGAAGTTATTTAGACAGCTGATAAAGGATTTTAAACTTTGCAGTGACGCTGTGCAGATTCTGTTGCAATCTCTGTTTTTTCCATGGGTTTTATTCTGTGAATTCACTCAGGGAGCTAGATGAAAATGGAATTAAAAGCATTATAGAAAGCTTATATGGAAGTTCCAACTAAACACTTTGCAGGAAGTTGTCAGTTAGGCATTGTTGTCTTCAAGTACCTGACAGGCAGTTAGGCTGTGAGAAGGGAGCCAAGTTTGTCTCAGAGGTATACAGCAAAGGACAAGAGTCAATGGGCAAGGGCTGCAACAAGGGAAATTCCAATTAGATTTAAAGAAAATATTCTTCTCAGAAAAGGTACTGAACATTAAAATTAGTTTCCCAGAGAAGCTGTGAAGATGGACAAAGCTCAACAAAGCTACGAGCACCCTGATCCAGCTTTGAAGTTAGCCATGCTTTTAGCAGGAGGCTGCATCAGATGATCTCCAAGGATCATCTGATGATCTCTTCCAAACAAAATTGGTCTGTGGTTCCTATCTTGACTTTGCAGGATAGACAGCTTTCTTTCAAGAAGTTATTTTTATGTAGTTTTCAGCATATGTTTTTTATTTCATGCTAAAGTCAGTAAGTTTTCAAAAATCTGTTACATGCAGCATTAGTATTCATTGCTCTGTTGCCTTCATCAGGGAGAGCTCTGATCCACTGATACTGTCACACATGGTTTGTACCAAAGGGTAAATATGTTTTGGTTGTCTTTTACAGCTGGGACATATTAATGTCACTGCAGACAAATTTCACTGAAAATACTGGAAGACCAAACAGATGCCAGGAGCTGATCTAACTTTGTGTTTGGGTTTTTTTTCTTGTTTGCAGTAATAATTTTGCTAACCACATTGCTGCCTTACATGTTGTTTAATATTGCCTAAGAGTGTTTAGAATAGTGGACTGTCTAGTGTAAGCCAGCATACTTCACTGCAGTAATATCTGAAGTTAGGAGATTCAGAAGGGTATGTCATAACCATAGCAAATGATTTATGAAATCTTTTCCCAAACCAGTAGGGGGAGGGGCTGTTTGAATCTGCTTTCTAGAGGGACCCCTTTGGATGTTTCCTCTCAAATTTGCCCTAAACCAGGACAAGAGTGCATTTTAAAGTTTAAAATTATTTTTTTAATCTAAGATTTAGATACCTACAACTCAAGGTTTCTGACAAGGCCTAATGAAAAATACATGTCTCTGTAAACTTAAGTATTACAGTAATAATCTGTATTCTAAAAAAGAAACATTTGTTGCAGGCAATTTGTTACTTTATTACAATGTAGGTGTAACACAAGAAATCTTCCTATGGGTGCTTAAAAATCAATTTTTTATTAACATCAGCGGTGTAACTTGATTATGACTTAAGTTTCTTGTTAATAGGCCATTGTACAATCTTTGCCAGATGTTTCCTGAGGCAGCCAGTGACAGTATCAAGTTTATCCTTCGAGACGCTGCACATGATCTGGAAGAAGTAATTGAAGTCAAAGGCCGTGCAACATTTCCAGGTTTAGACACGGTAACAAATGCATATTGCTGGGATAATCTCTTTGCATTAGTACAGAATGGTAATAAGTGCAAGATGACATTATGTAGTAAATTATTAGCATCTATTACTTTCTAGGCTTTTCAGTCTTTTAAATTGCCTTTCTGGAGATAAGCTGTAACAAAAACTCCCACAACAACAAAAAATCCCACCCCTAAGAAACAAACACACATTTTTCAGAATAGAAGTGTGACTGTGGAATTAATATGGAGAAAAGATCTTAAAATTGTCCCTCCAATCTTCAAAGCAGAACATTTTTTGTTTTCCTGATGAAGCTTAAATAGGTAGTTCTAGGAAGAAGTGATGTTACCAGTTATATTGTGACTTCTTTAATTGTGTTAAGTACAAATGTTTTAAAAAAGTGCTCCATAGAAATGCTATATCTCTGCAATGTCTCTTAGGTTAAAAAAGCAAAACCAAAAAACACTCAACCAAACAAACCAAAAAACAACCAAGAAAATATTTTTATGGATGTAAAACTACAACATTTCTTAGTACTTTATATATGATAATGGCCAAATTAGTGGCTTGGAAGGAATTTCTTTCCTTGTTGTATTGGTAATACCCCATTTTCACTTACCACATTAAATGTGAACAGATTCCTTTTACAGTGTCTAGGTAAATAGCTGTTGGAGAATTCAAGAAAGGAGCATGTGGAAAATGAGTTTTGTTAAAATTATAATAAAGTTTCAAAGACAAACCATAAATCTAATTCAGAGGGAGCTACTTGTTTTCTGCCAGCTTGGTGAATTGCTGCTGCCTAATGGAATAATTAGACTATTGAAGGAAAACAGACTTAAGGCTTGGTTCTTGTAGCTTGGAAGATATATTGAGTTCTTTTGAAGAGTCTTTATTCAGGATATTTTGGGTTTTGCAGGAAATGTGTTGTCGAGAACTTTTAATTCTATTTTTAATTGTCACTGTCACCTTATAACACCAGTCACACTTACGGCTTTCATTCTCTTCACTGGACTTCTCCAGGTTGCAGGCCATCATTATCTTTTAGGGTGGAATTATATCACTTTGTATTCTCAAAGCACTTGTTTGAATGAATATTCCATGGATCAGCTGTCTTAGTAGGCTTCTCATATGCTACTGTTATCTTAGCCTGCAATTCAGAATATTTAGTAACCAAAACGCTTCAGGAGAGTATTTGTTTACAATCAAAGAGGAACAGAGAGGAAGCAATAAAGTTTTATTCCATCTGCTTTACTGTGTAATATTAAATAATTTTCATAATTACCTTGCAGCTGATATTTAATTTCCATATGGTCTTGGGAGGTCACTTAAAGCTTTCTCAAGTCCTCTTCAGTAAAAGTATGCCTAATTACTGCTTAGTTCTTTTGGCTGCAGCTGTTTATGTGCCAGTGCCTGAGGATTCTGGCCTCTTCATTGTCCGTGTTGAGGACTGGTTGAAAGGTGTTGCTGGTCCTGTGTGGCCACTTGCTCGTGTGTTTGTGGTGTGAGAGTATGTGATTGTGGTGAGCTGAAGGGGATCAGATGTCTCATGGAGTAAAATGGGGTTGGGAGGCAGAGTTCCTTTGTAGTTCTTCTTTCAGCTGCCTCACTCAATCCAGTGTTAGACCTATAATTGATATTTCTTTTTCTCATCTAACTTAAACAGTTGTCTCAATAAATTAGTCATGTATCATACCAGATTTCTTAACACTATGTATATTGTGGTATTTTTGACTATTGTGTGGCAGTTATTCATTTGAAAGTTACATATGTATAAAGTCAAGTTCTAGGAATGATGTCTTAACTGTATTTTGCCTTATTCTGTTTTATGTGCAATCAGCTTATTTATTTGAAAATTGTATCTCTACTGTTTCCAACTTCTGACTTCTGGCACCCAGTTGTAACACCTGCTTTTATGTACATGAGCCAGCTACTTACTAAGGTACGTCTGTGATAATGTAACTCAGTATATAATATCACATGTATTATTTCTTCCTCGGACTCCAAATATGTATGTTAGCATTAATGAATATAGTGGAAATGTACTTGCAAAGGCAGCTTTGAGTTTGGTGTAGCCACAGATAGTAATTGGAAGAAAGGGTGAAGAGGAAAACACCCTTGCAGGCTATAGTCCAACTCACAAAACCATATCTCTTCAATTTTTCAAGCTTTTCAATTATTCACAAAAGAATTCCTTCTATGGTAAATTACATGGGACTAATAGAACAGACTGAATACAATCTGAAGTCATTCATTAGTGGTTTCTTTTCCATATATTGCATTTCTTCATACTTGAGAGGTTATTTACTTAAAAATTGGCAGTATTTATTTCCTTGAAAACGTACCTAATGCAGTGCATTGAGTTAAAATATGTCCTTATTTTTCTATCCTAATATCCTGTTTATATGTTTTGAAAGTCTTGAGCTAATTGTTCTATTGCTGCCAAGTTGCTCTGAGCCTTCTATTTCACTGGTTTATTTCTGAAGAATTTATTGTTTGTGGTTTAGCACCTTCTAGTGGCTAAATGAGTTCTGATAAACTTGTTACTCAGTTCTGCAGATATTTTTCAGTTGAGGACCAGGGAAAGCCAGTGTGGTTCTCATCAAAGATCAAAGGCTGTAATTTTATAGACTTCAAATGCTTACAATGTAGTTAATAATTCATCTTTTGGGGAGATCCTGTATTTGTGATGTACAGACTTTTAATTAGGAATATTTTGTTATTTTTATTTCTTTCAGTGTCGCATTACAACATTGCAAGATGTTATTAAAGGGTTATTTGTATGCTGTTTGTTCTTGGAATATATATCTCTCTCTAGAAGATTTGTACCAGAACTCATCAATTTTCTTCTTGGAGTACTTCACATCTCTCTACCCAAAAACCAGGCCCAGGGTGAGTTTGTTTAAAGTAAACGAGTATTTAGTTTAGAGTCTGTTTTAGTATTGGGGTTTATCTTTTAAATTTTCTAAATACAAATATTTCACTCTGATTTCATTGTTTTTGAACAAAAGGCCAAAATCATCTGCTAGTTCAGCCAAACACAACCTTGATTCTTGGGCATCTCATTATGAATTAGATCCTCTTGTGTTGTTGGCAGGAAGGAAAGGACTAAAGTTATTAAAGGAAATGAACTCATGTTGGCCATGGTGCAGTATTTTTGCAATGTTGTTCTAAACAGACTATGTGATTGAACTGTATTCTGAAATTCAGAGTTCCTAATGGATTCCTGATGAGTATCCTGTAACTTCACAGTGAGACAGCAGCTCATGCTGCAGATACTCTTCAGCTAATAGCCATATGAGAGACATATCAAAAAGCTGGTATTTTTCCTTATTTGACATGGATTTGTAGTAGTGTAATAGAGGGCAGCTATCCCCACAAGCAGGATTAGTAACATGAGTGTGTAAACTTAACAATTTGCCCAGACAACATGGATAACAAAATTATCTTTTCAGTGTGATCCTATGCTAGTAATTTTTTTTTAATCTGCCAGTATCTTGTAAATTTTTTTTTCTTTTATGAGTTTCTGTCTTTAAAGCTATTCTGGTTCTAGGGCTGTTTTTATTGACTAGTTCAGTGACAGTAATTTACTTTTGAGGGGTTTTGTCTGAGCATAGTAACTAATTCATGTGTTAATATCTCTGTCTGGGCACAGCATGTAGGAGTAGATTGTGCAGGCAGGATATTAGCAAGTGAAAAATTCAATTATTTGATAAACTCACAAGATATCTGGGATTTAATGAACTACACACTATTTATTAGTATGCTCATCACTCTTCATAAGATCCTTAAGAGTCTGTACTCTAAATCAGTCATCAGTCTGGTGAGGAAGGCTTAGGTTCTGTCAGTATTCCAGTACTTCAGCAGGCAGCTTCAGGACTTTTTTGCATTTCCATGCTGGCTTTTTTTTTTTCCATTTTAAATTTTTGAGCTACCACTGATCCCTTTTCTCAACAGACCTATCACTGCAGTTTCACCTTTATTATCTAGTATGGCTGTACTCTACAGACCTTTCCCCAGCTGCTTCTCACAGCTTAGCAGTTTCCTCTGAAGTGTGAGCCAAGGTTACGCAGCTGGGCTGCATCAGAGCTAAGCCTTGGATTCTCAGAACGCCAACAGCTGAACCCTTAGAAGGAGGTGGGAAGAGGTTATGGAGTGGGTGGGTTACGTAGGACTAAAAGTATTTTCTCTCCTTTGTGTACTCTCTTAGAAATATATTAAGATACAGGATTCTGCAAAATTAGATAAGCAATTTAAAAAATATTTAGTGGTAATTATTGAACAATTGTTACCTTGTTTAAAATATTTCTTTGTATTTCTGTTAACAGTTTTGCACTAGTTAAATTTGCATGGTGTTGGTTTCTGTTAGCAGTGAGGAAAAGCTCAATAAAAGATACATTAGAGGCCCAGTGTTCTCTTTGAGAACTTTCCAGTCAATGTTGATGTTTTGAAGTTCCCAAGGTATCCAATTGTGGTTTTAAATATTCATGGTGGAAGTTTTGCTAGTAGTTGTGATGGTTAAGCTATTAACACAGAATACTTTAAAATAAGCAGACATGCAGCTCTCTGGAATGTTGATGCACCGTCACACCAAAAACAATCTCGGGGTTCAATTTTAACATTAAGTAGAGTCAGCAGATAAACTCTAAATGTTTTAATTTTATTATCTTGATCCATAAATTTCTCACATGTGAAAGATACATGGAATGCAGCTTCATAGAAGACTGAAATACAGTCCGATTTAGAGTAAAAACTGTTACCTTAAAAAAGAAAAGCTGTAGGTGGAGGGAGTGGGAAGGAGTTGTCATGGCTGATAGCTTCAGCTAATTAAATTGTTAATGAGATCTGCTGTCCTCTCACAAGTAAAGCAGATAATAAAACTCACATATCTTAGTTCCTGATCTTGCATAAGCCTGTGTGTGTCATAATATCTTACAACTTTGAGTCTTAAAGCTTAAAAACCATTATTTAAATATACTGTCTTCTGACTTGTCTGTGAAGAGCCACGTACAGGTTGTAGAGCATGTATATAATAGGAACTTAAAGTTGGAAAAAGTTTTGAAGTCAGTTCCACTGCAGGACATAAGGAAAACAAAGACGGGGGGAAAAAACCCCCAAGGTCCAGCACAGAGAATGCAAATTATTTTGTCTCTTAGCCATGAAATTCCTCAGATGCTTCTTTCATATTGCTGTATAAGTAGTTTCACAGATCAGCCTGTGGTCTGTGCATAGGGATTCTTTAGTGTTTTCCATATGCCCTGCTCCAGTATATATTCTGTGTTCCATGCTCCTCCTGTTTTAAAACCCCTCAGCTGGAGTGGGAGAGGACTTTATAGTGTGTCTTTGGGCCTCTGCTATGGGCTCACAAGAGAGGCTCCATGGCTGCAGCTGTGGGCTCTCCCTGCTCCAGCTCACTGTGCCTCATGACCACCTTCTGGTCAAAGCCTTCTGCTTGTGACCCCACAGGAAAGTCCTGTACCTGCCCTATGCTCTTCAGCATATCCAGTGCTCCATCCTGGACCAAACCTGCAGTTTAGCTGTGCATCCTGTTTCCCACAGGGCAAACATGTACCTACATGTCTTAATTTTCCCCATCCACAGAATGAATCAAAGAATTGCAGAGTGGTTTGAGTTGAAAGGGACCACAAAGACCATCTAATTCTAATCCCCCTCTGCCATGGGCAGGGACAGCTTCCATTAGACCAGGTTGCTCAAAGCCCCATCCAACCTGGTCTTGAACTAGGGCTGAGGCACCCACAACTTCTCTGGTTAGCCTGTACTCCAATGTCTCACCACTCTCATAGTGAAGAGTTTCTTCTTTTTATCTAGGTAAATCTACCCTCTGTCAGTTTAAAACTGTTACTCCTTATCACTATGCTTCCTGATAGAGTTCCTCCCCATCTTTCCTGTAGGCCTCATTTAAATACTGGAAGGTTGCTGTAAGGTCTCCTCAGGGCCTTCTCTTCTCTAGGCTGTACAGCCCCAGCTCCCTCATATGGGAAATGCTCCAGCCCTCTGGTCATCTTCATGGCCCTGCTCTGGATGCTCTTGAGCCAGGTCTGTGTCCTTCTGCAGGGACCTCAGAGCAGAACACATTCCTTCAAGTGGGATCTCACGACAGCGAAGTAGAGAAGAATCCCCTCCCTTGACCTGCTGCTCACGCTACTTTGATTGCAGCCCAGGATGCATTGACTTTCTGGGGAGCAAGGGCACATTTTCAGCTCAGCATTCAGGTTTTTATCCACCAATACCCTGAGTCCTCTGCAAAGCTGCTCTTAATCCACTCATATTGCCCAGTCTGTATCCATGTGTAGGATTGCCCCAACTCAGACGCAGGACCTCACAGTTCTATTGAACTTCCTGAGGTCCACATGGTCCCACCTCTGAAGCCTGTCAGGGTCCCTCTGGATGGCATCCCCTTCCTTTATAGTATCAAGCACACCACTCACCCTGGTGTCACCTGCAAGCTTGCTGAGGGTGCACTCAATCCCACTGTCTGTGTCCCCAGACATGGAGTCATTGGCCACAATTGCGGCTGTGACCATCCAGATAATTGCTTGTCTACTGAGTCATACACCTGTCAAATTTGTGCCTCTCCAGTTTAGAGACCAGGATGTTGTGCAGGACAGTCTCAAATGCTTTGTACAAATCTAGGTAGATGATAGCAGTTGCTCTTTTCTTACCCATCAAAACTGTAATCCTGTCATAGAAGGCCACCAAACCTGTCAGGCACCATTTGCCTTTAATGAAGTCATGTTACCTGTCACCAAGCACCTCTCTGTTTTGCAAGTGTTTTTTTGTGGTTCCCAGGAGGATCTGCTTCACAATCTTGCTGGGCAGGGAGGTGAGGCTAATAAACTTGTAGTTTCCTGGATCTCTTCTCTTTCCCTTTTTAAAAATTAGGATTGTTTTTCCCTTTTTCCAGTCACTGGGAACTACAACTTTTCAAATATGAAAGTGGTTTAGGAGCTTTATCTTGCCAGCTCCCTCAGGACGCTCTGATGCCTAAGGTCCCAGGGACTTGAGCACATTCAGGTTCCTTAGTCTCAAGCCTGACCTTACAATGGACAGTACTTGGTTTTCCCAGTCCCTGCCTTTGGATTCTGTGACTTGGGCAGTGTGACCAGAGCACTGATGTATGTCCCCATGCTCTAGTGTTTTCCATTGTTTTAGAAAAATTTAATACAGATAGAAGTACTTTCAAAGGTAGTGTAATTAAAAATGTAAAATGAGTTGGCTGGTTTTTTTCAGAAGAATGTGTAGAATTGATCTTGTTTAATGACTGTTGTTCTTGGTTTTTTAGGCTATACTGTAGTGCATCCATTTACACCAGTGGGGAAAAATTTAGAATTGCTATTGGTGTGTGATAAGGAGGATCTGAAAAGTTGGGAAAAGCAAAATGTGCCATTGAGTATTGTGACTAGATTAAAGGAAACAAGCAGAACAGAGATAAATCATACCAGGTAAGAAGTGCAGAACAAAAAAAATAACAGATCATATGTTGTGTCATGTCAGTGAAAGTGCTTTTTAGAAGTAAAAACAAGAATAGTGGATAGTTCTGCTATGTTCAGTGCTCTGACATAAAGATTTGTTGCTGATGGAATTCTTTTGGTATTTGCTTAGGAGAGTGAAATTTTTAGTCTGAATTAACAACTATTTCTAGTTGTAACTGGTTCTGCCAAGCAATCTTAATGGATTCTGCAAACAGTCCAAATTTAATTAATTCAGTTGATTTTATTTGAAAATCCACTGCATTTTTTGCATGTGAAATTGTTACATTTTTGTGCATTAACAGGTTATCATGTCTAGCCCTGTGTTTTGACCTAATTAAAAAATGTGCAGCTCTCTATGAATCTTTATCATCATTCCATGAAATAATGCATCCTGTCAGAATGCTCCTTACACAACATGTGCCAGTTAATGAATATCCTGAAAAATTGCAGGTATGTATTTCTCAGGATTTAAATAATCAGTATGTTTGTTTTATTAATAAATTCTGAGGTCTTCATCTGTGAGTAAAGAAAAAAACCCAAGTGTAAGCATTAATTTTTTTTAAGGGTCAAGCATTTTGATGTTCCTGTGGAAAAAACAAAGAACAGAATATTTAGAAGAGGTATTTTTCCATTGTATATGGTGTATTACCTATCTAAATGAAGAGAACAGCACTTGGCTTGTAATAGTGTAGCATTCCATGAGTGACATAATTTGTAAGAGTAATGTGGACATCTGGTTGCTCTCATACTATTGTAGTGAATCTGTAAGACCTTGGTAAAATAAATACATGTACCAAACTGGGGAGGTAAAACCTACAACTGTGTAGATTAAATGGACATAAATATGCCTGGTCAGTACCTTACCTAGGTCAGTTGCTTATTTTCTAGCAATGAGATTCAAATTTTTAAGCTGTCTCTTCTGAATGTAGCAAAATCATCTTCCTCAAAGAAGCATCATCCTTAGAGAACAAAGTTTTATTACTTAGATGAAGTCAAATGGCCTATGTTTTTTGCCATCACAATTAAAAAAACCCAGTCATTCTTAAAATTACCATGAAAGGAAAAGTCTGAGTTAAACTGCCTTTAGTCTTACTTCTTCTGTTAGGTGAAACTACCAGCAGGCAGACCTTTCTTTTGTTCATGATACCATTTAAATAGACTTCCAAAAGCTTTTAAGAATTATCCAACTGGGATTACAGCATGTCAGTGTTAGTAGTGTCCTGACGAGTAGCTGTGACTTAACCCAGAGAAAAAATACATGGGGAGAACATTACTGTTGATTCGGTTTACAATAGCTTTTGATTTATGGTGGTTTTGATATGCTTTTACCATTGTAATTTGTTCTGCATTTTCAGGAATGGTATCACAGTGCTCTGAAAGAGCTGGAGAACAAAGTAAAACACTATACCCCACTGATATGTGAGAAAAAGAAGCCAGTGCCATTGAAACAGTATACTCCTAAAATTGTGAAAGTGTAAGTAAAGAACACTGGATGCAAAGGAAAGAAGCATTTAAATCTTAAGATTTTTAGCTAGCTGGAATAGATTTGGAAAGCAGGACACAAAACAGAACTGGTTTTCTGCTACATTTTGTGCATAATTCACAAGGGGCCATCTACTTGTGTGGTAGGGAGGGAAAGAAAAAAGGAAAGGAATTTTAAGAGCAAATATTATCTTGTAGGAAAAATAGCACTGAAATCAACTCTTGCCTATATGATGAATTGTAAATTAACAAATCTCAAGATGATTAAATGGTTATTATTTGGTCAGGTGCTTTAATGAATGCTCTGTCAGGCACTCAAATTAGAAGAACAAGAGTGAGTAGTTCATATGTATATGAAATACATGATGGTAAAAGATGGATGGTAGAAAACACTAATTTAGTTTTGTACATAATAGAAAAGTGTTCTGATTCAGGAAATCTGCTTTATATTGGCTGCTGATTTATTTAGCCATATTGGTTATCTACAGGGTCACAAAGTGTCTATTTATTCAAATAATTGAAGAGGACAGCTTTGCTCTGCCATACACATTTATCCCCAAGTAATTGATGAGACTTTTTCTGTAAAATGCATCTGCTGAGAAGATCTATAAAAATTTAAGATGTGTGGGGTGGTTCCGTCTTTCTCCAGATGTCTTGCATTCTTCTAGTCTAGCTTTTTTTAGTCCGTTCACAGTGCAGGCTGCATATGGGGAATTGAAGTGTGGTCATTGGCATGATGATAAAGTACAGTTAGAAGGTCTGGTGAGTGCTTTTCCAGTACGTTCATCAAGCAAGAATTAAAATAGAGTTAGTTTTCATACAAAACCTCTCCTTATAAATATGAAAAAGTTGTGGGTTTAAGGTGTTCTGTGCTCACACATACATTCTTATTTCAGCTTAGAGTTTGGAAAAAAGCAGGCAGGCAACAAGAAGGAACAAGAAAGAAAGCAGTTGATCCAGAGGCATAAACGTGAACTTAAAGGAGCCATTCGTGAGATTCGGAAAGATAACCAATATCTGGCTAGAATGCAACTGTCAGAAACCATGGAGAGGTAATGTAGCCTTTGTTTCAGCACCACTTTGGTGGTTGTTCTGCTGTGTGTTCACTTCTTCGCTGTGTGCCAAGACTGACATTAATGATCAACCATACTAAACTTAAATAAAATGGGACAATTTGAGGAAAACCAAACATTTTCAATAGAGATCGTTTTAAGTGATTTCAATTTTGCGGTTTCATTTCTCTAGTTTAAAAGGATGCAAAATGTTTTTATTTTAATGGTGTGTTGGTGAAATTTAAGAATTAAGGGACTTTTTATTAATTAATAATTATTCTCTAAGTGTACTTATTTTCACTAATATACTCTTTCTGAAATATTTTTTATGTTGATTGTTTGTTTTACAGAGATTCAGCCAGAAAAAGAAAAGTGAAAGAGCTTCTTGGTAGCCTTGCTACTCAGGAAGGTGAATGGAAAGCAATGAAAAGGAAAAAATGGAAGAATTAATTGGGACTATCTAGAGCAGGAAGCTTGCTGCCATATAAAACACCCCAGTCATGGCTTTTGAACAGATTTTAATTGTATTTTTGGATGCATTCCTTTTGATGAGATAACATCGTTGGATCTGTTTGAAAAAATGAACCTGCTTATTAGGAAAATCCATAGCTTTTCATAAGGAAAATAAAAATAACACTTTTGTACATGGTGTGCTGCTGTTTCATTTTAATGAGAACATTTGGATGAATAATCAGAATTCTAAGTCTAAAACATGATCACACATACCTAACTTGAACTACACACACATAAAAATTCTACCTCAGAAACCTTCTGTTACTTCAGGATAGTGACATGTCACTAGTGAAGTTCCATTTCAGGGCCAGTTCTCTTCAACAGCTTTGTCAATTACTTGGACATGGGACTCAAAGCTACACTGCTGACTCCCTTAGAGGCAGAGAGGCCCTGCAGAGCGATTTTGACATTCACCAACCATGTGAAGTTCAACAAGGGCAAGTGCTGGATTCTGCACCTGGGGTAGAGCAACCCTGGATGTGTGGACAGACTGGGGAATGAGGGGCTGGAGAGCAGTTCCAGGGAAAGGGGCCTGGGGGTCCTGGTCAGTGGCAAGTTGAACATGAGCCAGCAGTGCCCTGGAGCCAGGAGGGACATCCCTGTCCTGGGGGCATCAGGGACAGCTGGGCAAGGGAGAGGAGATTGTCCTGTTCTGCTCTGGGCTGGGGCAGTCTCACCCTCAAGTGCAGGATATTAAAGCTACAAGAGAGTGCCCAAAGGAGGGCAACAAAGGTGGTGAAGGGCCTTGAGGGGAAGTCGTGTGAGGAGTGGCTGAGGTCACTTGGTCTGCTCAGCCTGGAGGAAAGGAGAACAAGGAGAGACCCCATTGCAGTTACAACTCCTTGTGAGAGGAAGGAGAAGAGAAGACACTGATCTCTTCTCTGTGGTGCAGTGACAGGACTCAGGGAATGGCCTGAAGTTGTGTCAGGGGTAGTTTGGTGTGGATATTAGGAAAAGGTTTATCTGGAACATCTCCTTGGGGAAGTGGTCACAGCACCAATCCTGACAGAGTTCAAGAAACTCTTGGGCACAGGGTATGACTTTTAGGGATGGTCCTGGTAGGACATTCTATGATCTTTTTTTAACGTTGAATAATTGCAGGCAGCTCTCATAATGGTAGTATAATTTAAACAGTAGCATTTTAATTAGTCTGTAGCATCAGGACATGCTAAATTTTGTGTTGAGTAATGGAATCAACTCTTAAGTAGAAGCCCTTTGTTGAAGCTGTACATCCCTTCATCTTTTCAGTAAGTTTTGAATTGAGCACAGCTCTGAAGTTCTTAATAATCTAGGGTGATTAACTAGAATTCCTCAGTGTGTTCAAAACTGTCTGACTTAAGGGAACAGTGATATCCTGAACTTTCATCCACTTAATTTATAATGTATGTCTAATCACTGATAATAACTGCTGAGCATGACTTTGAAAAACATCTGCTCTTTAACAGAGCCAATAAATACTTCTAACACTTTCTTCTTATACTGTATTAGCAAAGAAATGTTGCAATGGGACAAAGAGCGTCACAGTTACTGATGGGTGCTAATCTGAGCTAGGATCACTGCTCAGGTATTCACTTAGTATTTGGTAAATTCAGTGATAGCTGTTATGCACTGAAAAATTGTAATGTTTCCATGGAAAACTGTTAAAAAAATAAAATTCCCTTTTACATTAACATTTAAATTTCAATCTGAAAGACAAACTATAAAATAAGAGCTGTATTAAGGATTAACTAATGGCCATGGTTCTTTACAAAAACAAACCCCCAAAGCTCCCTCTGTTTTCAAATGCTGTTCCTAGATCTGATCTGTATTTTGGCCAATAGGTAACTGAGACATCATAATGCTCTACCTACTGTTCCTGAAGAAAAACTTGCACGCTATCAGTTAATCTGATTTAACAGTTAGGCTTGGTTGTTTCAGAATGGCTTAGAATGTTTTCTTCTGTTTTCTGGAGGTTTTGGTTTGGTGTTTGCTTTTTGAGGATGTGGAGGTTTTTGGCTGGGATTTTTTTTTGTTGTTGGTTGGTTTGAGGTTTTTTCAAATTAAACTTGTAATAAAAACAGGACTAAAACTAGGAAGGGGTGTATTGAAACAGCCTTTACATTTAGTCTCTAATGATAAAACTCTTTGTTAGGCAAGTCTTGTTTCTTAAAAGAGAAGAGCACTTTATTGAAGGGAGAGGCTTTTATTAACTGTCAGTGTGACTAGTAATGCAAGTAATATGTGATTAACATCAGCTTTTTTTGATTTGCAAAAGTACTTGTATTAAGTGTTAAAATAGGCTGGATGCTAAGTACATGTGGGGAAGATACTTGTGTCATGCAAAATTTAGTAAGATTCCTATGTTTGAAATTAATTCACACTTTTAAAAAATAAATTCATTTTCAGTTAGCTTTGCTGATTTTGGAAAAGTTATCTTCTGAAACCTCAAAGGAATCCCAGAAGATTAGTATACCTCCTGTTTTATTTCCATTTGTCACAGTATGAATTCTTTTCTTTAAAACAAAATCTTTTTAAGTTAAGAACTTGAGAGTAAAGTCAGGAGGAAGGAACTAACTTCCTACTATGCTATAAATCAGTACTTTCAGTTTGGAGTTTTAGTCACAGTCTATACAGCACAAATAAACCGTTACAAATTATTATTTATTATTATTTATTTATCTGATTTTAGCAGTAGCTTCAGAGGTTTTGTCCAGCAAGGTATTAGAATCACAGAGAGACTGACAGAGGCACTTTGATCATGATTGTTGCTACCCACTTGCTTTTTTATTCCTCAGTAAGAGAGGTAAAGAAAGAGGGTAGAGACACAATGATAATGTTTCTGGGACAAGAGAATGAACAGGAATATCTTGAGATGCTGGTGAACAAAAGTGAAGGATGAGGAAACCTCAGCTGATAGAGTTACTCAACTGTTTTGGAATGTCAGACTGAAAGTAGTTTGAAATCTTGTTGAATGAGAATCACTGTATGCACTTTTACAAATTATATTGTCAATGTTTAAAGTCAGATTTAATATTGCAAACCTGGGGCTAACTGTGATGCTTAACACACAGTATTTTACATGAGGAGGAAAGCAAGACTACATAGTCCTGTCTCAGCTTAATAGTCAATCTGGTCTGACAAGTTTTGCCATTGCTCAGTTCCGCAGTAGCTGGGCAGTTGTGATAGGATGTGATAGGAAGATACCGCAGTTGCTGCTCTGGTGTGATAGGAAGGTCTGGTCATTGGGACTGCAAAGGGCTTGAACGTGCTTGAGTGCTGGCAGACCCTTTCTCATAGAACTTCCTGAACAGCATCACACTTACCAGACTCTGTCTTGTGTCTGTTCCTTTTAACCCAGGACTTGTCATAACAGGCCTTTTGACACATCAATTATCAATTGTAAATCTGTATTTAATTAGCCAAAAAAAGAAACTATTTTGTAGCTAGAATCAAGTCATCACGCACAAAAAAGGAAAATTACCATTTTGCCTTTAGTGTCAGGTAGCTTATCTGTCAACATCAGCTGTCCCAGGGAATAGCTACCTTGAATATGAATATTGTAAAGAATAGGTTGAGAACAAAACTGTTCAGCTAGAAACTGCATAAATTACCTTTTTTATGACAGCATGAAAAGCTTCCTTAGGAGTTTGGCCTTCTGGTTGTCAGCTGGAGGCTGGTAAACAGTTGGATATTCTCAGTTGTGCCTTGCAGAAGTTACCAGCTACCATGGTGTGTCCCTGCTCTCTGTAAGGCTTCCCCTCTGAGCACCAGCTTTCTGCTGAGTGAAGGCGCTGAGGCTGCTCCTGAGCTCCACAGGGGCACTTTGGCTGCTGAGCTGAGGCTGGTGTCAGCCACAGGAACTGGTGGGACTTCCTTCATCTTCGTGGACCTTTTAGGCATTTGGAAAAGTCAAACAGAAGCTCTGACAGAACATTTGGCAGCTTTATCATCACTCTGAGACAGTGAGGTGTTACATATTCAGGGGGTCAATAGCATTCTACGAATGTGCTTCTTGTGGTCTTCCAGGTGTGTCTCCTAAACTAAACAGGTATATTTCAGTCTTAAATATATTGGTTATGCAGCTTGCTTAGTTAAAATACTGGTTTTTTTAAGGGTTTGGTTTGGGGGTAGGTTGGGGTTGGTGTTTTTTTTTCCTTCAGTAAATTAGGTCTGGAGTGGAAAACTAAAATCTTTCATGCTGTCTGAAAACACTGAGTCTAAAAAATGATGAAGATGCTGTATGGCATTAAATCCTTTAAAACATTGACATTAGGGTTAACACTGCTTTTTAGCAATAGAGCAGGGAAGTAAAAGCCAGAGTAAATGAGGCATTACTCAGTAAAAAAAACAAGACTGATATAAGAAAAAAGCCAGTGTTAATAAATGTAGTCTAGGAACCAAATTTAAGTTATTATTTGTCAGATGAGCAAGATTTTGGACTGGAAAGGAGTGGGTAATAGTTCTAGAAACAGTGTAATGTGTTTACGTGCAGGATTGTATGACATGGTTGACTGCAGTAACACAACTAGGCTCACTGATCTGCAAATGCTTTAGGCCAGTAGATTTAACAACAGGAAGACCTGGGTATTTTGGGTGTCTCAATGGATTTTTTTCATGTATCTGCATTCAGATGGTGCCTGATCAATTATATACAGTGATAAGCAGCCAGAAGAATACATATATAAATATATACATACATACACATTTTTTTTCCCCAGATATTAAAGGATTATTCATACTTAGTCCAGAGCACCTCAAAAAAGAAGTTTGCCTTGGAATGGCTGCAATTGTTGTGTAATCATTCAGGTTTCAGACTATGTACTGGAGCTACCATATTTCTCACACCAAACCAAGTACATAAAATTCTCAGAGATTAGCAGCTCACTATTTGAGTTAGCCAGTTAGATAACTATTTGATCTAACTGGCATGTTAATCCTGATGTTATGCTTACATAAGCTTCTCCAAATCTAATCAGCTGGCAATCCATGAGAGAGATGTCACTGAGTAGAAAGTCCGTGTCCAAGGGCTGATAACTACATCCACCCCAAACTGCATTGCCTTTGAGGGAATCAGAAGTCTTTTTAATACTTATATTAATTTGCTTTATACACATTGCTGGCAGATTCTTACCCGTTTAAGATTGTGGAGATGGATCTGCTTAAGTCCGCTTGTAACCACATCCTCCCATTTTAATTAGGCAGTTGGACACCAGACGCGCCTGGATAAGGGAACAGTGCTCGGTGGCGTTAAAAACACCACAGCTATTCATGTTCTCCGAGCTAAAAAACTTAGTGTTGAGGCAGAAGTTTGGTTTGGGAACAGAGTTACATCTTTTGCAATTATCTTTTTCTCGTTGTCAGATAGCTCTTATCAAACCCACAGCTGACTGCTGCTGTAGCAACAAACAGAACACCGCTCTCTTCTTGGAACGAGTGTTTCAAGACGTGTCTTTACGGGCGAAGGAAGGGCTGTGGTGCGCGGTGCGTTCCGAGGCCGCGGCGCTGCGCTGGGTGCGGGCTCCAGCCCCGCCGCGCTCCGAGAGCCGCCCGGGCGGGCCGGCTCCTTCCTCGGCGGCGCCGGGAGCGGCTCCATCCCCGCCGGAACAGGAAGGCGGCCGGGGCGCCGCGGAGGGCCGGGGAGGAGCCGCCTCTCGCAGCATCCCTGGGGAGGATTTTGGCAGGCGGGGGCCGCCCGCACAGCCCGGAGCAGCGGTAGGTGCCCGGGACGGGGGCGGATGGGCGGCGGGACAGGGTCGGGCGCGGCTCCCCCGGCCCGTGCGGGTCCCCGGGCCCTTAGCGGGACGTACCCCACGTCCTCCGCCTCATCTCTGCCGGGCCACCCCTGCCCTGCCCTGCCCTGCCCTGGGGAGCTTGTCTCTGTGCCCCGGCGAGCGCCCGCCCTGACCTGAGCCAGGGCTGTGGGAGGGAGGCTGAGGAGCGCTCCCGGCGCTGAGCAGGTAAAGGCGGGCCCGGGGAATTTCACAGGGGGATAATGTGAGGTAAGAAAACTCCAGAAAAATGAAATTCTGGCTGCTGGCAGATAACAAATCTCAGTTCGTGCGTTAGGGCAGGGCCAGCTTTGGTGCTGATCCCTTCCTGGGAGGCACGGCATCGAGCCCTGGCCCTGCGGCCGGAGGACGGGGACAGAAGCGACGAGACGCAGGCGGAGAATGCCGAGGGAAGGGCTGGGGAGAGCCGGGCAGAGCAGCGAGTGTGAGGGACTCACGTGTGAGCAGAAACAACTTCCCCAAAGTGAGAGCCCTCCCTGTCCCTGCGCGCCTCGCACCACGCAGATGTCGCCGTGGACGTGAAGTGTTGCTGGTTTTGCTGTCAGGGCCTGTAAAATATCTTGTGGTTTCCTGCCTAGCAAAAATTTATGGAGAGGTTTAAACACCAAAACCGATGGAGCACAAAGGCAGAAACATGCAGTACCTTGGGATATTGCATAAGGGAAATTGCAACCACGCAGCCAAAGCTGGAGCAGTGAAAGGTCGGCGCAAGCATTGATGGGTTCGAGCTGCAAGCTGGCAGAAATGCTCCTGAGGGAAAGGTGTGAACGATGTAAATAACCCTGAAATAAAATCCAGCTTGGTCATACATTTCAGTGGATGACTTAACAAATTGTGAGGAAAAAAGATAGAGTCTGCCTCAGTGAACCCATCACTCAGCTGTTGGCTGGATAGACCCAGGGCCAGGAATGGCTTAAAGGAATGGTTATTTTGGCTCCATGTGCTCTTTTATCATTTGGGTAAGCAAATAAAGCTGAATATTTGTAGTGGTGATGATCTGCCATTTGAAATAAAAGGATCTTGAACATAAATCTGCTAAATCAGACCAGTGTGGTTAAGACCATTATGCCAAGAGTTTAGTAAATGGATTGCAGGTGGCCCCCATTCCATGTTTAACTCATGGCAGTTGAACTTTAATAGTGCTTCGGTGCTAATAAACTCTCTTTACAGGTAAAGAAATGTCACAATAATATTTATTGCTAAGCATGACAAAGTGTTACAGCCTTCAATTAGTGTAGTATTATTTTCTATGCACAAGTGCCTTGCGTATCTAATATGGTCAGAATTCCCCACTGTTTCCAGTGCTGACTCATCAAAGTCAATGAATGTTTTTGTATTAACTGGCTTTGGGTGAAATTCTGTCTCCTTTTTCACTCTTAGTGAAACACACTTTCAAGGACTTTTCAGTAAAAGGGACTGCATATTTGATTCTTTTATGACTGAGATATCGTGTATGTTTTATAATTCTGAAGTTTGCAGTTCCATTGTTTATATAATACTCCTTGATTTTGATTTATGTTGAAAATTAGATTAATTTTGGCATTGAGACCAACTCCTTTATTTATTAAAGACTGAACTATAATATATGGTCTGCATCTTTGTTTAGGGCTTTAAGGTAGTTTTGGAGTATTGTCAAGGAGAGTTGATAATTCTGATATTTCAGACAAAATGAAAATGCTGCCTTAATGATTTGATGTGCCAGGTCAGTAGCTGTCACCTGGGGTGATATCACCTTGAAGATAGCATTCCTGCAATAGTTAGGAAGTCTGCCTCTTTTTTTTTAAATTATTGTTGTTTTAGTAATTTTTAATATACACTGAAGGCATAAATAAACTCTTACTTGGATGTGAATATTTAGATTAGAGTGCCCTTTCATGCCTGTTTTACTGTAATGCTGAGTTGAAAACATGTAGGAAAGTCATATTGGTATCCGCCATGTGTTGCAAACTTCAAATGCTCCTTAGTTCTGTTCTGTTTGAGGCGTTCCTATAATAAGAATTTGTTGTTTTATTGCCTTTGTAGCCTGTTCTTGATGGGAGAAAATTTGGTGCTGAGCTAATAACAAAGACTAGAGAGCTGAGGCTCTTGTTCCCAGGTAACTTAATATAGCCAGAACTTATTTTTGTGAAGTCTGTATAAAGTAGGAATGAATCAGCAAGATACTCTTATGAAAGGCCTGCAAAAAGCTTCCTGTTGACTGGATATAAATGTAATTTTTTTTGAAGCAGAGCACTGGGACCATGGCCCTGCAAGAGAGAGGAACCAGCAGCAGCAGCTCCACCAATGACAAGCAGGAGCAGAACCATAATCGTGTTATTACAATTGTCTTCCTGGCACTCTTCATCGACTTGTTGGGATTTGCTCTCATCTTGCCACTCTTCCCTTCCATCCTTGATTATTACAGCCAGACTGAGGTAAGTAACAAGAAAGTCAGCCCACAGAAACTGTTAGGATCTTGAGGGAGGAGTGGAAGGAAAATCACCTGCCTTGGGGCAAACCAAATAGCTGTATGAAGATTAATAATTACCCAGCATATATAAATGGTTCATGGACTGAATTTATTTGTCAACCTGCATAAGACTCTTCACTCTTGTTTTTTCATTAAAATGAGAGATCTGTTTTGATAAAAATTCAGGTATTTCTTAGAGACTAGTCCTTGTAGTTACCAGTGGTTTTGTGTCTTACACTGATGTCACTGGTGAGGCAGTTCATAATGGATCTGTGTGCTGGGGTTTATTGAAGAACCAAAGAGATGAGAGCTTTTACCCCACCTGAATATTTCACAAGGTCCCTTGCTCCCTCCCTCAGTGTAGAGTTCCATCTCAACTTCTGTTCCTAGCAGGGAGCTGGCTGCTGCTCCAGGAACAGAGCAGAAGGTCCTGTTGTATCCTGACTGTGCAGGTGCTCATTGTTATCCTTCTCAGGTGTTAATGGCATTACTAGTCAGCATGAGCATGTTGTGGGAGAATTGTTTCTGCAGCCCACACCTCTGTCTCTCAGCCCCTTTCTAACTCCAGCTGCAGGCTTTGTCCTTCTTGCACCCATATCTCTGACCCAAAACATGGGCTCTGATCTCCGTGGTCTTCCCCCACTTCCAGTGTATTTCCAATAGCCAAGATCTCCACCTTCTTTTCCAGACCTTTTTCCAGTCCTTCTCCTCTTTTTGGGAATCATTCTTTTTTGTACCACCTTTTCCTTCTGCAAGCTTCTGGTTCTCCCAGGCTAAACAGTGTATGTGCAGCAGGACAGAGTGTGTTGCTTTTTTAATTGAAAGATTCAGGGCATGCCTGTTTAATTCAGGGTTTAGCAAGTAATGGGCCTGAAGGCTTGAAAAAGTTCAAATTCAGACATTCCCCCACCCAAACATACACTATCTGCTGTCTGTTAACATTCACAATTTAAGCTATTGTTGGCCTATGATCAGTGAGGAAATTTTCCCCATGGGGAGGAGGAGGGAAAGGAATCATCTAACATTGTCTCTATTTGCTAAGCTCTGATGCTGTCTTTGAAAATAAAACTGTCTTTGTGCTTCTATTTCTGTGTTACCTGTTTTTCAGGATGGATTCTATTTGTCATTGCAACGTGGGGTAGACTGGTTTGCAGCAATGGCTGGGATACCTCCGGAGCGGAAATACAACAGTGTCTTGTTTGGAGGTAGGGAAACTGAGCAAACAGGCTAACAGCCAAAAAACAGTGTTCTTTCCAAGTTATTTGCAATGTTGATATGAAGAATGACAAGAAATACAAAAACCATGCTTGCCTATTTTTAGATCTAGATTTAAGTCACACAGAAAATGTCTCTTTGAGTAGACTATAAATGATTTTGTTTTTACCACACTGATAGCAATGAAGAGTTGGACAGCCCCATCTCTCATTTGGAGACACCTAGACAGGCAGGCGGAATGGGGTAACAGGAACCTTGTGAAGTTCAGTGAGAACAAATTTTACATCCTACCTGTGGGAAAGAGTAGTCCTTGCTATGGTACAGACTGGATGGTCACTGGTGGCTCTGGGGGTCCTGGTGAGCAGCAAGCTGAGCATGAGCCAGCCCTGGCAGCAAAGGTGCCAACAGCTCCTGGGATGTGTGAACAGAATCAGAATCAGTGGATTATGGGAAGTGATCATCTTCCTCTACTCAGCATTCAGTAGACCATATCTAAATAGTTACATTCAGTTTTGGGCCCCAAAAGGGGACAAGGAAGGGTATCCATACACTGTGGTGAGTTCAGTGAAAGGCTCTGAAAATGGAGAGTCTGGGGCCCTTGGCTGATCTGCAGTGAGTGGCAGCTTTCCAACACCTGTGGGGAGGTTATAGAGAGCTAGGATCTTCACTGAAGTGTGTGAGAGAAGGGGAGGTAACAGGTGTAAGTAGCAGCAGGGGAGGTTCAGACAGGAAATAGGGAGGAACGTTTTTCCAATGAGGATGGTCAGTGGAATAGGCTGCCCAGAGCAGTGTCCATCCTCAGAGATTGTCAAACCTTGGTTGGGTAAGGCCCTGAACTATCTGCTCTGACCTCATAGCTGACCCTATGAGCAGGTGGTTGGAGTAGGTGACCTCCAGAGCTCCTTTTTAACCTGAATTATCCTATGATCTTACTCAATTTGTTCTACAGATTGCTACAGAAATACAGGACTGCTGTTCTTTGTTGTCAAACTGCCAGCTGAGGGTCAGGAGCCTGCTGTGCTGGGCCCTGGCAGTCACAGAAGTTACTCTCCCTTCACAATTGATCTGCACATGATCAGAGATCAATCAGTAGGGAGCACTGGAAATAGAAACTTGTGAGTTCCAGCCTTGCTTGGCCCTTGGACAGGTATAGTGCAGCACTGCTTCTAAATCTCATTAGTCTTATTAAAAGCATCAGAGCCGCTGGCTTGCAGGACCCATAAGCATTTTCTGTCACTAGGACACTGGTGTGGATGAGCTCCAGCAGGAACAGTGAGGGAAATATGTTATGTTACACATCAGAGACTCTTCTGGCTTCTTGCCCTTTAGACAGTTGTGACGAAACTGATTGCAGAGTATGAAGATATGAAGGTGTCTGGGTTAATTTTAGTTAGACCCTCTCTACCCTCTCTTTTTAGAGAGCTGAGGCCTCCCCTAGGATAAGCAAAAGGCTTTTAAAATAAACTAAATGAAACACAAAACTCAATTAGAATATGTGTGAATGTATTGTTACTATTTAAAGTAGTTTAATTGGGTATAACAGACCTTAGGAAGTTTATAAGCCATTTTCTTCTTTCCCACCATATCCTTGCAGGCATGTTTTTCTTTCTCTGCTCATTTTTTAGTCAAATTACTGGTTTTGAGTGCTAGGAAACAGTTTTCTTTAATCCCTCAGAAGCTGTTTTTCTCTTCGGCTTGACCAGGAGCTTCCTACTTTCAACTTCTCACCATCTCAGGTTGTTTAGACAAGGGGCGGCAACTCCCAGTCAAGTCCAACTTGTTGCTTTTCCTTTTACCTGCCGTGTCCTGTACTCTTGGGAGTGCTGTGTGGAAAGTTTCATTATAGTTGTGATGTTAAGCAGAGGCTGCTGCAGCCTTCCTGCAGCCTGTATTCCTTCACTGCCCTTGTCTGCCACAAGGAGCATAGGATTGGGAAGGTGCTTGCAAGATAATCTTGTTGTTTCTCCCACTGCCAGCCATATTTTTCATTTTTCATTAAACTGCAAGCTCTTTAAGTCTGAAACTTCTCTGCCTGTCAAGGGCCCTGAGGGCACCAATACGTAGTTGCTGTGACCAGTCATCACCCACACACTTTCTGCCCAGTGATTCAGGAGCTTTATTTCAGGCTTTATCTCCAGGGCTGTCTCTGTTTCCATCTCTTGGATGGGCTTCAGATCTACATTGGAGGTATCTTGTCTCCCAACCTACATCATAGTGTTGTTTCCACTCCATTCTCTGCCCCTGACTCCTGCTGGTCCAGACTAGACTCCCTGGAAGGATGTATTCAATCACCCTTGGGACACTGTGTGGGACTGTCAGTGGGCTCTGTTGGCAGCATCTGCTCTGCCCAACCCATCAGACTGTGGGACACCCAGGCTGGTGAGGGCACTGCCAGTGCTGTGGTCACCCTCAGCTCCCAGCTCCTTCCCCCACGTGAACAGCTCTGTGTTTGCTGCATGCTGGCTTGAAAGTATTTGGCATGAAAGGGTGTTTTTACAGTGCTAGAAACACAATGAAGGGAACTGTGTGTCATAAACTGCCAGTGTAAAATTCTGTAAGATTTTCTACTCAGTTTTTTTGAGCTTTGAGTTACCACAAGCAGCTCTTCTCGACAATGTGTTCAGTATCAATATTCTGCCTCCCTCCAGGTTGAGCAGAACTTCTGGTTTGTCTCTCCTCTGCCATTTAAAGCTTTGATAACTGAATAATCTGAAACATATAACCCAGTTTTTCCTTGAGGAAAAAGCTGTGACAGCAAAGCATCTTTTGCCTGCTTGTTGAGAGTGTAGTGCAAATTAATGAGTCTGTGAAGCTAGAAATGGCAAGAGAAAAGAGGAATTAAAGATCACAGAAGCTGGAGGCAGGTTTCAAAAGACTCTTGGAGTCTGTTGGAATCAGTCCTACCTCTTAGGGTGCCTGACTAACAGCAGTGCTTAAGTCTTTCTTTCCATGATAAAAAGGAAAGAAAAACTAATTAAGTGTGACAGAATCAGGTTCAAACAATGAAAAAAGTCTTAAAAGAACTGTTTCTGTTAAAGACTGTGTAATCTCTACTTTAAGAGCAGAAAATGTATGTAGTCAGCAGGGAAACATTGGAGAATCATCATTCCATAATAACCAATGAGTTTCAAACCTTTTCTCACCAGTGGAGTAACCAGGAAGTCATCCAGTTTATGTCTGTTACTCTGGTCTGTCTGTATTTGCTGCCTCAGTTAAGTATCAACGCAAGGTTGAGTGTTCTGAGAGTGGCATTGTTTCAGGGACAAAGCTATTCTTCATAGCTGTGGTTTTACATTTAATTTCAAGTTTTTTTTCACACAGTGATAGATCTTGAACAGCTTGGCTGTCTTTGTATTTAAGATGAAGGCAGCAAGCCTAATGATCTCTATCTTTTTATCTTTTTTTTTTTNNNTTTTTTTTTTTAGGTCTGATTGGCTCCATCTTTTCCCTCCTGCAGTTTTTCTCCTCTCCCCTCACTGGTGCTGTGTCAGACCACTGGGGCAGAAGGCCTGTCATCCTGGTGACAGTGGTATGTGTCACATGCTGGTCTTAGTCATGGCATCTCAATATACAGTGGAAGGCACCATGATCTTGTGCTTAGCACAAACAGTGAATTGTGTATGAATTGTGACAGTCACAGTTCAGCTCTAGAATTGAATTTTTTAGATCTGCTGGTTGTTGACTCTTTCTTGTCAAGTCTCTTGGCCACACCTCCAAGTATGAGTGCTTAAACTGAACTTCCCAGACGCAGAACTGTACATAGAAGACACCAAAATACTTATCTGTTTCTGTCATTTTCCAAAATCCCTTTCCCTTATGTATGGGAGAATGACTTCAGATGCTCTGTTGACAAATGTTAGACTTAATTCCTATATATTTTAGTTCATCAAGTGATTAATGAGGGCTGACCACTTCATGACCCATTCCACAGAGCCTGGGAATTGTTGGTTAGGAATACATAGCACTGCAAGATGCATTTCTTGTGAGCATGAACATTCTCCTTCTTTTGAACTCAGATTTCTCTTGAATTTGAAAACAAATGGAATGGGGCATACAAAAATGTTTTGTACCCAGGACTGGTTTAACTTACACAGAATTTTGCTCTTCTAATTTTGGTAGAAATATCACAATTATATGTAGTTTATATGGACTTGTTTCTACTTCTTTTATATTGCTGTTCAAGACATAGTGCAGTGTCAGTTTATTCAGCCACATCTGTTACATGGGGTTTGGAGCACCCATTGAAAACAAACAAAAAATGTAAATGTTTAACTGGGAACTGAGCAGGAATTACATCAACTTTGCATTGCTTTATAAAGAACCCTTTCTTGCTTCTGCAGATGGGTTTGATAGCATCATACTCACTCTGGGCTGCCTCTCGGACTTTTGGCGTTTTTCTTCTCTCCAGGATCATAGGTGGAATAAGCAAAGGGAATGTCAGCCTCTCCACAGCTATAATTGCTGACTTGCACTCTCCAAAAGCACGGAGCAAAGGCATGGTGAGTTACATTGTGGGGCACACATTTAGTGTTAATAAGCAACTTTTGATTTTAGATGCTCAGTATGTCTTCCTCAGGTGTGTATTCACTGATCAAGTGAAAACATGACTTGACTTTCTACCTTGCTTCTGGCAAGGTGCCAGATCATATTCCTGGGAGCTCTTGGATTTTTCCCAAGGACCTTCACCTACAAGTGAAAAACAGATGCTCTAGAGATGGAAAACTATCTTGTTTCAGTGTTAGAACTGTTACTCTGGCTGGTAACTTTAATTCTGATTATAATAGTTCAACAATCAAAAGGTCTTATGGCCCAATTTTGGCAGCTGGAAGCCAGTTGCAGGGCAACCCCTTTTCCTTACGTTCCCAAGCTGTGGAAACGCAGCAGCACAGCACAGTGTGCTCCTGACTTTCTTTCACACTGCACTGGCTTCAGCATCTGAGCTCAGTGGGTAAAGGATGTGACATTTGGCTGACTGAGAAGTATGAGCAGCTGCCCTATCCACTTCCAGAAGGCAGTGGCCCAGATGGAAACACCCTGCAGGCTGAACTTGGCCTGTGAATTACTAGTTATATTTTTTATCCTATAAAAACCTTAGAGGCCCAGACTTCTCTTAACAGATTGTTATAAGCCACTACAGAGGACTCTGTTTCTTGGGAGGGGAAGGCTTTAGATTTCACAGCAAGAGCTAATGAATCTTCCAAGCAAATAACTATAATCCCAGTGAGCCAAAATGCATTTTTATTTGTGGAGAGAAGGTAGCATTACAGCACTAGTAAATAAAACGGGTCAGGGCCTATTTTTAGGGCCTTGAGAGCAAGTCACTTAGTGCAGCATGGCTCACATCCACATGGCGTGTATTCTGTTCTATTCCAAAGCAAAGTAGGCATGTTCATTCTGCTTTCTGGTAGGCTAACAGCATCTGACTGAAGCTATTCCCAAACAGTGATGGGCCACTGCCTGTTCCTGCCACTTCCCTGACTGGACAGAAAACACAATTGGATATTTGGAAACAGCAGGCTTTTCACACTTCATGCTCTTTGCTGTTCACTCCCTGCATCCTCAGGGTGATTGGGTTCTGGTTAATCCAAATAGTTTCAGAACGTGCAAAAATTGCTGACTAAAATTGTCTGTCTATGTTCACTTTATCCCTGCAGGCCATGATTGGTGTTGCTTTCTCCCTGGGCTTCACCCTGGGCCCCATGATGGGTGCTTACCTCTCCATGCAGACAGAGAAAGGAGAAGTCTTCTACCTTCGTTCAGCATTGTCAGCACTCGTGTTTTCTGTGGCTGATTTAATTTTCATCTTCCTCCTTCTTCCAGAGACGCTTCCCAAGGAAAAACGGGTGAATGGATGATCAGTTGCAAGATCTGTTTTTGCTGTAAAAATAGAATTTATCAGTTGTTGAAATACTGGAAACAGTGAAGAACAGGCTTAGCCAGTGTCTCAGAAATTTAGCTCATTCCAGGGATTAGGATTATCATTATGTCTGGTGTCAAAGCAGTTGTATGATCATAGAATCACAGAATATTTTAGGTTGGAAGGGACCTTAAAGATCCCTATTTCCAACCCCCCTGTCCTAGGCAGGGACACCTTCCACTAGACCAGATTGATCAAAACCTCATCCAACTTGACCTTGAACACTTTCAGGGATGGTCCCATCTCCTAGCCCAGTGTAATATAAGATCTTTATATGTTAACATGTTAACATGACTGCTTCATTGCTGGTTTTGATGTGTTAGGTTTAAATTTCTCAAAACTTAAAGTGAACATGGGAATGAGACTGTGAAATTTAAACTATGACCACAAGGATTCCTTGGGGAAGAATTTCAGCGAATCATAAAAGTAAATGCATCAGAGACTGGATTTTCTTTCATTTAGCCAGTGTATGTTAGAAATTTTCTTACCTATTATCTTGTATTTGCTTAAATATTTTGAACACTAAAATAGCAAATTACTTTTTTCTGAGCTGTTCTGTCTTCTACAGATAGAAAATATCGACGTGTGCTAAAATTCAGTGACTGATTGGATTTGTGGGGCCAAACGTTTATTAACATTAGAATTTGATATTGTGTGATTGGACATTGTCCAATGTATGTCTGATTAAAATTCTCTTAGAATAATCTCCTTTGGTAGAGGGAGAGAGGTGGAATTCAGCCCCGGGTGTCTACACTTGATTTGAGGCTTTCACTGGATTGGGTCTTTGCTGTGATCCCTGGTTTCTAGGCAGCACTCAGTTTCTGGAGCATGCTTGGTCTCTGGATAGCCAAACCCATTTGATGTGGAGAATTGTTCAGGAAACTTTTATCTGCAAGATCCTACCAGGGCAAAACCTTCCCTGAGTGTTTCCCAGCAGGTTATGTCCCATGTGCAATCTGTTGTTTACACTATGTTCCCAAGCTATGTTATTTTCTTCTAACAACTCTTCCATGTGTCATCTGTTCCTCTTTCCTATTTGGCTGTTTCTAAACCTTCCAGATAAAATCCTGTTCTTAGTTAGAGCTGCACACTCTGGGGACGTGGCAACATGGTGACTGACGTAGGGAAGTGCTGCAGAGCAAATCTGTGTTCTATAAACAATTCCTCCCTTGCTGTAGAGTGATTAAATTTCTTCAGTGCCTTTTAGGATCACGTGATGACTGAACAGATCCCTCCCCCTTTTTATTATCCTCTTGAAAGTTGTGATCAGCTGGTATGTATTAGCCAGAATTTTGGTAAAGGAGAGGAGCTCTGTCACTGCTTCTGGGGCTCTGCCCCTGTGCAGCAGTGGGTGCTGCAATGAGGTGCTGCTCAGGGCCAGGTCCCAGTCACACAAAGTATACAGAGTGTTTGGGTGCTCATGAGAGGGTGATTTGGGGCTTCTTGTGATTGGTGTCAGTGCTGGTGTGCTGTCAGCCTCCATCTGGGCATGTGATCCATGTGTTCCAGCATATTAGGAATTTCAGTTATTAGGCTGCTCTGCTCTCTTCTTTGGTAATTCCTCCCACTTTCTGGGTGGGAGTGAGCAGTTTTCTTGGCCTATGGATAACAGAGGAAAGGCAGGTATGTTGGCTGCCTTTCTGGGACTTGGCTGAGCTGAGCTGGAGCAGATGCTCCCACAAGTATAGGAGTGGAATATGTTGAAAGGACAAAGCTGTAAAATGAGGGGAAATCATCATGATAAATGGCAGGAGGATGTGCCAGTGGGATCAGACATCTGTTTCCTTGAAGTTTGCTGTGTTCTCATTATACCCTTGTTTCTCTATCAGTCTGTTTTTCACAGGAGAGTGTTTCATATTGATTCATGTCAGAATTAACTTGTAGGAAGGGAAAATGGAGGAGGACAGGAAACAAAGATGTGTTTTCATCCAAAGAGAACAGCACTTTTACTCTCTTCCTTCCTCTTTTTCTCAACTGTTCCATGAGTTGATCAGGTGAAGAAAGTCAATCACTGGCCTTATGGTAGCCAAAACAGCTCCTGCTGTGACCTGGCTGGGAGAAGGGAAAAGTAGGAAGGTCTCATGTGGAATCTGTCCCCTTTAAGAGCTTTTGAGTTAGTTTTTAGCTAAGCTAGCTTGAGCAACACTGCCTAGTTGGAGGGAGAGTCTTACAAATCTTTTTCTGGGCTGTGTGTAGGGCTGTGCAGTAGCAGACTTGTGGAAAGACAAAGCTGTGCTCTGTGCATACTAAACACGTCTGGCTTGGAAGGTAAGGCTGCAGCTTGGCAGGCCCAGGCTGCATTCCTGATGTGGACTGACTCTGACTTCCAAACCTGTTACTGAGTCTCTCTGCATTAGAAGAAAACAGAATGAGCAAAGACACTCTGAAAAATGCCTGCCATTCAAGATGACTTTTGAGGTGATCATGAAGTAAAATTGAGCAATTATGGGATAATAAATTATAAGCATAGAAATTAAATACAAGTTAGATGTTTCAGAGTTTAAACCTGTGAAGAAACTAAACTTCATGCAGCTGTTGACATTGACTGAAATTGGCAGTGTATACTTTTTGGGGAAAGGTGAAACTCTTTAGCCAGTTTTAGGACAATGTTTTCATTCTGGATCAGTAGATGAAATAATTTCTAGACCACTGTTTCTATGGCAAAGACAGGAGAAATTGAAAAAAAATTATTTGCATGCACACACAAACACACCTACATTAAAAAATCTAATAGGTATATATATATTTCATAAAACACTTTCGATTTTAAACATGTGCAATGACAACATATTGTAATTGGACCAAACTAAAATCAGCCTTATGCAAAGCTGCTTGGCATCCTGACATGGATGATAATTCAAAACAGGTACAAGCTACAGGGTATTTTTATTACTGGCAAAGATGCTTGCAGGGAGTTGCTTGTGCCTAGGTTGTTCATGCTGTATTGCAAACTCCCTCCTACCAACACATGCAAGAACTGGGGATTGCCACAGGCCAGCTTCAGGAAATCCTCTTAGACTTCTCAACAGGGTGAGCAAACTTCTTGGGTGTGTCTGTTTACTGTCTGCAGTAAATGCAGTGGGAGTGAGAGTAAATATCCCAGTATGTTCTGTGTGAATCAGCAGCTTCATGGCTTCAGACCAGCCCAGTCTATTGAACTGGTTGCTGTTGTGAAACAAATGGGCTCCAGACTCTGCTGTCGGGTACTCAGAAGCTCTGACTATCAAAACAAGGCAGGGGTCACGTTAATACCGTATTGGAGGTTGATTTGTTTTACAGCTTCATGAAATCCAGCCTGTAATGAGTCCCCAGGTCATGCACTGAGATTAAATTCCACTGGTAATCTCTGCCCTCAAAGGGACAATAGCTCCCTCCCTCCCTATCTGGGAAGAGAAGAAAGCTCATCAAATAAAGCCTGTGCAGTGCTTTGAAATATTACATGTGATTACTCAGGATTCTGGAGTGTCTTATCTCTCCCTGTGACTGTTGTGTAAAGTGACAGGCTAAATTCTACTCTAAGATAATTGTTTCCCTAATAATATAGGAAATTTGATTTCTAATAATTTAGACATTATTTATTTTAGTGTTTTCATTATTTTTTTTTATATTTTAGAATTAAAAAGAAACCAAATAAAACTGTAAATTATCTATAGATGGAAAATAAGTGCCTGTGGGTAAGGAGAAGGGAGAGCGCCACTAGGTGCATAATTAGGTTGAGATGAACACAGATGTACAAGGCTCAAAAGTGTTACAAAATAAATCTTCCTCTTTAAAAAGCCACCCATTATGGCTGGGCAAAATCTCCTTGGAAATTTCTCTAAAATATCTGCCAAGAATCTCTGTAAAAATTATATTTTCCTTCCCTTCCCCAGGAGGTGTCACTGGCTGGCTAAAATAGCAACCAGTACCAAAACAGGCTAGTGTTTGATGTGCTGCACATACTGGTCTCAGATTTGTAGCACAAGAGCAAATCCTCAGCTTCCTGTGAACTTGCAGGCAGATTTGCCATTATTTTCCCAGTAAATGTTCTTTGGATATGAGTGATGATGAAAAAGGTGAACCAAATAAAGCCACCTTCAAGGCTGTGGAGAACGATCCACTTCTGCTTTGTAAGAACCCAGAGAAGAAATTTTGTCTTCAGTGAAAGCTGCTATCAGTGTTCTACCTTTCAATTACACTTGCTGGTGCCAGTTCTGGGTTCAGAAAGTCTTGTTTGTTATTGGGGCCCACTCAAATCCCAATGCCAGGTGCCTTGTTTCATCTCAGATGATTTGTGTGGCTCTAGAGGCACATTTGGTGGTTACTGTCTGTTTCTAGCAGTAGTTATTACATTAGGCTTTTAAAAAACCTCTTTCTGTTTTTGATCAGGTCCCTTCTGTGACATCTGGATTTCATGCAGCAGTTGATTTGCTCAGTCCTTTGGCTTTATTTCAATTCTCTGCAGTCACCCGAGGAAAGGAATCCCCTTCAGAGCAGAGTAAGTGTCAGATGACTTTTTACAGTAATACTCTGTGTCTTTTTGTGTGTGGCATTGGTCTCTAAGTGAAAACTGTACTCAAACCATCCCAGAAGCAGCACTCTGTTTACTCATTTAAAACCCACCTTAATAACTTATGAACAGACAATCAGAAGTTCCACTGGACCTTGGTCCTTTTGTTCTCAAAAGAAGGTTTTAAAGATGAGTGTTTTGAAGATTTCTGACTTGTACTTGTGTTTTCCTCAGCCACAGGCTGCAGTTAGTGGAGGGATTTAAAGATAGATCAAGGCATGAGCAAGGGAGATGTGAGTTTGCTTATTCAAGCTGCAAACCAGGAACTTCAGACTGGAATTTTATTTCTCAATTCATGACTTGGAGATGTAGGATTCTGTACATCTCTGTAGGATTCATTTTATGACATATCTTGTATGATATTTAAAATGAGCATCTGAGGTGAGAACATTTCCCTGTACAGTTGATAAATGCTGCTCTTTTGTTGTGGTTTTATTGTCCAGCTTTGCTTGGAAAACACCACCATGTTTCTCTCTCCACCTCCCCCACCCTTGGTGTTTGTTTGGGTTTTTTGATTTTTCAGATGTTCAGAATCTCAAAATTTTGGGCCTGGCCTACTTCCTGTACCTCTTCCTGTTTTCTGGCTTGGAGTACACACTGAGTTTTCTCACTCACCAGAGATTCCACTTCAGCAGGTACTGCAATAAATGTTGTATATTTTGACTAAGATATTTTCCAAACTCTTGATTTAAGGTCTCTTCATGTGTTTTCAAAAGAGGCTTTCTGACATCAGTAAAACCACTCAGTAAAGCCACCCCTGCATTTGGTGGTATTTGGGCTTTGTGAGAAGAATTTATGAAATACAGGCACAATGTTTATAATGAAAGGAAGTACTCAATCTACAGCTTCTAAAAACTAGGGAATATAAATACCCAAGATTAAATTAAAGCTCCTGAAATAGGTATAGCTCTACTAGTTATATTGATTATAGCAAAACTTCTTGCTCAGAAGAGTTTTTGGGTATCAGGACAAATCCTGAAGCTCAAAGAGGCGAAGGATGGGGGGATATCTGTGTGATGATATTTGCTCATCAGCAAATTCTGCATGGCATATTGTGTGCAGTCATGTCACAGAGCCTGATTTCCTGTAGTCAACCACCAGAGAAGAAAGAGAACAGAATCCACCAACAGCTCAGCTTGAAATGCTTTTCCTGCCAGCTCATAGGAAGAATTCCAGCCAGGAATGTGAACGTGCAACTTGATTCCTGTGCATGTCCTTCCTTTTGAGTAATTCTCAGGGGGTTGTCTCATCTTTCCCTGTCTGTCTTTCATTACAGTTTGTGTTTAACTAATCCTGTGTGTCAAGAAGAGGTTTTGTAGTGCACTGAGCTTGGTTGTGTCCTGTGCATTCAGGGCAGCCCTCAGTGAGCTGCAGAGCTGCGTGCCAGCAGTGCAGTCTCTGAAGCAGCTTGTTGTGGAGGCCCTTCAGTTGAGAATATTCACATAATTCAGTCAATAAGAGAGGGGAAAGGCAATATTGAAGGGTGGAAGGAGTGATGTCTCAGATTTCCCAGTGTGACACCAGATCACCACCACTCTGTGCCTTGCTGACCTCCATCAAACCCTTCATGAGCTGCACCTTGGAAACCAACATCTCATGCACATGGCACAGATGTTCCCAGCACAGGGTCATTTATGTGTTGAGTTTTTGTGGGCCATCCCAGAAACCCCAACCTACCCCACAGCACTCCAGAGGTGGCTGCAGCACTTGCCAGCATTGTCCCATCCATACAAGACCTCGGAGTTTTCCCTTGCTGCTCTCTGCTTGCCAAGGCAGCTGCTGTTGGTGTTGTGCGAGCTCTGCAGGGCTGTCTGAGCCCCAAAGGCTTTTTGTCTCCCTTGCTCAAGGGAGGGTCGGTGAATCCCAGGGTGGAATGCTCCATGTGTGACTCCCTAATCTGTGTTTCTGCCTCCCTTCCAGCATGCAGCAGGGCAAGATGTTTTTCTTTATTGGAATAACAATGGCTGTGATCCAGGGAGGCTATGCTCGCCGAATCAAGCCAGGAAATGAAATCAGAGCTGTAAAAAGGGTAAAAAAAAATCAATATTTCTTTTTCTTCCCCTCCAACAAATCTGATATGTTAATTTTCAGTCTGAAGTGCAGTGAAGGGCAGTTGGAGGTTATAACTGTATTTGTCCAATCAAAAGAAATTTCTGTCTCATCTATCCAGCTAAATGACTTCTCAAAACTGGTTATTGGGCACTTATCTCTCTAACTAAACTTCAGAACTCTTAGAGCTCTTTTTTATGGTATGAGCAACAATACTATTGAAACCTTGTGTTCTTCATATTTACTTGCAGTAAGGAATGAGAACAAATTGTTCATCTGTGCAAGTTAGGTAAAATATTGTGAAGAGTATGCTTTATTTCAGTGATTTCTCTTGCAGTGCAGAAACTACTAAAGCTGCTTCAGGGCTGATCTCTGACTTTCTTTCTGGGAAATTATTTTCAATCTGGCTATCTTTGTACTTGGCAGGCTTTCCCTAGAGTATATTTCACTGCTGGGCAGAGAGAAATAGATTATTTTTCCAGTCTTTGGTTTGTGATCATCAGTATTACACGTAACAAAAGCATGTATCAATGTTCAGACTGATGTTTCACTGACAGAAGTGTACATTCCTTTGTTTTGCTTGGCTTTTTCCTCACAGAGGTACTGCAGCTGCTGTGCTGGGATGACAGGAACAGCTCCCTGCCGTTCATGCAGCTGTGGAGACAGTAGATGTGTTGTGTCCTTTACATTTGTGTGTGGAACTAAACAAAGCACTACTTTGGCTCCTTGGCAATAGGTTTGCTTTGACTGTTAGAGTCTTGATTAATGTATTTTACATTATTTTGTGGCCAGTGTGATTTCAGTGGTGGCAGGATAGATTTCCAAACCATTGCATTCCAGTGAATTGACTCAGCTTCTCTTAAAGTGATTTCTGCTGGTGAAACAATCTCCACCCTGATCCCTGGCAGGCAAACTTGATGTCAGGCTGCTGGTGTCACGTTTCCCTGTGGATGAACATCAGCTGTGCTGCTTCATCCTCCACATCAGCTTCCCCCGTGTGGTCTGTCAGCCTGCTGTGTTTGCTGGCACTGCACTGCCCTTTGCACCTCTCATTTTTATACTCCTTCCCCACCCCTGCACTGGGACATGCAGTTACCTCTAACACTCATTTGCTGGGATGATGGCTTCTCATGGGCACCACTCATGGTGTCCACTCTGCAGAGACCCCCAGTCCTGGGACACTCTTCTTTATGGATGCTCGTGGGTTTTGTGGGAGTTGTCCCTTTTGCTGAAGTTATCCTGGCAGTTTGTGAATCTGCACCATATGGCAAACATGGCCTCTCTTAGCACAGTGGTTACAGTAGCTCATTTATTACTGAATCTTCAAAATGAGGCACTCAGTGGTAGTGAATACCGTCCTTTATCACACACGAAGCAGATCCGATCTGTCTTTTCTGCAGAAGCTCTGTAAGCAAGGGAGACATCACAGGGGAATGAAAGTCCAGCTCTTAGAGGAGATGAAGAGGGCTTTTTATATTTGGGGTTTGAATTTTAGATGCACCCTCTCCCACCGTTTTTCCTCTTGGCTACAGGAATATGAAAGCTAAAGATAAAATCAGCCAATAACGCTGAGAAAAAGCAGAGGAGCTGTAGTCCTGCTGCAGCAGATGTGTAGAGAGAGAACTTACATGTGGTATGCAATCATGTGACAGTGAGAAGGAAAAGTTAATTGTGCTGGTGTGTGGGGCCATCCAGGTGACTTTGAAATGTCTACTTGGAAAGAAAGGGTTTTCTGCTCGTAATTTGCGTGCAGTGCCATCCCCGGAAGGGAGCTGGCAGGATACCTAGAGTTAGGCTTCAACAAGCAGGGCTCAGATGTAACCGTGTGACTCATTCCTTTTGCAGGCTATTATGTTGCTGATTCCAGCGTTCTTGTTAATTGGATGGGCTGCAAATGTGACCATGCTGAGTGCTGGACTGTTGCTGTACTCCTTCGGTGAGCTGTTCAAAAGGCACTGCAAGCTAAGCGCAAATGATTTTTTCTTGATGTGTTTATTCATACTGTTAAAAAAGATGCACTTCTAATTTCAAACTACAAGTAACAAAGTTGATACTGGTGTTTATGAAATATGAAGGAAATGGTGTCTGGGTTTTTTTCTGGTGCTGTTTGTATCACAGGAAGTTGTCATGGTGGTATTGGGAAGCATCCCCAGTGCTCCTGTTGTCTTGTCTTACTGTAGAGCTCTTGAGGATTTTTTTTTTACCCCCTCTTAGCAGACCTAGAAGAAAAGGATTCACTAAATAGCTCAGCTCAGGAAAAAAAGGGAGAGATGGAATCTCTGTACCTGAGTGGTGTTGCGTTATTTCTTAGGCTGGAGACCTGCACACTGAGGGTGTTTAGACTGAGCGAGAGTGAGGGTCAGATGTTTTCAGTGTTTGCATAAATTCTGTTCTGCCAGCCTAAGCTGTTTTTCAGGGAAACAGTCATGAATGAAGTTGGATCCATCTATTGGATGTCTAAAAAGAGATTTCAGATATTACCAATGCTGCTAACTATTGTTAAGCAGCTCCATATATGACTTACTACAAAAGTGGACTTCTCCCTTGCATGGTACAGCTTGATTTAGGAGTAAATTGTAAACCACAAAATGCACGTATTGAGCCTATTATTTGTCTGGGGCCAGCTGTGTGTTTGGCAGGTGAGGAGTGAGAGAGGGGGTGTTCATTATGTTTAACCATATTTGAGTATTCCCTGGCCCCTTCCTGTACAGACGACTCCATCTCTTCCCAGTTAAGCCAGCTAGAAATTCCCCTGGGGGGGTTCTCTTCCCTTCTCTTCCCTTCTCTTCCCCCTGCTGCCCAACAGTTGGGGCACCTGCAGTTAAAGCAACCTTGATCATTTCTTCTCTCCCATTGTCCTTCCCTTCCCTTCCCTTCCCTTCCCTTCCCCTTTCCTCAGTTCGAGGCATTTCTTTCTCAGCAGAAAAGGCCCCTATTTCAGTTAGAGGGCAGTAATTGCTGAACAACTCTTGGCTTTTGTGTCCAAAAAATCTTGTAACCTTTTCTTCTTGGATGTGACTCTCTTTCCCAGGAGAGCCTGTAGCTGCCTCTCCTCCCTGTGTGCAGTGCACTGCCTGCACAGGGACAGTGTCACTCTGGGTACAGACACCTCATTGTCTGTTTGGAACACGAGTTTCCCTGCTCCACCTGATAAGAGCACAGTGATTTGGAAAGCTGCCAGCTGGCTAATCTTCCCTGTCCATCCCTGTCCCCTGGGCTCACACAATGAGGGATACTAATGTGAAACATCTGCTGGGAGCACTCACAGCTCTGGGCTCTTCCTGCAGGTTGGCTTGGAGGGAGTGTTCCCATCACTGAACTGGATTAAACCTGGTGACTCAGTGGTGGTGGAGTGCCCAAAGCTCAGCAGATTTCTCTGCAGCAGGAACAAGTTTGGGTCACATGTTTGTCACAGTTGTTCTTGTCTGTTCTGAGCTCTGCTGTTCACTGACTGTCTCTTGTGTGGATTTTTCCAGCTGCAGCCATTGTGATCCCATGTTTGTCAGCAGTGGTGTCCGGCTATGGTGAGCATCCCTCGTGCTCTGACTGCCTGCTCTTGGCCACACCACTGACCTTTGTATTGACTTGGCTCAAATTATACAGACCTGACCTTGAGCTGAGTGAAACATCAACTGGAATGGTTGTGGATCCATCTCAGGCCTTTCTGCACGGGGGCACAGGGAACCACCCCATGGCTCATACCTGTCTCACAAGTGATAATTTCAGACTAACAGCAATGATCTGCTCAGTGCCCATCAATATCACACTTGAATTTTGTCCTGTGTAACACAGCTCAGTCCAGTGTGATGGGGAAACCTCATTGCTGGTGGTGATGAAGATGAGAGGTGGGCAAAGGCCACAAACAGCGCTGAGGAGGGAACAGTCTGGGCCATCCCTGCCAGTTGTGAAATAATTTCTTGCTGATTCCTTAGAAAAGACCTTCTGAGGAGCCTTCTGAAAGCTCCTGGCACTGGTTGCTATGTAACCTTGTAAAGCAGATGTAGCTGTTGTGCCATAGCTTTGAGGCATCTGGGTGCCGGGACTGCAGTGCTTGCTGAGGTGGAAAAGCAAGGTTTTGCCCATTAATGAAATTTTAATTTTTCTCTTGTTGAACTTATCCACAGTTCTCTGTTTATTGTACACCTGGGCCTTCTCAGAAAATCTTGTGTACAATATGAAGCCTTTGTTTTGGATAGTTCAGGGTTTTTGGGAGGTGCAGAATGTGCACTACAAACTGTCCCAGTCAAGCACTCGTGCCAGGCCCTGGTGTTTATACAGTGAAGCACTTGCGAGGGCCTTAGTGGAGGGCAAGCACAGATTGGGGACTGGGTGAGAAATGATGGGAGGGGAAGATGCAAGTGGGAAATACCCCCAAAGAACAAAGCTTCAGAGCTACAGCCATACCCAAACCCCACACAGCATTATGCTCTGCTTCATAGGCACTGCTGGCCAGAAGGGACGAGTCATGGGCATCCTGAGGAGCCTGGGCGCCCTGGCCAGAGCCCTGGGACCCATCCTGGCAGCTGCAGGTGAGTGTGGCCTCGTGTTCCTTCCTGTCTTTGGCACCAGGCAGCCCAGGTGGGGCAGAAGGGGCACAGGTACCCCCTGCATTTTAGGGTAAAAAGGGACAGAGGAAGGGGAAGCAGCCTCAGAACTTGAGCTTAGGCTGATATTTACACCAAGCAAGCCAGAACCTGTTTCCTGAGTGCAGCCACGTGCCAAGTTCCTAGCACCCTCTGGCTCAACCAAGGGGTCAGTAGTTCTGCTCAGCTGTGCAGGTACTGTGTGAGCACATCACACATCTGCAAGGACAAGCACAGTAACAAGATGAATCCTCTTTCTTTTACAGTTTACTGGCTGGCTGGGGCAGAGATTTGCTTCACTGTCTGCGGAGCTTTTTTCCTTGTCCCCTTGGCTCTACTCAGGTCTATAAAACAGCAGACAAAGGAGGAGTAGGCAGGAACAAAAAAACCATCATCAGCTTCCAAGGACCTCTGCAAGACCTGACTCCTGGCACCTGACTCTGCTGAACAAATAGGAAGATTTTGATCTTCTGGAAGGAGACACATGATGACTATTTACAACACCAACACACAGCAGTTATGTTTAAGGTGGCCTCCCAGGCAGCTGGGTTAGCTTTGCAGAAAAAGACCAAACAAATGAAAACAGACACACATAACCCCCCAAAGAGTTGAGTAAGGCATTAAGAGCAGCTGAGGAGTAGAAACAGCACAACAGCAGCAGGCCTGGAGCCTTCCCCACTCACCAGGTGCTGTCACACACAGGGCTCTGCAGGGGCTGGGCTGGCACAGAACAAACCCTCAGGACCATGCTGATGGGGTTTTTGTACAAGTGGTATGAGAGCTCTGCAAATGCTGCATCCACACCTGCAAACGTGATGGTCAAACAAAGCAGAAACACACTACAGGCTGCCTGGTACCCCACTGGTACTTTGGCACAGGTGGCCTGTTTTTAATGTACAATTAAATTTGGAGAGCTGTTTTATATTTCTAATATTATGTGATGTTTTTGATGACCAAGCCCTGTTCTTTTTGCATTACAATAAATGGTTACATTGAAGAGTCCTGTGGTCAGTTCATTACAGCTGTTACACTCCTCTGAACTTAACATCCCTGTCTAGCTGAGGCAAAAAGGGGCCAGAATTTTACCCAAGGTGCCAAAGGCCTCCTTGAGGGAGCCAGCCATGGATGACAGCACCATGTTGACCCCAGGTAACGGCTGGGGGAAGAAACCTCCACCAGGCTCTGCCCACTGCTGAGTTGGGAATCTCTGGCAAGGGAGCCCTGCAGTAGCCAATTTGAGTATTTTCTGAGAATGAAAGCCATCATTAATCAATACATTAATCATTAAAAGAAAACTAAGCAAATGAGGCTACAGAATAAAAGTGTACAAGTTTTGAAAGCAGAGCATGATTTTTTTTTTCAAGAGTTTTATTTATGAGTAGAACTTAATGATACAAGAAAGAAAGAAAAATACAGGACTTGAGTCTGCCCCAAAGTGTGTAACCATACCATACATGACTACATTTCATATTGTAATACAAAGAACTAAAAGAACAAACTACAAAATTTGAAATTAAGAGTCATTGCATACGTGGTCAAGATAAATGGAGAGACTTCAGTAAAGAACTGAAACATACAGCAATTAGTCATTTAGTTACGACCCTGCAATAAAACACAACTTAGCAAAATAAGTGTTGTTTGCTTCCTAGTGTACAAGGACATACAATGTTAGAGCAGAAGCTGAAAGCCATTGGTGCCATGCAGTCCTGCCTGAGCGCTGCTGTCCGGGGGCTCCAGCCCAGTGCCCAACTGCTCTGTCCCACACCGGCCCCGTCACCTTTCCCATGGTCCCAGTGGCCACCTCGAAACCTCTGTTCTCACTTGAACACTGACAGCTCAATTCCACTTCCAGCTGTTCCCCTTTGCTGCACAAAACCAGCCCGAGGCATCGGCACCTCCCAGCCTGACACAGGCCTTGCTCTGTCCGCCCAGAGCTGCCTCCAGCTGCTCCACCCACCCGGCCCTTCGTGCTTTCTGCTGCATGAATGTAAGGCATTAGTTCTCTGCTATTTTACCAATTGCAACATTTAATATTGTCCTAAAAGGTTACATCCATGATCTGTTGTGTTACAGACACTTACTGTGAGTCAGTGTGTTGCCCTTACCCCCATGGCGTGTTGGGGTTTGCTGCTGTTAAACCTGAAATGCAAATTCTAGAAACCAGAACTGGTCACTGCCCTGCCGGCCCTGGGCCGGGGAAGGGCACCCGCTTTCCGGAGAATTCCGCAAGTTGGACCTACCTGATCTTACACTACTTTTATAATTAGTGATAGACAGAAGCATGGCAATAACTGGGAAATAGTGAACTCAGTGGTGAGAGTGATTTGCCATGCTGCACATTAAACAAACATTTATAGCAAACAGTGAAAATACACCTTTAAGGTTACACAGGATTTCTGTGCTTGACCGCTGGCAACAACAACAAAAAGATTTAAAGAAATGCCAGCTTTTGTAAGTGAAAATATAATTACTATAAAACAAGGTGAAATACTCAGTGTAATGCATTTACATTTTTATCAGTGGGAAGGAACACAAAAGGCTGCACATGGGGTTCATGCACAGCAAGGTTGCATGTGCAACAAAGGGATTTTTAAGAGGATGAAAAAAACTGTGCTAAGGCTCAAAATACACCTGCCCATGCTCCACACCACCAGCTGAAAAACTTCTGAAATACTTCTACTTCAGTTACTTTTTAACCTTTTCTAACAGCCAAATCACCACATGACTCAGCAAGGCAAGAGCAAAGACAGATTTCCCTTAAACTGTGATTCACTAGAAAGAAAAAAAACAGGCCAAGGTTGGGCTCTTTGGAGACACAACATGAGCGGAACACACCACGGACATTTCAGTCCTAGACATCAAAGACTGATTTCACCAGCCAGTTATAAAATAAAGCAAAGTGAAAAACACCTTCATTTTGTAACAACAGTGAGAAGGGAGAGAGAGAGGAAGCAATGGAGAGCCTCAAAGCTTGGCCAGACCACAACCTATACTCACAAGCTTGCAGAAGTTTATATGTCAGTTCAGGAATTCACCCCCCTTGAGAACACCACTGCAAAAGCATCCTCTCTAAAAGTTAAAATTTAAGAAATTTACTTGTGACTTGGAACAGAATATTGGAAAGAATACTTGTGGTAAGCAACGGGTGTTTTATTTTTAATGGTAAATTTTTTATATTCTTTTGCAAAGCAGTGCAGGCTTTAAATTAAAAATAGTGAATCAATGCCTTCCACATGGAAGTCATTTACATTTGATTACTAACTAGGGATCAGATCTGTGGCAGCTGCTGAACACACAGGATTAGCACCTTTTTGGACATGAGTTTCTGGTTATAACCCTAAACAATCAAGCCATAACTTGAGGGGCTGGTTGGATTAATTGTGGCATTCATTTACATAGTAAGACAAAACACTCAGTACGATCTGGTACATTCTAGTGGTTAATGGATTTTAAAATATGACAGTGTTTCTGCAGTGGGTTGGCCTTTAGGAGTCACTCTTCTTTTTGCTCTTCTTCAGGAAGGAAGGAGTGCGAAACTTCTTTTTCTTTTTCGATGGGGACTTCCCTGGAGATTCATCACTACCTGCATCAGCTGCTGTCCCCTCCTCAGCTGTTGGTGTTGCTGGCTCTTCAGTGGGATGGGACTGGGGTTCCTTATTTTCCACTGCAGGTGGTTCCGTTTGGCTTTTGGGCACATCGTGATCACATCTCCCTTCCTCCTTTCCTAAGGGAGGGAAGCCGAGTGCTTCCGAAGGCTCATCGGGGGTGAGATCTGGGAGGGTTTGCTTGAAGGTTGCAGCATCACTGTCATCTCTGTAGGTCTGGTCCTGCCGTGTCTCTGGTGGACGGACAGACAGTGACAGTCAGTTTACAAAAGTGTCCCTGGAGCAGGGCAAGCGAAGCAAGTGGATGGTGAGTGCGTTCTATAAGAAACTAATATATTTACTTTGCATGGAAGCCTTTGTAATAGGGCTGTTCTCCTGCTTTGGGCACAGAAGAAATAAGATATTTCGAAGTCCTATTTGTTTTTAAGCTTCTTCACACAGAACAGATAAAGCTGAATTTCATCAGTAAGAAAGTAACTGTTCAGACCTCGCTCCTGCTTTACTCATGACATGGGCAGACAACGCAATATTTTAGTGCAATAAAGCAGGAATTAAACCTACAGTTTTCATTGTGTAGAGTAATTCCATACCTTTATTCTTATTTCTTTTGGAGAGATAAAACTAATTGCTGATTTGCAGTGATCCCATACATGCAAATCCATTAATTTCTAAATTGTTGGCTTGCCAATTTATAATCCCAATGAAGGGATTTTAATAACATTCTTCCATGAGATCTAACTGGTATTGCTTCAAAATATAATTTCCTATCACAAAGGCTTCACTTTTTTTTTGCAAGATATGAGTACATATTATGGATTCCTATAAGTAAAATCCATGTAGTTTATCAAAATGAGCTCAGCAGGTTATGCAATACAGCTTGCTTATTGTAGGTGATGTCAACAGCCAAACTCACCCTGTAAAAGGGAACATCAAGAGTCCAGTGGTAGCTGTATGTCCAAAGGGGAACTGAACCGCTCCTCCCTCAACTGCAACACTGTCCCCACTCACCGCTGTGCTTTAGGGATGCTCTGGGTAAGGCTCCTCTTTGTGCATGGGTTCAACAAGGAGCACTTTGTGGAGTTTCCTGCAATGCTCTCCGTGCACCGCAGCTGAGCAGTGTCCCGTTAGCTGTGCCACATCTATCCCCACTGATGTTACATAAGGAGGAATTTAGAGCAAAATCCAGGCCATGCTCATTGTGAGGAACAAATGAAAGGCAACTATTTTTTCCTCCTTTCAAGATCTTGTTTGCTTTAATTTGAAAAAACTGAAGGCTTTCACAAGAATTTACAGAAAATACTTGACACTTTCACATTTTTCCTATAAAAATGACAGTGTTCTTTTTACTTCTGCCAGATGGGATTAATAATTCTCTGATATATTTTAGAGGGCTCTGTTCTGTGAATACCTGCTAGGAAATAAACATGTTTTCCCTAGAGCACCATGAACTTCTAATAGGTTAAATAAACACCACACACTAGTAACCAGTGCAAAACACTCGGAATGCACAAGTTAGTTTAAAAGTTATAATGCAGGCAGGATTTAAATCAGAGCAAAAAAGAGAAAGCAGTTATGTACAGGACAAGTTGCCTCCTGATGCTCTAGTTCAGCCTATATATGATGGCAGACACAAATTCATAAGAAACACCAGTTACAGTTCTTCACCATCACTACCCTGTTTTTGGATTTGACTTTTCAGAAATTAACTGAAAACATTGCTGAGCTCTTCTCCCTGGGATCCAGTGACAGGACATGTGGGAATGGCTCAAAGCTGCAGCAGGGGAGGTTCAGAGGACTTTGGGAAGCATTTCTTTACTGAGAGGGTGGTCAGACGTTGGAATAGGCTTCCCACTGACTGAGAGCTGGTCAAGGCCCCAGGCCTGCCAGTGCTCAAGAGGCATTAGGACAATTAGCTTTAACTTTTGGTCAGTCCTGAGCTGGGTCAGGCAGTTGGACTAGATGGTCATTGTAGGTCCCTCCCAAGTAAAACATATTAAGTTCTATTCATTAGTTGGCCCAATTTTCAGAACAAGCACCCTATTGGACTGTCAGATTTTTTTTAATGAAGTTTAAAAGATAGTTTTGAAGTTTTAAAAAAGGGATTAGAGATTCTCCAAATTAAAGAATAGGAAGTTACAGGCATTCAAACAGCATTTGCCAGCTGGCCTGAGCATTGAATAAATACAAATGGGTTTATAACTCATTAACCCAGGACTGCTATCCTTCCCAGTTTGTCAAGTTCCCATCATCCTTAATAAATAGATTAATGTGAAGCTGGAATCAAGTAAACATCTGTTTATCTAGTTTGCTAAGGGCAATATTTTACTGGAATTCAGAAGATTTACAAATTCCACATTCAATAAAGCCAGCACACAACGTATAAATGCCCTGCTATTCTGCTGGATGGATTTCAGTAACATAACTAGGAAGGTTTAAAAACATATTTCTTGCTGCAAAACCTATTTACAATATAAGAACTCACCTCAACATTTTAAAAGATTTTTTTTAAATAATCATGTTTACATCCATGCTCTCCCTTTATATATATATATATACACACACACTGTGGCTTAAGAGTTTAAATCATAACATCAATACTGGTGTGTGTTTACAATTCACATTATTTATGAAAATAAAGGTTTATGGGGTTTTGGTTTGATTTTTTTTTCAACACAAAGATGTGGACAAACACACAAACTAGGCTATAACTGAGTTAAAAAACATTTGACTGATTTCAGCTACACTTAAACAGAAACCATATGATGAATCAAAGCTGAGAAGAGGTTGTATACTAAGAACATTGTCATTCAACAGAATCTCCCTCAACCAAAGTCATCATGGTGCAAACTTCCAGTTACTCTCTAAAATAAGCTTTGTATGTTTGTCCTGGAAAACTTCTACAACTTTGTGTTTGTCAAACACAGTTCTGTATTTAAAAGAACTTTCAGGTTTTAGAACTTTATCAGTAACATCTACAATATAGTTTGACTTTCACATCTATGACAAACACACTGACTTTTGGATATAACAGGACATACAAACATCCTTATTTCTTTAAAGTATAATCCAAAGAAGCCCTGCAGAGCTAGCCAAAACAGCTGTAGAAGTTGCTGCCACCAAGCACTTGCTGTTATTCCTTGTCTGGAATTTGAATTCTCTATAGTTAACACAAAACATAGGAATAGTCCCATATCCATTTCCATGCAGAAGTCTGCTGGGTAAATTTAAATCCACATCAGTGGATTTTGCTCTGGAATAGATTAGGAACTCTTCTGTTTTGTTACCAGGCCCAAGCTGTGTGGGCAGCAGCAAACTGTTGGGGCAGAAACTCCCAGGGCTGTTTCAGCTATATCTGCCAGGCAACTTCAGACTATTCCTTTTTAAACTGAGGAATCAGACACACAGATATGGAAACACAGAAGGTGACTTTCACAGTCTCTCTCAAAGGGGGAGTGTGCTTTAACATGAGATCTGCAACTGCCTGAAATTACATGGAATTGAGAACTAAAGAAAGCAACATCTCAACTGAAAAAGCCTGCTTTTTTAAAAAAAAAAGCAAAACAAACAAAAAAAAACCTTAGTAAACAAAGATGCAAGAGTGAAGCAAAGCACAAAAGCAGGTCAGAGTATGGAATGATACTTACTATGGTAACAGGTATTCTTTAGCATATCCATCTCCTGTTTGTAACGCAGCCACAAGAAGAAAAAAGCACAAGTAGAGAATCTATGCATTCATCACAGCCATTGTGTTACGTTAGAAGAATGGTAGCAACCATTCTTGTAGAAAACAGAATGAGATGATGAAGTGAATGGCAGACTAAGACAAGTGATATATCCAATGTACAAGGTAAAGGAAACAAGACAATAATTGGATTACACCTGATCAAGACCATAATTTTATGCTTTTTTTAGGGAATTATCAACTTTAGCATCCCTGCTCACATTTCAGTTAAAACTATGATGTAAGGTGAGCAAATAAGCAAATTTAGATTCAAATTGAGTAGGAAAAATATTTACTGAGGTGTAATCCAAGTACAATAATGTTTAAGAAATGTGCAATCAGTGAAGAAGATTTACCAAAGCATCTAGATGTGTCTGGTTCACCATCAGACACTATTTCATTTAGTAAGAGCAATTATCTCGCAGAAAATGTACAAAAGAGTAAATCAGTTGAGAAACACCAAGAGATGATAAGGCAATTCTGAAGAGATGGAAATTTGTCTTTATATTAATGCACACTTCTTTATTATTGTAAACAAAACTCCTGTTAGAGTCACAGTTCAGTGGAGTGTCTCGCAGGTAGTACAACAATGAAATACAAGAAGTCATTGACTGTTATTAGCTCTAGTTCATGTCCTCCCATGCATCAGTCACTAAGGATGCAGTTACTGGCTCCCCCCCCACGGCAGCAGAACGTACCTTCCTCTATTTTAATTGGTGTACTGGGAGGAGTGCGAGCTGAACTGAGGTCAGGGGGGCTTTTCTCTTTCTGTGGCCTGCCATCTTCTGAGGGCTCTGCAGGTGCAGGCAAAAGGAAATTAAAAAGGCAAATAAAACCTCTCAGCATGTAAGAAAACAAGTGTCCTTTTACTCCATGCACAAAAGATACCAATACATTTTTCTGAATCAAAATTCTGCCAGGATATTAAATAATACAAAAACAAGCAAAAGAAAATTAAGTGATAGTTTGATACTAACAAAACTGTTCAAGTAGTTTTTGTGCTCTGCAGCTCTTTCTGGAGTTTTTTTTTTTTTCTTTAAGATGGCATGAATAATGAAATAATTTATTAATTGGTTTATGCTGCTGTTATAAAGAAAACTTGTGGGGAAAAGCCACAAGGAAGATATAAACAAATATGGAAGAGGGGATACGCTCCCAGGCCTACACAAGATAACACTCTTTTGCTTGCTTTGTATTGCTGGAATTTGGAGTAAACAAAATTGCATCCCGAAAGAAAAGAAGACTGCATAGATAATCAGAAAAACATGCAGTAATTATATGATTCTAAACAGATTTCACAGAGGTTTGAGTATTTGTATATTTTATTAGTAAGGAGGACTTGAGTATTAGTCCCCCTTGCTTCCAGCTTTAAATAGTCCTAGATCCAAAGGAAAACATTAATAGAGTACACCATATATTGGGAACAACACTAAAGCATTGTTCCATCAGTTCATCTACACAATTAAAGTGAAATCAGTCCCACAGGTAAGAGTCAACTGACAGAATCTCCACATGGTGTAGATAAAGACGTTGTTTCTTGGATTACAAGCACAGCTGTACCATGTTAGTAATACCTGAGGCCTCAGCCAAAAGGTCAGGATCAGACCTTAAAGCTTTGATCACTGCAGTATGAAATTCCTCATGGGAGGACTTCTGCCCATCTGGCTCTTCTCCATTTAGATGTGGGATGATTTGCTGCATGGTCTGACAAGAAACCCGTGCAGCAGCAAACTGAATGTTAGCTAAAGACTTAGATAGTGATGATATGTCACGATCCCGTAAAGTCTTCGTATCTGTTCCTTGAAAGGTGTTTGATCTGCCTTTCAAATCCAGAGATTTTTTATCTGATGTGTTTTGCTCACTGATGGTCTGATTTCTAAGCACTGCACTCTGTTCCCCAGCTGGTGTCTGTCTCAGTAACACAGTCTCTCCATATTTTGATACCTTATCTAAGAAGGACGTGGCATTGTTACTGAGAGAATAAAGGTATGCAGTTAAACAAGCATGACAGCACAGTATCCCAATCCACCCCACCCCATCTAGTACTTCGTAAATCAAAAAGCCAATTCCTGCATTGTGATCTCAAAAGCAGGTGCAGGGAACATACACTACAAAAGAAACAGCACTTTGGGTTCCTGCATCACTCAAATTCAAAACCTCACAACAGATGAGCATTGTAAATATCATCCCTTAAAATTATACAAAAATAAAGCAGGAGAACCACTTCAGATGCAGCAACAGCCTCTTTTTATAGCACAAATCTGTCAGAATTCTAAGATAATTGAAAAAGTCAATTTTGGTAGAAGTCCCCAAGATATCACATTTCCAAGCAACAATCCATGTTATTCTGTATCTTCTCCGTCCAACATAGTTCTCAAATCCACAAATTTCAACGACTTAGAAAACCTGCAGTGTTGCTGCTAAAAAGCACCACTATTCCCTCATCTTAGCCTAGGCTCTAGGGCAAGGGAAACAAAGCAGAACAAAACCAGCACTAAAACACCTTTTTGACTAAGTTTCAAGCTTTCAACTTCCTACCTGCAGGAATGACTGGCCTTACTGTCCAGTTTGTCTATAAGGACAGTTTTAGAGTGAGATTTATGCATTTTACAGAACACACTTAAAACACTTAGATCGCACGTTTTATCTCTACTATACTTTTCAAATTTCTAATTCACACTGGAAAAACTGAAACATACAAAAACTGGGTAATTTATCCATGGCCTTTGGAGGTAACCCACCTTTCAATTACTAAGAAACTTGCTGGTACTACAGTCTATTGTAGAAAAAACACACAGAGAGAAACCAACCTTCTGGTCCCTTCTGCTTTCTTTCTACTTCTTTGCGATATTCTTCCAGTTCTCGATCAGTGAGTTTATTGAAGGGATTTGGTCCTGTTGTGCTCACTATGACTTTTGGTTGATATTCTTTCTCAATTATTGCCTTTGATGCAGTCACCAGTTCTCCCTGGCAAAAGAAAATTAAGATACATCTGCAATCAAGCAGTAACTTGCAGAATCTTTAGAGGTATAGAGGCTAAAAAGCAACCAAAAACAAAACAAAAATATAATCTGGAAAATGCTACTTTTTCCTCTTTTAGATGAAAAAAAAATCTATTACAGATTTTTTTTTTAAATTTGATTCACAGGAGGTTAATATAAAGGAGAAAACAGGTCTCCACCAGGGAATATCCACCATTAAGCAGTAAATCAAACAGCAGCCAAACAGTCTAGCTGAATTATATTTGAAGTCACAAAAGCATATCAAGTTTCTTTTTCTTGCCACAAAAGAAACGTGATACCAGGCCCACCTGCATGGCAGTCTGGGCACAGAATACTTGTAAAGGGTCAAGAACTCATGGGTATTTTTGTTTCTGTTTTGTTTTGGCTTTTATTATTATTATTATTATTATGCTTTGGATTTTTGTTTTGCTTTGTATTTTTTAACAACAGAAAAGCCATTTTCTAGCAGCTACTACATTACACCTAACAGATGTTATAGTAAAAAGCCATCTTGTATATGTTTTGTATACGCCAGATTAACAGCTTATTATAAGCAATTTTAAAGTAATTAAGGTTAACTGTAATCTGGTACAAGTTAGCATATATACATCTATAACATTTGTCATATAAGCCAGATAAATAGTTATACAAATAAAAATAAAACGAGCAATTCTAAGTACAGTAAGTTCCAGTGGACAAAAGCAGCTGCATCAGATATTCTCCAATGTTAAAGATTTTAGTTTTTCTTCTCTAATCCTATAGTAAAGGCTACAGCAACTGGATTTTTATTGTCTCAGGTACAGAAAATGCTTGCCTGGAGATAGTTGCTCTATCTCTCAAATGACTTGTCTAAGCATTTGGTTTTTTCTGCTGGATATACAGAACTCTGACACTAGTTTGTTAACGACTGATGTGTGACCTGTGCCCCATGTCATGGTGACAACCAAACTGTCTCCACTACCAAAAATAGTTATTTTAACTCCATTAACAGGTATGGGCTACTGACTGACCCAGGTCATCTCCATATTCAAATGTTGTCTGTACCAATATTTGGAAGAAAGCATTAGAAAGCACAGATCAAAAATATGCAGTGCTTAAAGGGAGATAAACATTCCACCCCATGTCCACACTTCATGGACAAGCACAGGATGGCCACTGTAAAACTGATGATGCAAGTAGACAGAATGCTGGTTTGGATGGCCAGAGCTACTTTGGACAAGTTGTCAGCACCAAAGAGGTGACAGACAAAACTGTCTGGATGGAAGGAGGACAAGAGCAGTTCTGAAAGCCTAATAAGAGATCTCCAGAAGTCTGGTCTAGAGCAATCCAGGGAGGTAAGGTGGTTGTTAGAATCTGTTGCTCTTCAGGAAGCAAACACCAGCCAGAAGTACCAAAGAACAAATAGCATAACAAAAAATCTCCACTGTAAGACCCTGAAAGGAACTGCAGGAGAGAGACATCTCTAGAACATTACAGATCGCTTCCATTTCTCCATAAAGTAAGAGAAAATTTCATTTTATATGCAGAATGTCAATAGAATGTCAAAAGCCTTTTCTCAACTGTATCCATGAAGCATTGATTTGATAGTAACAGCTATTATCAGAAGATAATGCATAAAAGGGTCAAGAGAAACATCAACCTTTGTACAAATCCTAATTATTTTCTAGAAAATTCAAAATACCCCCTAAAACTACAGGTCTCAGCTTTTAATGATGGCAGAAAACTGATGCCCATAGAAATTTTATATTTCTTTTTCTGTCTTTACCCATACTTTGAACTAAGACCATAGTTTTAAGTGAAACTCAGCATAAGTAGCAGGACCTTGTAAAGCACTGATCTCAGGCAGAGTTTCTAGAGTTTTCTGGGAACAAGAGAGGAACAAGACACACAGTACCTATTAGTATCCCTGGAATTTCTAAGAATTTTTGAATGTTGCAAGTTAAATCCAGAATCACTGGGTAGAACAACTTCTAATGAAACAGAATGTTACTGAATGCCCGTTGATTTAATGGTGACAAACAGCAAGACAGTGCCTGGTGCATTGGTGCGATGTGTTCTCCTAGTTAGGAGTACCTTTGTTAAATACTGGGAATGAAAGCAGCAAACCAAGCTTATCACATTTACTAGATTGAAAAAAAAAACCCTCACAAAAAACACCCACAATCAGTGCAAACAGTATTTGTACTTGCTGAGTAGATTTGACCCAAGAGAAGCATTACTGAAAAGATCAGAGGCAACAATATTGGATCATAAAAGCAGAAAAATTATGCAAGAGATTAGAAAGGAAAACTTTTGATCAGCTGAAAGCTAATTCCAGATTAACACATCCAGTTTTATTCAGTATCAATAATATGGAAACAATTCAAAGGCCACCAATGAAAATCATACTGGTAGAGGGACTGAGTCTATGTTGGAAATAAATTATAGTCGTATGTTAATAAATTCTGTAATATGGTTACTCTAAACCAGTATGATTACTCTAAACCATCATTACTTCTAAATCAAGAAGCAGATATGTTTTACTTCACAGAATAGGCCACAGAGCAGCCTTCTAAGAATCAAATTAAAAAATACACCACAAGATGAAACATGGGACAGAAAGAAAACAAATATAAAAGGCCTAAAAAGACAGTACAGAACATATTTTCAACTGTTAAATGTGACTCTAAAATAGACAAGACTTTGCAGAGCTATCATCATGACCATGCCATTCAGAGATTCCTAGGAATATTAAGAAAAACTGAACAGGAAAATTAGTCTGGAGTGACTTCCAGTACTAAAGAGCCTGTAGAGAGGGAATAAATTCCCATAGACTCCCACTCTGTTTCAATATAAGATGACATGAAAAAAATGAACGTTTTAGCAATCTCATTGGGATTATGTCAATCCTAGGATTACGTTGATGATGATTCCAAAAGTATTTAGATGACTATTTGAAATTTGATCACGTGTATGCACTCAAATATCAACAGCATTTTCTCCACTGTAAGAAACACTGGATAGATTATATTAATGAAGAGAATGCAGTTTCACTCTGTAAGGGCATACACGCCCACAGACACAAAGGGAAAGTAATTTATAGCTAATGATATGCAATATACCTTCATATTAAACATGGACCTCATACATCCTACATGAAAATTTTAGATAATAAAGTAATTCTGTAACTTCTGTACCAAAACTGGCTTTTAGAGAAAAATTAAAAACTGACCATTATTTAGCAGGCAAGCATTTCACCTTGTTTTCAGGGATAAATATGACCAAAATTGGCACTTTATATACACCAATTCTTCTTTCAATCTGACATGTGGTTCGCAATAATGGTTTAAGTTAACAATTGTTCCTAGCACAATCTGACATTAATGCAGTGCCTTTATCCAAAACACCAAGATTCCTGAGGTACTGCTCATGTAGATAGAAGTCACCATTCAAACCCAGTGCCACCTCTGGGGCAGCACTGAGAAGGTCTGCATTAAGAACAAAGCCACAGAATTTTCATTCTAAAGGAAGAGACACAAAATGGGTGAATCCCCTTCTATTTAAAATTACTGAAAATTCATGTGAATTTATTTTCTTATGAGACTGCAGAATGGTTGTTGGTAAGAATAACCAACATTCCCTGTCAATCAGCCAAGACTGCAGCAGAAGCTTGGTTAACCAAGTTTGAACAGGAATAAAATTACATGATGTACAAAGAGGTGGTGTTGTAACATGGCCAGGACTCCTCAGAACATGGATAAAGCAAGCAACAAGGCAAGATGGAGTATTCACTGCTGCAGCCATAGGCACAGGAGCTCAAAGCACCACATGCATACTGTACACAAGGAGGCATTTTTTTCATCCAAAATAGTGTGCATTAGTATTTGATATAAATCATAATGTTAACTGAAAACATAATGCACTGTAGGTGTTACTGCAATTACGTGAAACTTTTTACATGAACTGTCATTGAGTGTCAAAGAATTTGTCAACTGAGAACTTTTGATTGTCAGATACCTAAAAGCCCCTAAGACCTTGATGTACAGGATTCTTCAGTTTCATTGAAATTTTCAGGTGAGGTTTGTGTGGATATCATAAGATCACTTACACTTCCTTTGTTCCACAAATCACAATTTTTTAATGGCAGAATCCTTCAAGGAAATGTCTCTGGTGGTATTCTTTTGTTGCTGTTATTTTTAGGTTCATTGGATTTTCCAGTTTGGGTGACTTTTTTTTAAGAAAGAAGTTGTTTGGTTTGGGGTGTTTTTATTTGTTTTCTTTTTGTTTTGGTTTTGTATCTTGGGTTGTTATTTTTATTCCCCAAACAGGAAATTATTAAGCATTCAGGTCACAATCCATATTAAAATAATAAAGATTATGAAATAGGCCACTTCTATTTCATAATTACTCTTGTAATTTACACTGTGATCTAATTTTACACACTATTTTAGGCAAAAGCACTTTCATGACATCACAAAAAAATGAAACAAATAATTTGAATATCTAAAACCTAACAGGATACTACTAGACAAAATCGCATAACCAACAGACCATTTGTTGGTTCTCTGCCATCTATGAAAATGCATGTAAAAACTGTCTGACTACTTTTATAGAAAAGCTATGTCATTGTTTGAACACAATACTTGAAATATATCACCCTTAAGAAAACATCTGTGTTGTGATAATTATCATAAAAGTAGTTTTTCTCTTTGAGGGTATTATTAAGTGGAAAATAAAAGCCATGCACTGCCTAGAAGAAGAATTTGGCTTTATTTTATTTTTTGTCTTAAGTCCAGAAATGGTGTTTTATTATTTTTCCTTTCAGAATATGGACAAAACAAACTGCAATGTGGAAAACATGACCATCATATTCTCAGTATGATCCAAGTATCTGTAACACAAACTGGCTCATCACACTTTAGAAAGAGTTATAAAACCACAAGGTTTCCAACAATGGCGCAATTCAAAGTATTCTGGCTCTTTTTTCATGCAAAAGCTATTCTGATAACGAGGTGTTTAGACATGACCTAAAATCAAGATTTAAAAATCTTTTAGGTAAAACACTGGAGCAGAGGAAGCACTGATGCTTATTTACACACTGTGCTTCCACACTAGATGTGCTCTAAGAAACATTATTTGCAGTGTGCAGCTGCTCCATTCATTCTGCCCCAAGGACTGCCCACTCCAACATGCCCACACTTCTTGAACTTATTCGGTATTTAACAGATATTATGTAAGCACAAACATGACTACAAGTGTGAAAGCCAATCGATTTTGCACGTGTGGGGCATTACTTAGGAACTCCTATAGCTAACTGCAGGAAGCTTTAAGGAAGCCAGGCTCCAGCCCTCTGGGATCAAGAGTTGACAGTGTTTGTCACATAACACGCAGAGTATCCTCAGAATTAACACTGATGTAATCAGGCAGAGATTTTGCTAACTTCAAATTGATCTCAATTTAGAATAATTCAACACTAACAGCATGCTAAAAAAACCCTCTATATGTGGGACCTGAGCAGCACCTTAACATCAAAAGTGTTTCTACAAAGATCAAGATCCTTAAGACACTCTTAACAGAGTAAAGCAACTATTTGCATCATCGCATATACATAAATTGAAGATCCATTTATTTTCACTTTTTGACGTTTTCTAGCCAAATAATTTCTAACAGAGGAAACAGGTCAGGGTAAGGAAAGGTTAAATGAAGGGTGAACAACAGTATTTAGAGCAGTATGACAGGGCAGTACCTTTCTAACAGACAGAGATTTAGCAGGACTAAAGGCCTGCTCTGTGAGATCGAGCCCTTCAATAGATTCCGTACAGTCTGAGAGGGGAGCATCCTGCAACAGTAAATTGAGTAAACAGAGCAAACCGAGCCCGGGCTTTACAACATCAACCGAAAGCATTGTGATGCTCGCTAAACACATGCAAAGAAACAGTAACTGGTAGATGAAATTGCATATGACAATGAATTGACATGCACACAATATGACACCCAACATGAATAATGCTGTGGTCATGATAAAACTTGCCAATCTTTATAAAGTATATCAGAAAATACTTATCTGGGGCAGTTGAAAGCACTTGGATATAAAAAGCTTTATTCAGCTATACAGTATAGCTGTAGAGCTCTAATTCTTACTTTACTTGAAGCTATGATTTATAGTCTTTTGTATATACAGATGTACTGCTTTTAAGTTTCATTGATGTAATAACTTTTTTCCCAAACTGCTCTTCAAATAAAATATTATGAAGCATGAAATCCCATATTTCACATGAAACAGTACTGCCCCACAGTGAGCCTGGTGTGCCCAGTAATTAATCCTTCAAGATAAATAAACTCAGAAATCAAACAAACAAAAAGCTGTCACAAAGCCCAACTAGTTTTGAAGAAGAATCTAACCCATATAAATTAGGCTGCTGAATTTCATGCATTACATTCAGAAAAAAAACCAAGAAGCATCCTCCACAGACATGCTTGGGCTACATGGCTGAAGCCTCTAAATTTCTGACCCTGAGCACTCTTGCAAAGACAATGGTGTTACCTCTAAGACTTACCTTATAAACAGTTACTCTCTGCCAATTAAAGAATAATTTCATAGTGATATATTAGGTGAAAGTAGAAGATACTGTAGATTAAGCTAACAGTTTTAGGAATTTAGTACTCTCACCTGTACAAGGCTCCTGTCCACAACTACCCCAGAAAGAACCTGTGACTGAGGGCCTGCCGTTTTAATATCTTGCAAATTTTGCTCTCGGATCTGTAAATGAAAGCAGCAGAATGAACAACAATCGCATAAACAACAGAGAGAAGTTGAGCACATTTTTGTGTTTGAAAAAAGGGTGAGTGAACCTGCCAACAGGTAACAACCAGTACTGATTGCTGTGGCCACAGGGCTGTCAAATGAAGCTGAGCTTATAAACACTACTTGAACACAGATGTTCAGGTTCCTAGCTGTTTCTTCACATTTCTCAGAATTTAGTCTTTAAGTACCACAGAAGATGTTGTCCTTTGCTTTTTAGTACTAGGTCATGGTAAAACAGGTAATAGACACTCCAGTTTGTGAAAACTAAGGAGAAACAGAAATATTACCTCTGCTTTTCTGTCTAATGTACCTGACCCGTCAGTGTCAAGTTTCTGTCATTAGCCATTAGTTACTGATATGGCACCACAATATCATCTTCTTATAGAACTTACTGTAAAACACTGCACAACTTTCCATTTTTGCACCTAATCAGGATCTTATTCTTGAAAAGACATATAAATAATTTCTCTGTGGATAAACTGACACTCTGGAATTCTCATAAACACCCCTTTTGTTGCATTCTAAATACCTCCCAGTTCTTTCAATACAGCAGATGGCAATAGAAAATAGGTCTTTAAACCTAGGTAATATCTATTCAAATTAGATATCCTTCAGTGGTAAAGAATTCATAACAACTGAATCAAAATTTATTTCTAAAATATTCTGATTCTTGTTCCAAGATAAATGAAGAAAAGCATGCATCCTAAAAGACCTCTACTTTCCAAATAAAACAGACATTCAATTTATAAAAAATATATGCATACAAATACACAAACAAAAAGTATTATAATACTTATTATCTCAGAAAGTGCAAGGATCCCCCATCTTTTTCACTTATTTCTGATTTACTACCCTTCTCATCATTGAGAAGTTATAGAATTTGAAGACTTACTCTCTTAGTCGCTTCATTCAAGTTTTTAATAAAGCAGTATTTGTATATAAAACACAAAGAAACTGCCTGGAAATTTCACAGTACTCTCATTTCAGGTGATTATTATTTTACAGTGGCAAGCATAAGTTCTGTCAATCATATACAAATTATTTTAGACTCTTGCTAGTATCCCTGCACACAGCCTTTCTTTGACAGAATGCTATCTCCCATGTTCCATGTGGCCATAAGTTAGAGGTATCAAAACAATCCAGAACAAGTTAAATATTAACAAGATACCAGGGCATATTTTATACTGTAAAAGAAATAAAGTAAAAAAGAAAAAACAATCCATTCAGTGCTTTCCTGTTGGTAGACTGGACAAGAAGATCTGAAATTCAAACCCAGGAAAATTAACTGCGAGCTCATTTCAAAAATATTAACTTGCAGTTCGAAAGACAAAAAAAAACCAAAGTCTGCAACAATCACAGCATATTATAATACAGTACACTGAAATATGGAAAGAGCTCTATAGACTACTTTGTCTAGGCCACAAAATTTCAACTGGTATTACCAAAACAGGTCACTAATGTAAAACAATGATCTCAGGGTACAGACTTACTACCATAATCTCAGGACTGGCTGTTTCAGAGGTATCCAGCAACTGGTCTAAGAAAAATTAAAGTCTTCATATAGTGAATAGAAATACTAACTTTTTCCAAGAGGAGTTCAGGACACTTGGGAATTGTTTCATTATTTAGTTATAAAGAGACAGGACAACATCAGAACTGTTATTGAGCCCCCAAAATGTCATTATAACAGTAAATTAGTTCATTACAAGTACACAACTTAATTGTGGTGATGACCAAAAAAAGAAGCTATTTTACTGCTATTACAAACCTTGTTCCTCATTTCTTGGACCTCCTTTGGATTGGTGTTCAATGGAACAAACAGATTAGGGACAGCAGAGGTGGCAGTTCTATGTCCATCCTCTTTAGTCCACTGTAACATCAAGAACAGTTGGAGAGTCAGATCTGCTGTAATGGCTACAGACACTCAGAGCAGCAAAGTCACATCACAGTTGATCATGCATCATACAGAGCAGAGAACTGAACCAATGATTGCATTTTTCTATTTATTCCTAAAACTAAGTTGCTTTCTTCAATAATATAAACTATACCTTCAGATACATTTCTAGAGATCAGAACCATTCTATCAAGTCCAGTTAGTAACAACAACTAGAAAGCCAGTTAACTTGCAAATAACTTCTACCCAAAACAATGCCATTCCTATGTGCAGTTCAGAGATTATGAAGACTGAGGGGTTTTTAAGGGGTGTGCACTTGACCACACTGACAGCTGCAGTGTTTTGTTTCTGAAAACCACCGACTTCTCACTTTATGAATAAATATATCAAGACAGGAGTAGGAAAATGACAATATAATTACTTATTTTTAAGGCCATTTTAAATCAGAAATTTCTCAATGAGCTCATACTTGTTTAAAAAGGACACTATTCCTTACCCAAACAGAAGAGCAAGATCTAAGGCATGAGTTTAAGACCCTCTTACTGCCATTTTCATTTTCTGCACTGGGTGTTTTTACAAATAACACGAGAGAGACAGAGATCATTGATTCAATCCTCTGGTACCCAACAAACATCAAAGCAAACTTAAAGCATAAGATGACAGAAGTATGAAAAGCAGTGTGATGTCACTAACCAGGTTTAGTGAATGATTCTGTACTGTGAAGCAAGAGTGGGCATCACCAAAGTTTTGCATTAAAACAAGCTACTTCAGCAAAATGATGTTATCAGAATTAGTTTCTGCACAAACAAAGAGCTGTACCAGCACAGCAACCTAAAGGAACAGTTTGGTGATGTCAAATATTTTATAACTCATAGCTCAGAAGGTTACAAAAATATCCCAAACACAAGCTTTAAGCGCTTCATGAGTTCTTCATAGAAGGTTGCTTTATTTGATCTGTGCATTTAGTATGGAGTCCTGTTTAATTTGATGCATAATTAACTCATGATCTTGATATATTTACTTTGTACAGTGTCCTAATTTCCAATCACTATTGCATAGAAAATGCACCGAACAGTAAAGCAAACCTGTTTATAGAGCAAATGCTATGCATTTTTTCCTGAGTAACTTCAAGAAACAAGATAGCCAGAAACTGTCAGACTTCAGAAAGCAACAGAATTTTAAAATGTTTTGCAACTGTAAAGTAAAAAATGGAATGAACATGGAGCTGTGAAATACTCACTGATGATTATCTTCTCAGATAAAAACTACTCCAGCTTTTTATTAAAGATAGTTTTTAGTCAAAACATATATATATATAAAAACAACCTCAATATAACAAGCCACTTTTTCTTTAGGTTAATAGCAAGCATTAAAAAATTTAAATACACAAACCTGTTATACTGTATGAAATCATCTATTGCTTCAGAATATCATTAAACAAGACTAATTTGTGACA
>VXBI01011345.1:145000-184619 GCA_013397375.1 Toxostoma redivivum
CTGTTTGTACACGACAGCAACATCAATAGGAAAGGACTCACGAAGAAAACCCCAAGCAACCATCAAACCCCAAAATCAACTGTATCCTTCATTCCTTCCACTCCATTCAGTTATTTCCCCTTCCTGCCCTCATGCCAAAAGAAGAACTTTGGTGATACAGATAATTCTGCAGCAGTGCAAGTAAACTTAATGAATAGTTTTTAAAAGGCTACTCTGTAATTAAAAATTTTAGGAATTTGATAATTTATCCTTGAAATGGTTGTATTAATCTGATTAATCAATTAATTTAAAAAAGAATCATCAGAATGTGAACACTGGAAGTGACTCTCGAAACTTTCCGAAGAGGCAGAACTGACTCGTAATCAGTTTCTCCAAAGAGAAATATTGGAAAAGTTCAAATAGTTCAGAAAATCTTGATAAACTGTGCTTTACAAAACCAACAAAGTATGCCAAAGCTTTTATGACTCACTGTCAAAAGATCTGGTCTTTTGTGGTAAAGGACACACATATATGACACATATTTTCCAATGACAGAACTCAATTTATTGTCTGACCATTCAGGTAACAAGGCAGTAAGGATGGGCTCTGATTTAAACAGAACCATACTTGAAGACAGACTAAAAGGCTCTCTGCCCTCCAAATAGGAAGCAAATCTAGGATTAAGGAGACTCACCTATTTTCCCTTTGGGAGGGGTGAGGGAACAGGAGACAGGACAAAGCCAGAAGCAAGCTTACCGCTGCTCCTGCCGGTGTGTGGATATGGACAATGCATTTGACATCAGGTCGAGCTGCATAAATTGCTGAGTGCAACGTAAAACCAGCTTGGTTTACTCCCAAGTTAGTGCTTCCACGATCAACCACATCTCCCTGAATATTGATTTTAACCTGCAAATGAAAAGAATTATTTTCATAATCAAGACTCAAAAAAATTTATTTAATTCAGTATCTACCATGGAGACTCAAAAACCAGTTGTCATCATTTATATCTGAAATGCCTAAAGTTTCCCTCAACAAGCTGGACCCAACAGCCAGCAGATTTCAAGGGCATTAGGTGATTAACCGAACAAATGACCTGACACCTCCTTACAGGCAGATCATCTGGAGGACACCTGGTGGTGAACATAGGCAAAGAAATCTCTCAGTACCAAAACCAGCCATGTTCAACAACACTGTTCTAAACATAATACACAAGAGTAAAATATTACTTAGGATAGAATTTAAAGTGACACATATAGTCATATATATACACACATACATATACATACATGAATATTTTACAGCTATGAAAATTATCAATTGCTTACCAGACTAGATGCAGTGACTTCACTATAGAGGAGTCCAAAAGGTACAATAAGGAAGTGCTCTTGCTCAGAATTTACTCTGGCCTAAGGATAAAACAAGAGTAAGTGTTACTAAGATTTTATTAAAGCATACAAGAAGACCCCAAACTTGATTATGGAATGGGCAAGTATGTCTATAACACATAATGTGACTTTCATGTATGCTACAACAGATAATCAATGCACAGAACGGTTAATTAACTCATGATGAACAAAAACAGATGGTAGTAGAGAGTCCTTCAGATTGCTAGAATTTAGTAAAACCTTATATGCTATTATAATGACAACTCACCCGCTATGGATAAAATGAATAATACTGAGAGACATGCGGGAAAAAGTTAACTCTTTCAGTTGAATGAGTTCACACTCCAACTGTATTTCTACCCTGTATTTCTACCTTCTATTTCTATTCTTACCCTAGTAAGAAATAAGGTATAAAGTAAAAGGCTGTGAGAAAACACAAGAATTGCCCCACAGATCTGAAACATCTTGATGCTGAGAAGAGTTTCATCACTGATGCCAGTTCCTGTGAGACATCTGTGATCAGTACAGCACACTTGCAAATTTTCTATCAAGTGTGCTGACCTTATGTTTTTTCTCTCTCATCTCATCTCAGGTGTTTATAATACAAAATAATTTTGGCTTCAAAGCATTCACATCTTGGGATGCATCTTTTGAAATTCTGTACAATGAGAAGTACAGGCCATCTAGGTAATTAAGGTGCCTTTTGATGGTGAATTAATAGGCTTCCGAAGTTTTACTGGACACATGAGACAACACCCTGCTTTGCTATGAGTCTACCCAGCATTTGGGTAGTTTGTGTTGTGGGTTTGGGCTTTTTGTTTGGTTGCTGTTTGGATTTTTTAAATTCAAAGTTATTTATGAGTTCTGAATTTCCCTGAGATGCAGCTACTTGATGCATGTCTTTTACTACTTGCAGCATTAAATACACATACACTTTGCTACAATTCTACTGCAGGGAAAAAAATTCTAATAAGTAGATGCAAAAGCTTCTAGCGCAGATCTAGTTTCCTTTGCAATCAGCTGGGAATATGCTACAGCATAAGAGCCTTTAACTGCAGCAGTCAGTTGAAGTTAATCTGTACTTTTATGAATCACCAAAGTAGTTCTCCACTACAGAAGTGCAAATGATCAAGAAAAATCTCTTACTTATTTATGCAAGACAAAGAACAAGTATTATTCAAAATATCCCAAAAGCTAATAAGAAAGCTCAAATGGAAGACAAACAAGCAGCAAGACTCACAAACCACTTTGCTTTAGGATTAGATCCGATTAACAGCTCATGCCCTCAAAGCAAACCAAGACCTGATGAATGATGTCTACCTTCTGTGAACCTGTAATCTCAAATTCTGCCTCACCCTGGAGGCACCCAAGTTTACTCTACATTATTGCACTTGACATGAAAACCCTGGAGGTATCCAAGTGTACTCAATATTATTACACTTGGCATGAAAGCTCTTGATGCTCTGTAATTCTGCTTCTGCATGAGGACTGCACCAGTCTGAGCAATTCCACGTACAATAACTGTCAGTGATTGACAAGGATCCAAGAAAAGCAACCATACTCCACCCAGCTCCCCAATATGCCCAGATGGAAATTGTGAGAGTATGTGCCATTCTCCTCTAACACACAGGCTTATGACCCTCACAGAAGGCTGTTGTACCTTTCCTCTTACTTCACAAGTGCACTGGCACAAGCTTTTAACTCAAATGGAATCACCCAGTAATTACAGCATCCACGCACAATAAAAGTGAAAATCTGGAGTCAAACACCAGCACTGCATGAAGTGGTAGCATTCACTACATTCCAAAGGAGCGCCTTAGTACTACTTAATAAACATCACAAACTTGTTCTATATCAGCTTCTGAAGATAAATTATATCTTTTAGTTATCTTTCAGAATGCTGTTCACTGGAGGAGCTTGTAAAAGACAGGAGAACAATGACTTGGGACTACTGCTGACAAACCAAGAGCTTTCCAGTACCTGTGCCATTCAGAAGTGATTAAAACACTTTCAGAATCTAATTTCCCACGTGGTTTGATTGCCTTCCACCTCAACAGGTACCTCCCTCTACTGGTGTCTTCCTTGTACTCCTCCCCAAAGAAAGCAAACTTGAGGCATTCTACCTTAATCACAACCCCTTCCCTTGACATGCCACTCTTCAATACATTTACCTTTTATCTAGATGTACAAACATTCCCAGGGTTGAACATTACACTAGAAAGCCATCTCCAAACCAGCTTGCCTAGTAATCTTTTCATTGCATTAATGTCCCTTTTACAAAATCAATTTTCCTGTCATGTATGAAAAATCTGGGGGTGGCACAGAGCTGTTTACAAGAACCATCACGTTGGATATGTTCCCTTACAAAAGGAACCGAATGATCTCACCAATACTGTCTTGATCCTAAGCCTACACATACCATTTATCATCTTCATCTGTTCACAAATAATATGCCTTGAATTCTCAAAAAGCAGAAAAAATAATATTTCCATATTTCATTCTAACTGCAACAAGAAGAACTGAAAATACATAGAGAACAATCTCTACTATGTAGAATAAAAAACAATTCAGCTCTGTTAGGACAACAATTGACAGGGCTGCACACCACAGCTGTGACTACTCATGAGACTCATGTTGATCATTCTTCTGGCATATAAAACCTCCTTGATTTGACCTCCTTGTCATTATTTTTATGGATGCCATTGATTACTCAGTCACAAGGAAAATTGTTGGCATACTGCATTAAGTAGAGAAGCTCGTTCATGTTCAGAAATACTATAGCTTCTTTTTCAGAAAGGCTGGTACCTGAATTATAAAATTCAAATGAATGACTAAGAAGATATTTTAGTACTTAGCAAAAAAAGCAAGTAAACTAAGAAATTACCTTGTAGCATAATAAATACAATTATTCAAAGCATTTGAGAACTAAAAGGCTGAGTCTTTCAGCAATCTTTATTTCATCCTAAGAACTCTCATGTACACTCTTCAAGACTCCATTCAGACTGTGGTAGCTGACATGCAAGCTGAAATGCAATGACAAATCTCTTCACTATTATATTGCTTTCAATACCACTTTGCTCTTCTCAAACACAAAGAGAAAATGTCAGGGGAGGGAAGCAATTCTCTTGTATGTTAAAACAATTGGTTCAGTTATCTGTTTATTCAATACTCACTGTTATATGATTGTAAATAAGCTGAGACCAGCCAAAGAGATCTGCTAATCTGTAGAAAGCTGCCAATTTGCATCGTAACAACTTCTCCCCTTTCTCATAAGCAATGGAATCCGACCCTCTCAGATCATTCACTGGTGTTACCATGCCAAGACCTGAAGAGGAGAAATAAGGTAAAAAAAGCACAAGGCAGGTTGAGTTCAGTATCAATTCAAACCTCGCAACATGCACCACTATTATACCAGTTGCTCTTACTGGTTTATATGAACACACTAACCTAAGAAATGGAGAGCAAATTTTCATTCCTATAATGAAATAATCTATATTACACAAATATAACTACAATCTTGAGCAAGGTTATTGAGCTTTGGTAGACTCAGCATTCATTTCCTTCCCTACTATAAATTAACATGCTAGTCCTAACATGGCAGTGCATTCCTTAGCAAAATAATTTTTCCTCTCTTAAACTAATGATTGTTTGTAAAATCCATCTTCATTGTTAAAAGAAAAATGTAATCCCAAGTATTCCACTTTTTGTGCCACATGTATTCCTGACAAGGAGAATTACATACCTAAAAAGATGCACACAGGTTCATTTACTAAGAAAAATTAAGTACAAGCTAGAGAGAGGAAGATTATGGTAAATAATACAAATACTGTAATTCTAGTTACAGTGCAATTAGAAATGTGGTTAAAAGTAACTGTGTAAAAGCAGAACCAGGCCATGCTACAATGGTCAGAACTAAATGTTTATTTTGGAGCACAAGCAAGGATTTATTTTAACACAAAACCTGTGTATACATGCATTCACACATTCTGGTTTTTTTCCTGCTTTATTTTGCTTGCTGATGTTTCTTGTCTAAAGCTTCACTTCACAGGAGAAAGCTGCTAAGTATTTCAATGGCAAAAATAATTAGTTTCTAAGGACCTCCACTGTTACCAGACTACTAATGAGTGTTTGATTTTCCTGAAGACAAACCATGTCGCAATTAGCAGTATTTAAATATTTAAAAAATTTTAATAGCACTGACTTATCAGGCTTATTTTTCAATTTAGATACCATCCTTGAAATAGCTTTTGATACAAACTATATACATGAATCACATTGCATATCATTGTGGCATTTAGAAACTAACCAACTCACTTCATGTGCTCAGTGTTTGTGTGAGCAGAATAGGATAGCATTTGAACTTCACAGTACTTTTATTTCATTCACACTGTCTTCATTTTAAGCCATTCAAGAAAAGAAAGAAAGGAATTCAGCTCTGATCACAGAAAGTGCACTCACTCATGTTTAACGCAGCCATTCCACCTTGAGGTGCTGCAGGGTAGACATTTGGTACATGCGTTGTCATGAAATCTGCAATCTGCTGTAAAGCCAATAAACCTGTTGGGTTCTTCCCCTTCTTAAACTGTTCTTGGATCATGGATTCCAATTCTTCACAGAAGGCCTGTAACAAGACACTGCATGTTGTAATGCATGTTTAAATGAACTTCAGCCTTTCATACACAGTTTCTTTTTAGCACTTTGATGGAACCATCCTACACCTCTTCTGAAAAACACCTCAAGGCAGAACTACTGGGTGCATACTGTAACTTCAAAACATTGCTCTCTGGAGCTCCAATGATCTGAGTCACTTGGGGGTTTTTTCATGGAAATTCCAGCATTCTCTTTTCAAGTAACACCAAAAGTCTTTGAGTCTTGCTAGTATGAATTTCTGGAAGGAGGAGAATTTACAACCGACTTTAACACAAAATGTGAAAGGAAAAGTAGCAGAACCAGAAAAGAAAATTTGTCACTGTGGCTCACAGGGAACTGAGAGCCAAGAAGGCATCCAGGAACATAGAAACCAATGAACATTAAGTTTTTAAAACCTGTTTAGACAACTTTTCCAGGGTTTTTTTGTTTTTAATATATTATAACTTGGAAGGAAGAAAACAAGAGTTTTTACTATTGCTGATGGGTCCTGCTTTTGAGAAGAACACTGGAATTTCTACTGAAAGAGAAGTACTGCAGTCATTAAGTCATTATTTTTTTATTAAGCAATTTATTAATATTTTCAGAAATCAAATGGGTTGACTTAATAGGAAAATTTTGAATATATCACCACATCCATACTCCAAATGAAGTTATGTCACAAAATGGTTTTGTATCTAAAGTCACCTACTAGTTATTACAAAAGGAAAAAAATGTCATGAGGGAAGGTTTGTTTGTGCACTATCTCCCCAAGGGAACATCTTCATCAATCATTCATACTTCATTATTGTGCACCTTTTCAGAAAGATTATAAAAATAATTCATATGTCCAAATCCCAAAAGAAAAACTGAGTACAGGACAGACCTGCCTGTATAAGCTACTCTTTAAGAGAGTTACATTTAAACAAATGCATGAAACCACTGAAAAATATTTTACAAGGATTAGATGGAAAATACGAAAAAAATGTTAATGATTATATAGAGGATTCTGAAAGCCAGACTGAAGGGCTGTTTCGTGGGTAGACCATAAAAATTCAAACAGACAGAATGAGGAAAAAAATCAGGAAAGGCCAATAAGAAAAAAGAACAAATGTATCTAAGATACCACAAAATTATCCAATTCCATACTGATAGTGAAAATAAAGATACTAAATTTGTCACTTTAAAGATGAAGCGCTTCTTTTCTTACTGGGCTTTGAAGAATCATGGAGACTCTCTTCTTCTGTTCCATCATGTTAAAATCCTGGCGAAGGTCAGGTGCCATATTTCTCTCTCTCAAATATTCTGGATTATTTTCATCAACTCGATCAAAATACCTCTCTTTATGAGGGGCTGTTGTTGGAGGTGGTGAAGTCACCACCCCCACACCAGAATCACCATTCATAGCACAGTTTTAAGGAACCTATGAAGAAGGACAGAGAAGAAGAATAAATAAATCAAGCAAGGAAATAATTACGAAATTCATATGTGCTTCTACCTTCAAAGTAATAGTTCAAATCTATATAAAATTAGCATGTCTTCCCAAATGAGAAACCATGTTTGTGCAACTGGATAGCAATATTCTAGAGTAGGAAAAAGGATTTTAATACACAAGATCAGAAAAGTAGGCTAACATATAGGGAAAGTCCAATATGCTATATGAATTCATGTACAAAACTAATATGAGAGCTCCCATTTAAACTGGGGGGAAAAAAGAAATTCCTTAAGCTGTCTGGCTAGACTAGCTTTTAGAAGCATGGAAGTCCTTCAAACCTTCTCAGAGACAATGACAGAAGTTCCAGACACGAGGCCTAAACTCATTGGTTTGGTGCTACTGCATTTTAGTTTTCTCGTAAAAAGTTAAAGCAGACATAATAAAAAGAATCTTGCATAAATCAGAAACTAAATCATCACTGCAATTAGTATATTACACATGTTCATTAATATGAAGAATCAATGCTACCAAAATATGCTTGGACTGCCAACATTATTTCTGGATACAAACTCAGAAATCGACTTTGCAACCCAAAATATTCTTTTCACATTTATTTTAAGTCCATTCAATAACATGCTCATCACTACATTAGCATGTGATTTTTGGAATCTGAAAAGCACAGACACACACAGCCCCCACTCCATGGCCAGGGTTCCTCTCAGTTTTACATGTCCTAGTCAGCAACTCCCGTATCTACCAGAAAAGGCTGAAAGCTCAGCCAGTATTGCTCATATACACCTCCTCCTTCCACTCACATCCATTCCTTTGTGTAACATTATCCCAGTTTTCTGGGCACAGTATTACAACTCTCATTCCAAAATCCTTCTCAGAAGAATTTTGAAGCCTTCCACTGACAAAAAGGCAGTTCAATAAAGCCACCCTCGCAACACTTTGAGATTCAAGCCTCCAGTTCCTGGTCATCTGATCTATCAAATTACAACTAAGTAGAAAAGACTGTATATATCTTCATGTAAGTAATCATCACCTACATCTAAAATTAGCAAGGTTTTACATATGTCTCTATTCTTTTGCCATTTTTAGATTTTTGTTAGGGACTTAAACTGCTTCTAATTTGCTTAGTAATTTATTTGCCTGCTTATTAGCTAAAACCACTTCAGATGTGGATGCACACAGCAAAGGCAAGTTTATATAAATTTTGAAATGCAGACTTATGTTAAACAAAATAATTGCAATGGAGAAAATTATCTACTTCAGGACTCCAGAATTAGCAGATTTCATTCTCTTTAATTCTTACATTAGGAAAGAAATTTGAAAATTAAATTAGTTTCTTATATCAGAATGAAAAAACCACTGAACTGAGACGTTTGAAGACAATGAGCAAAATAAAGTATTTTCCTTAACTCTGCGCAGAACAGGATATTACTATGAAAATCTATGTTAGCACTTAAACACTCAATGATTTCCACCCACTGAGTTACTAAATAAACACACAAAGACACCTCTGCACTGTTAAAAATCGCATTTTAAAGTTTAGACTTTAAACATCATGGTTGATTGTTTTCTTCTCTAAAGCTCATATGTACATCTTTATTATTTCAATTGCTCACTTTCCTTCACCCACGGAGAAATACAGGGTACAGCAAGGAGAAATAATGTTTTTATCCACATGGTAAAGCTTTTAAGGTATTAGACCTAGGAAATTTTAAGCAAATGAAATTACAGCAAAATAGACACCTCTGCTTTGGCAGTTTCAGATGCCTAATACACTCCTTGTAAGTTCTCTTCCTCCTCACAACCTTCAGCCTGCACCGTCTGCCACTTCCTTCCTTGAAAATGCTTTTGAAGGCCTACTAACAACCTCCTGAGCTCTATCAGCCATACTACTGCTTCTGCATCAGGGCTTTGTTGAAAAACAACGATTTGCAGACCCAAACAACTTACAGTAACAGCTCAATTGCCCCAATCGAACTCTGAACTTCACCAGCCTCTGCTTATCAAAAAAAATCAGGGAGTTTAGAAACAGCACAATGGCAAGTGAAGGCAACCAGAACCACCCAAATAGTTCACTTCATACTGCATTCTGCTGAGCACAGCCACTGAAGTGTCTTTACTGAAAAGCAAAGCATAGGAAAACAAGGAAGTTTGTGCTTAGCACCAGTGGAGAACAGCCTGCTACTGCCTGCTGAAGCATTCGATGTTCAGGCTATGTTTAAGCGTCATGTTGTTTGTGTATGCACAATCTAATTTAAATTAGACTGTACACACATCTGCAAATGTAATTTTGCATTTAATTATTTACACTAATTCCATCTTACTTTCAGACTTACTTACCAAAACCTACTTCTGAATGAATGGTACACAGAATAACTTCACTGTTTCCTACTCACATTGGAGAGAAGCTGGTCCCTAACAACCTGCAAGAGCAACATTAAAATGGGATCACAGTGTCTTGCCAAAGTTGCATTACACCCACATCCAAGTACACAATGGCATTCAAGAAGGTCTTGGGAAGCTATTACTTCACTTTGTAATGGCGATAATTTCCCATGAAAATCAATGATTAACATTCAGTGATTATTTTATATCTAAGGTTAAATATCTATTTCATAGCTCAGTTTTGCAGACACCCAGAATTAATGGCTTCCCTCCTGCAAGGTCTAATAATCGTTTGTTTTAACATAATTGAAATAGTAATTGTTTTAGTGGCTGTCAGCTACTGCTGTTACAGGGATCAACTTTCAAAATAGAAGCAGATGTGCATGACAGCGCTTTGCAAAGGCACTGAAATTTATTTATAAGTTTCCTTGAAAAACCTTTGGGAGTAAGGCATGATGAACACCCCAGTAAGAGCTTCAGTAATATGAATACCAATAAATAAATAGAAAGAATCTGAACACACCATAGGGAATGGCCAGTGATTCTATAAACTGCAAGGTCACACTGAAAATCACAACAGTCTGCCCACACAGTAAAAACACATTCGAAAAAATAATTAAGACTGTCTTCACACCCGCAACACTTCGGTACAGACAGTTTCTTTCTGATGTAGTCCACTACAGCCCCCCAGTAAGATAAGCTGCAATGTCAGAGGACTTTCTGCCATGATAAGTGTTTCTATGCAAGAGCCTGTTCTAACACAACTGTGTCAGAAAAAGCCACACCCTTAACTGAAAAAGCCATGGTTGGAAAACGCAAGTGCAGAGAAAACCTTCTGCCAGAAATAGTTATTGTCAAATCCAGACAGACACAGGGAACAGCATCTATTACTATGGGGAGCAAAGTTCAATAAACAGCTGTGATAAAATCCAAACAGCACCTTATAGTAACAAACACTTACATCCACTCTTTTAGTACCTATTCATATACAAACACTGTGGTGGTCAATGGACCAGCACATCAAATAAGAGCCAGCAGCCAACTCACAGCACAACGTATTTATCACAGGGCGTAGGGATGTGTAAGCAACTGCTGTGAACAGGTTGGTTTTGAATTCCCTTTAGGAAACCGGGTTTATAAAATTTATAGCTCATTTACAGCTACTGAGCACTGTTTACAAAAAACATTCTGAAACTGGTATTAGGCTTTTATTATTCAAAATCCCCCTCCTCCCCATTCTTCTGTAACCCAAGTTTCATTCAAGGATTCACCTAAGAGGAATGTTACAAGGTTATGCTACAGAATTTATTTTAACAAAAGAATAAAGTTTTAGAACAGAAAGACTATAACATTTTTCACATTAGCATTCACAAGGAAGAAAAATCTTTAACTTTTTAAGCAACTTGCATTCCTCAGTACACAGATGATACACATATAGTGAAATACATTTAAACAGGTAAGACTGAATAATATTCAATAAGAATCTACACTAAGTTAAGGGTACACAACCTCACCCTTAAATCTGAAAAATTATATAATTAAAAACCCCAAAATTTATTTGGGTTGGGATCTTATTGCAGATAACAAACTTATTTAAACTTTAATATTAAACTCATTTTTTATAAATGGAATTTTGGACAGATGTAAGTATTTACATCTTTGATAGGTCCAGTGTTTCTAACCAAACCATCATAATGAATATCATGTGAACACTGTGAGGATTTGAAATGCCTCATAATTTGTACACTAACTATACTTCTTAAAAAAAAGAAAAAAAAATTTGCAATCATTTAAAGGTTGGTTTTGTTTTGCAATAAGTTGTAATGGATTAATTTTTGCAGATCCACACCCTGAGGAAATTGTTTTTTACTAGGGCTGCAGCCAATGGAATTTGAGCTTCCTGCCACCAGAGGACTGAGCACAGCTCTCCACACCAACATAGCTTTAAGTCTGCTGAGGCCAAGTCAGAATAAAAATACACTCTGCGAAGCAGAAAGAAGGCTGTGACAAGGAAACATAAAAGACTTCTAAAAAATTTAAAATACACTGCCACTTCACAAGACAGCATGTGCAATGGGGGTTTGTTTTAAGTTTCGGAGAGTTATCTGACCAAAACCTTACAAAAGCAAGTTATTTCACAGAGGAAAAAAAAAACAAATCCTCTCAAAAAAACTAAAACCAAAACAAAATCCCCAAGCCTGCTCTCTTCCTGGTAGCTTACAGTTTGTTTGTACAGAACAACATGCAAGCAGAACACCTGTATGGGACTTTGTGCCAAATCTGCAAATTAAATGAACAGGAACTTCTCAATTGCTCATTCATTCTCAGTCACCAGCAATAAAAATCAGGGGCACTCAGTTCCAGAATATGTTGCTTTTGAGACCTGACAATGATACTGTAATTTAGGTTGTATCCATTTTTTTCTGGCAGTTCTTTCAAAAATTACCTCCACTTACACCAGAATTATGCCACTATGTCTAATAGCGGTGAAAACAGATTTAACAAGAAGTTACTGGGGAAGGGACAAGGAGGTAGCAAAACAAAATAACTCATTTTCTTTCCTGTTGTGCAATCAGCAGTCTTTGAAGAGTAAAAGTTACCTAAAAATCTCATGCAAGTGACACATCAGGTAGTATGCAGCTAGGGGGAGGGAAGTGAGCTCTGTTTTGGATGCAAACACAAAAAAAACCAAAAAAAAACCCAAACAACCAAAAAAACAAAACAAAACAAAAATAAAACCAAGAGTCATTTTATAGCCCAGGAAAGAGTTAGAGGAGTGCAGAAAGCTACAGAGCTGAAATTACTTCATGGGAAAGTCATGAGGTGACAGGAAGGAGGAAGAGGCAGGAAATGGGTCAGGCAACACAAGGGTGGGATAGAATAAACCTGAGAGATAAATGAGCCACTGCAAATAGAGTTAAAGTGAAATTTAAGTTGGTGGGAAGATGACCAAGGATGCATGAAAGCAGAACATCTATCTACAGAAAAAAAGGTTTCATTATCACTTGGTGTCTGCAAAAAAACTTATAAGATTGCACTGCTAGCACTCCTCTCAATATTCTGATACATTCTGTATTTTTTTCCAATTTTCTTTACTTTAGAACAACATTTGCCAAACTTTCTCCTTAAAAAATTAATATAATTTTATAATAGAGAAATTATTTATGATTTGCACTACAATTTCCATAATATTCAGTGACAGCATTTTGGCACAAATGACACTGGATTTGTTCTTGCCATTTTAAATGTTTCCAACTGAACTTTTAAAAGTAAAAGTTGGCATTATCTTCAGAAGTCAAAGAACAAAGAAAGTAAATCATGACTGTACTATTCACTAGACAATGTACTCAATATCATGAACAATTCTATTATTTTTTTAGCAAATGTTCCCAAGCTTATGCATCTCCAGAATTTCCTCTGTTCTTTGTTTTCAAACAGGAAGAGACTATTTCACGAACAAGAACAGTTATTTCTCTTGTATTGAATGCAGGCATTATCATTTTGCTTTTTAACAGAGATAATACAAGTTACATATGGGACTCTAAAATATAAAGAAATCCAACAATAAGTTTATACAGAAAAAATATTGCATTTTATATTTGTAATATCATGCTTCAGTAACTAGGACAATAGTTCAAGAAGCAAACTGTGTTTAAGAACAAGGAAACAAAATAGACCATTCTACTTGAAATCCAGAGATTGCAAACAATTATTTCTTATTTTCACCTTCAATAAAACACTGAAATCAGAAGCCTAGCACAATGGGAAGTAAGTGATCTCAAGGTTACAAAAAGAAAAAAAAAACAGGCTAAGCTGCTGCGTTAAGAGAACATTTAAGGAGCCCCCATGATAACTGCACCAGCTTGTAAAACACGGTAATTGCTGTCTAGCTTTACCAAAGCCAAATGAAGCAGGCAGGCGGGAAAAGCCAGAGCAGGTTCAGGGCAGGAAAATAATGCCAGACCTATCACCTGCAACAAAATAAGAGTTTCTGTCAACGCAGAGAGAGCTGCAGATATTGTTTAACAAACTTCAGCAAAGCGTTTGACACTGTTTCCCACAGCCTTGTCCCGGACAAACCAGCAAGAGATCAACTGGTGGCTTGCAAAATGGGGAGGAAACTGGCCCACAGGGTGCACTCAGAATGTGCTGGACAATGTTTTTAACTCAGGCTAGCAGCCTGTCACAAGTGGGACATCCCCAGAAAATTATGGTAGGACCCACACTTTTCAACATCACCACAAATAATCTGGATGAGGAGTGTGAGAGCACCATGACCAGGTGTGCTGGTGACACCACACTGCGTGGCGAGGTGGATGTGTCAGCAGGGAAAACCATCCCTCAGACCAGGACAGGCTGGAACAGTGAGCTGGCAAGAAGAGTGTGAAGTTGAACAGAGACAAGTGCAAGGTCCTGCAGCAGTGATGGCACCCAAGAGCCTGGCACAGGCTGGGATCCTTTGTTGAGGGGGACCTGGGGGTCCTGGTGCACAACAGGAGCTGAGCAGGGGTCAGCAGTGAAGCTGCTGCAGCAATGAAAGCAAATCAGATGCTGGGATGCACCCACAGAGGCACCACTAGCAGAGATGAGAGATGTGACCATCCCAAACTACCAAGAGCTTGTCAGGCCACACCTGGAGTACTCCTGTGTCCAGCTGTGGTGTCCATAGCTCGAGAAAAGACACAGACAGACTGGAGAGGGTCAAAATTAAAGACAGGAAGATGATGAAAGACTGTCAAACCTACTCTATGAGGAAAGCCTAAATGATTCAGGTCCTCTCCTTTCTCTTTGAAGAAGAGAATGCTTGGAGGACATCATCACACTTTTCCAGAATTTAAGGGCTGGCTACAAAATGGACGGAGGCTCTCTCTTCACAAGAAGCCACATGGAGAGGACACAGGGTAACAAGTGCAATTTTCACCAGAAAATATTTCACCTTGATATAGGAAAGACATTTTTTACACTGAGAACAATCACTAGAACCTTCTCACCATGAAAATGGTGGAATCCCCATCAACTGGAGGTATTCAAGACACAACTGGGCAGGGTGTTGGATAATCCCACCTAGGCTACCTTTTCCACAACAGGTTTGCTCAGATGACCTTTAGAGATCCCTTTTAACCTGGGCTGTTTTATGTTCTGTGATTGTACTTAGTTAAAGCCCACCTAAGATTTATGCCAGAATTTAGGTGGGCAGATGCAGCTAGGATATTTGTTAAAGATAGCTGTCTAAATTCTGCAGAAGTTTCGGTATATATGGGTCAGAATTCATAATTTAGTCCTTGCAAACAAAAGAGAAGAAAAGCCATCATAAATATCAATTAAAAAGTTAAAATAATCAAAGTTTTTCCCTCTGCTTTTAAAAACGCATTTAAAAGACCAAAAGTATCAAACTTGTAGAAACAGTAATCATTCAGCTCTCCTCGCTGACCTGGAAAAGCATTGTATCCCTGAGATTGGACTCTGCAGGAAGCTGAGAATGACGCACAGGGAGGAACAGGGCAGCACACCGTGCTATTCTTCCCCTCACTGGAAGGTACAGTTGCAGCCTGTGCTCACTATTGATACAATTTTCATGTTAAACCCTAACATGATATATTAATTTATGATGGAAAGATCAAATTTCCAACTAACAGCTCATTCCAAGTTAATTTAAATGGCAAGGAATCCAAATCTAAATATTAAAATTATGATTAAAAAATAAAGATTAAAAAATCCTCTTCAAACTGTTAACTTACACCTTTTATTGACAAGGTCCCTAGTCTCTTCTTGGCCTTTTAAATTCACCTCTTCCAGCCCTTTCTTTCTTCAATTTTCCTGCTAAGCAGTGAAAAAAAACAACAGAACTGCCATTTCTAGCATCAAAAGATTTTGTGAAAAAGAAACAGTTTCAAACCCACTTATTAGCTCAACATCAAAATTACCTTACTTTCACTTCTTTGACTCAGAGACTTATCTGCTAGCTCCATACATTTCTCATGCAGCATTTCTGGAAGTGTTCAGCGACATAAACTCATTAAAGATAGGGAAAGTGATAACAGAAAACATAAAATGTCACACTGTTCATAAAACACAAACAAACTTTCTAAATCAGAATCTTAAACCACAGACACCTAAGCTTTCCTGCTAAAACTCTAAGTTTCACAAATGTATCACAAAATTTGCATGCAAATGACAAAACAGCAATTTCACCACTGTCTCTTTCATTTCTTCAGTCACAGAGTGCAAGTATGACTTCTGGAAGCTTATCATATATTTTTCCATTGTTTCTTATCAGAGGAGCACCAATGGTGCTTATGGCAGCGGAGACACTTCTTCCCTCAGTGTCTATTAGCCCCAGAAAAAATTCTTAAGAATTCAGTGAAAAACATGGGGTTCAGTATTTTTCTTCAGAGCAATCTCATGGTTTTCAGATAAATTTATATTACGAAGTTACTCCAACACTGAGATTAAAACCTGCACTTAAAGAGTCCCGCAAATGGGTCCTCATAATTACACTGCCAAATACTACTGAAGCTGTTTGCCTGCAATTTTATTTCAGAAATCTGACTCCCAATTCAAGTAAGTTTCTTGATTCTGTGGTTTTTACTTAATGATAGTGTAATATTATAAAACTCATTTTAACACAGCTAATTCAAAGGAGTACAAATAGAGACAAAAATTATGCCAGAAATACTCAATGCTGAAAAGGCAAAATTAGAAGGGAATTCAGGATCTGTCATAGATCACTGCACAGAAATCACCAAGATTATCCTGTGGCCAGGTGTTCTACTGTAATAGTAAAATCAAAGAAAAACAGAAGTAGAAAAATTACCTTCCCTAACTTTAAAAAAATCCCATCACTAGAATATTATTTCACCAGCTTCAATAATAGACATGAAATATCAGAGTTCACAGAAAGGCTACAAAAACAATCTGCAGAGTAGAAGTGTAACTTATAGGATCAGTAGCTTGACCTATTTGGTGAACCAGAAAGATTAACTGGTCACAGAGGTGACAGGGTCTTTCAGTCCTGTTAACAAAAGTATGGAGACATTTAACACTTGGGAGTGAATAACAGACACATTTGCCCTTGAATAGAGATTGAAACTTCCTAAACACACACATACAATACTGAGTCAATAACTTTGCTTTAAAAACCTTTGTATGCCACGTTTTAATAGTCCTTCTACTACCTGTATACGCACCAAATGAGAATCTGCTCTGAAATGTATGAACCTGCCCTTCCTTCTCAGGCTTTGAGAAAAATAAGTTCCACAGGCACAATATGTTCATGTTATTTGCAGCTTCCAATGCACTTCCAGTTTTCCAACATCTTTTTTTATAGCACCTTCCTCTGCTAGAAAGTTGGTGACAGCTGGAGACTGAATGTCAGACTCAGAGACAGAAACAAAAATCTTCCTTAATCCTTCTCCTACACTCAGGTCAAATTGATCAGACTTGCTATCAGGACAAATTTTCTGCCAGAACAGGTAGAATATCTCTTACTATTTTTAATGATCTTCAGTAGCACAAAATGCAAATTCCTGAATCATTCAGGCATACCTTACCCAAGAAATTTCAGCTACAAAACCTACAAAAGTTTCAAAATACCTTAGCAGGTCTCACTGGCTTCTTTGATGCATTTAGCAGTTTACTCAATGGAAACTGACTTGCTCAGGTTAATGTTTTTAAATGTTAAGTTTAACAGCTTGTATAATAAAAAGGGCTGCACTGGAGACACCATCACTCTATGCCTTATTGACAATTTGTTGAACAGAAAGCACTGGTGCCAAGTATTTTTCCAGCCTGCTTTATTGGGACACCAAAATTCACCATGGATGTCACAGAGACTCAGTGACACACACTGAACAAGTACAGCACAAGAGTGAGTCAAGTCACTAATTCACACTTTTAATCCTCCACTTGTGCAGAAAGAACCAAGATAATGTAAAATTAAAATATTTTCACACTATTAAAATTCATGGATGATAGCAGCAGTACCAGAAAATAAATGGATATTTATTTTTGCCATCAGGGTCACTAGTCCATACAAATAAAGAGGTTTAACCCAAATGCTGCTTATTTTTAGGTTTCTGTGAACCCATATGCACTTCCCAAGCCTCACACCAAATACACCAATAAGCCACTGCCCTGAGATTTTTGAACACAGGTCAAATCAGATCACCAGCTTTCCAAGGGCAGGGCCCCAGCTTTATCCAAGAAGCAAAGCTTGATCAGCATGTCTGACCCAAAAATGAACATTGGCCTTAAACTGAAGTTATAAAAGCTGCTAGACTTCTAATTCCAAGACTGGATTTGTAAAAAAACACAAACATATATATAAGTTTCTTAAAGAAAGTCACCAATGTACTGAAGTAAAATTAGATATTTAATTTGCTAGTGTAATTAATCAGGTAAGAAAGTGTCCATAATTTCCATATACAAGCATTTAAAATCAGATTTTCCCAGAAAACAACACCCTTAAAGCTATGAAAGTCCCCAGATTCCATAAGAGTACTCCACACAGCCCCCAGAGGGAAAGCCATCTGCACTTACCAGAGAACAATCCCCTGCTGCTTCACAGAACAGCAGCTTCAGAGCTATGTGCAGTGGTTACACTGGTGGCTTTAGCAGTGCGAACTAGGTCAGGACCTGTGACTGAGGACAAGGTTTTACCTGTCCACTGTAAACTTGGGGGTGCTTCTGACACAGCAGTTCAAGAGGAAGAGGACACAGCACAGGCTCTTCCCCACAGCAACGGGGAGGCTGCAGCACTGCATGAGAACTGTGGAGTTCAGAAGCAGCTTCGGCAGAAGACTCCAGAGCTCCTTTGAACACTGCACACAGAATCAGTTTCAAGTTGGCTAAAACATGCTGCTGTAGGTACAGTGATGAGATAAAGAAAAGCTTTCTCCTTCCCTCAAGACTTTCTTTTGGCCTCAAGGCTCAGCAAAATAAGCAAAATGAACAAGCCCCTCCACTGTGCAATAGCATTGTGCAGTAGCATTGTTTCACTTTACCCATAAGATTTCACAATTTTTCTGATAGTATTACCTGTACAGCATTCCCCTTCTTTTAAATAAAGGAGAATGGACATTCTAAAACAAGACATTTAAATAAAATTATATTTTCATGTTTGTTGGGTTTTTCAAGAAGGTCATACTAGAACAGTGTCTAGGGAAAAAAACAGATTCCACAAATAGATATCACAAATACAAAAAAACTGAAACTTATGTTTAAAATGTAAAATAACTGTAATGCTCACCATTGTCAAACCTTTCAAAAAGCACTGTGACTAACAATAGCCCCTACAAATGACAGAAGAACTTAAAACTCATTTTTCAACAGGAACAAATACTTCCCTGACACTTTAAAAATGCAAGAAATTTCAGTAAATTTAAGCATTCATGTCTAAAATATCAGTATCACGATGTATAAAGGATCAACTGAATGCAGCAGTGCATAGGAAAGCGGCCCCATTTTGGCCAGGATCCAGTTATTTTCATGGAGACTGAATAGCAAGGGATGAGATTTCTGAAGCATGTTGGCAATGAACAGAACAATGTCATTTAACCCTTTGAAATACTCTGCAACAGTAACTTCCTTCAGAACAGCTGGATGAGATTTGCTATCTTTAGTTATTTACAGGAGAGAAAAAAGTAGTTAGCCTTTTTCCTTCAGTTACATACAAAGAGTAAAAGCATCACCTTAGACTTGCTAATGTTATAATTTCACTTTGTGCAAACTATTTTATGGGTTTGGCTGGTTTTTTTAAATGTTAATTAAGGTTAAACACTGAAAAAATTTTTATATCTGGAATGAAGAATCTGTTGACTTACTCATTTGGGTACTACCCTCTGGAACAGAAGATGTCTTGGGATAAATTCTTAAACTGATCCGATACAAAAACTTCAAACCAGGTCATGTTAGTTTTAAATACAATTGCATTGACAATGCAGGAGCAAATTTAGAAGTACTGTATTCCCAAGGGTTCAAGTCAGCCACAGAATTTATGACAGACTGTTAAGAGGAACTTCACACTACAGTCTAAGTATACAAACCCCACAGACAGTAACAGTGAAGGTGGCTTGCCCAGAATCCCTCTGAACTACCTACAGACACACAGGAACAAAGACACCCAGACTCATCTTGTTTATCTCATCTCTAACATAGAAAAGACCACACCTAAATGAAAAAATTTTCCATTTATTATTACTGATAAGAAGCTGAAGCTGAAATGTTTTAAGGTGAGTAAGAAAAGATTCTATATGGGAGTTTTAGCCACAATACAATTGAATGTGAGTCTAGACCTACTGGAGTTAAATAAATAAAAAGTGAAGTTTCTCGGGTTGCTTTAATCAAGAAAGTTCTAACAAACTGAAATGCTAAAATTCAAGCATATGAATTGTCAGATTCTGTTTTTCAGTTTACGCTGACTGTGGGTTTTTGGGAAGAGTTCTGAAAAAAAGACTGCAAAGTTTCAATATTCTAGTTCAATTTCTTCATTTTCCAGAAATTATTAAATCTTTATGGCAGCTCTTACACATCCTGATTTGGAGACAAGACATTCGCATTCAAGCAAGGGCAAACAAAAAGTGCATAAGCAAACCAGTTTTGATTTCCAGTCTGAAAAAGTATTAGTATGTTCCTTACATGTTACAATAAGGAACAGTGGCACTAAAGTTAGGTTGTACGAAATGATAGCTAATTTTGTGATAGTAAGGCATCACAACCATTAACTCTTCTTGTGTTCTTCTCTGCTCCTGCTCTGAGATACACAGTTTTGGAACAAAACAAAAGTAACTTGCCTATCCATCAACAGTGATAATTAGTTTTCAGAGACTTTGACTTACACTCTTGCCTTTCTTTTTTTTAACATCTTTTACTTCATGATGCCACTTTTACTTGAATCAGAGGCAGACTAAATCTGCCCTTTTTTATACAATATCCCATTCTGTTGATAGATTTGTGAGGCGAGGACATCGTACATCTTAAGTATACTCTGGCAGCACTTGTTGCTATTCAAAATTATGTAATAACCCCTCATCATCAAATTTAAGAATCCCATTAATTTCTTTATGTTTTTCAGGAAATGTTAATACAGTTACAAAGAATTAGTGTAGCTGCTCCAAAAGATTAGGAAAGCACACAAAGAAGGATGAAGAGGCTAAGTAACAGAATGTGCCACTTGGAAACTGTCAAAAGGAGAAATTCAAGTTTCTTGATGAATTCATGGTTGATATACCTACAACTTCAGAGCTACTGCAGCACATGCCTCACAAGTAAAAACTCTGCATTATTATGAGACTGGTTAGTTGAGATTTTTGAGATGGAACTAACCTGAATATTCATTACTAGATGCATGAATCCTGCCATTTTTTTTCTGGCAGAGTATCCAAGTAACTCAGAAATTGCTACATGATTAGAGAGTATGCAGGCATTATGCTGGAACCAGCAAGTTTGATATATAAGCAGCACAAATGTTGTGGATGGGTGTGTTACCAGTAAAAGCAAGAACACAGTGAATCAAAGTACATAAATAAGGTAGAAGCTTAATATGAAGACTAGAGATTCAAGCAGGCTTGAATCAGGCAGATGAAGGCAGCAGAGATGTTGAATTTTTCACTACTTTCTCCATGTTCAACTTGGGTTTTTCTAAGTGGCACCCCTCTGTTCTTTTATAGCACTTCCCAGTTTTGATGGGGGAAGGAGAGAAAGAAAATCACACAAATTATGATACAATTTATTCTCTTAACACAGTTGAATTGAAAAAGCCTGTATGCAGGAGGAAACAAATATCTTTGGAGAATGCAAACCTAAGTATTAATCTTGACATAAACCTTCCATGTGAGATTTTATACTGCACTTGCACATAAAAATAGCTTTGAAATGTGCATGTCACATATGTATTTTTTTTCTATTTCCAAACAGACAGCTAACAGCCAGGATTATTCAAGTTAAAAAAAATATTCTGCATAGTACTTAACTGGATATTTGTAAATCCTTCAGGTGGCTGAAAAATTTTAGGAAAACAGTGGCTACACCATCTTTTATCCATCTTACACTAAACATTTCTGGAGAGTGTTTAAAATACATGCCCTATACAAAGGATATTAACATTATCTTCATAGAAGTCTCAGAAGTGACAGTAAGAAAGTTCATGTCATTGCACAGCTACCAAAGCCAAGAACATTCTCTTTTAATCTTTAATCAGAAACATTCTGAGAGATGGAAAACATATAAACTATGAAATAAAGTGTTACTACAACTTATTTTCCAGCATTAAATTGCTCTTCTTTCCATATTAGGAAATAGTATGTCAAGAAATCCCTACGAACTGTATTTTAGGAGCAGCTTATCTATGTTTTCCTTTTTTACAGGCAAGTGTGAATGTGCTCCCCACCCCAAAATTATGCAGTTTCCTACTTCTGGGTAAACCTCAAGGGTCATGTACACCCACATGGTAACAGATGAAACACCACGAGAAAATCATCTTCCTGACTGCACCGTCTCCCTTGTCAGGCAAGTATTACCCAACTAAATATGGCTGCATAAATTAACATCATGCAAGCCCAGAATTTCTCTTCCAGCTCAGATTCTCATTGTTTCCACCTGACAGTGGCAAAAAGATTTTATTTACTCTGCTCTGCAGGGTTTCAGAATTATATCTGGGGAGAAAAGCAGCAGTCCACTTTCTCCAGTTACTGCAAACCACATAAATACGGTGTTTAATGGCCATTTTAGTGAAGTCACTTTCAGAATCAGAAGCAGCTCAGACTTTTCATGAACATTTCAGGAATCTCAGCCATTCTCATACTTTCTAGAGATATATTTCTTTACTTTTGAACCAGGACCTTCCTGGTCTGCAGAGGGTTACCGAACCCTTTGAACAGAACAATGCAGCATGCAAAAACACAGGACAAACACCAGCCATGCCACAGAGATCCTGTTTGCATTGCAGGAGGGCAAGGACCAGAATGGCTGTCGAGCCTTGCACACAGAACCCAGGTAAACTGACACAACTACTCTCACTCCGCTGGGACAGAGCTGGCCCATCGGAAAGACTGCCTCCCCTGGAGGCCAGGCTGGATGCATTTCCATTTTGGGTGTTCTCAGCCATGACTCCAAAACCCCAGGAGATGCACACCAGCTCTCCCTCCTCTCTTCCACACACATGGCTTTGAGACCACCAGTCACAAGCACAGAAAACCTCTGTTAAGGGTTATCCCCAAACATTACCTAAAGACAGACACGCACACCAAAGTATCCAAACTCATAGTCACAACAGTTTTGCATGGTTTTAATGTTCTACAAAACTCATTTAAAATCATTACTAAACCCAAAAGCATAAAAGTGAAATTGTGCTTCAGGGTATTGTGAACTTACTGAATTCAAGTCCCAATGTAAAACACAAAAGGCTCCTGTTCAACACATAATCCTGCTTCCAGATTATGGATGGATACTGTTCATTTTAAAGACTATCTTTAGGCAGGGATTATTTTAGTTGACAAACATTTGAAGATTAATAGAAAAAAAATCCAGTGTTTCTATATATCTGTCTTGTTATTGGTTGTCTAAAAAAATACCATTGGCTATAACATCACGTTTATTGGTTTTTTTATTCAGATCCTTATTCAAGCAACAACTCTTCTATCCACAGACAAGATGTACTCCCATTGTTCAACTTTACCACCACCAATACCTAGAAAACTTCTAAAAATACAGTACCAGTACTCCTGTTTATGTTTGACTAGTAGTGACCAGAGACTTTTCCCCACTGTGTTCTAAAAACCACACCCAGCCAGCATGGTGCTTATAATTCCAGAAACACAGATTTAAGTTAAAATAAAGAACATAAAGGATACACAGATTTCTCAAATCAGTTGGAAGTCAGACAAGGATCCTGAATAATTCAAACAGCACTAAGTACTTTCATTCCTGACTCAAGCTGTAAAATGAACTCTTTCTAGAAACCCAACTGCCACTGTTTTATTGCCAAAATACGTATGTGCAGTTCTTTCAAGTTCACTGAGAGGCTACTGGCATCAAAAGTTGCAAAGCCCCATGACATGTATGCAGCATTCAAAGCCAGAATTCTAAACCCAGCTATTAAAGCTATTTTCCAAACAGCATGCAGCTGGATACAGGCCAGCAGTTTCTGCCCATGTGAAGTCCAACTGATCTCAACAAAATCTTAAAAACTGGTAAGCAGCTCTCCAAGGAGATGAGCCAAACAACTGTGTCAAATGGAAACAATAATCACTTGCATTAAAGCTAAACTGTGGTATTTGTTTTTACAGCAGTAGTATTTTACATGTAGAAAAATCTACTCCTTAAGTCTTTCTTTCCATATAGTCTAAGTGTATCATGCTTTCTCCAGAGCACAGTATTATTTCCACTCTTCCTTGTGGGAAGCCATCTCCACACTGGGCTGAGTCTACACATCTGTCTGTGTGGCCATGCTGGGGGGTGCCAGACAGAGCAGGGGAGGTCACTTGTAAACAAGCCCTGCCAATCCAAACCTGCAATCACATCTGTTGAGAAGTTCCTGCCCTCAGGAATTTCATTAGTACCTGACACATCCACATACTTAAATGCATATTAGGCCCCAAGCAACTCCCACTTTGTCAGAGCTGTTCAGTAACAAAGCATCTGACAAAGTTTATGAAATACAACAGAAATCTTACAAAAATGTATTCTACAGAGCCCCATGATTAATGACATTTACTATCCTATTTTTAACCGTTACCTTTCTACACATATCCAGAAACCAGTATATTCTGTGAAACCTGTCCCAGAAGTCCCCACACAAGATATATGTAATTTACATTGGCCGTTCAGCTTTACCTACACTTTGAAGCTAGAAATTAGAAGATTCAGATCTTAAAGCTTTTCTCTTTTATTTTAAACCAAAACAAGCCCAGCAATTTTAATGTTCAAATATCAAGCCTGATGCTTATTCAGTGAACTGCCCTGATTTCATTAGAAAGAGATTCTTTACTGTTCTTTTTTGTATACAAAGACTTTCTGTAGCTGTCAGAGTCAAAACCATTTGGGGCTTCATAAGCAAATATCAAAACTTTGTCTAAAGGGGCAAAAACTGTCCAACTCATACTAATGGTTTAACTCTCCAAATATCCTGATGAACTATGGCTTGTGTGTAGTTTTAAGAATGGAATAACACACACGCTTACAGCAATATGTGGATTTATGCTTTACACCATGACAAAAGTTACCTATGTTCTAATATTCCAATAACTGATATAAAATGTATAATCTTATTTTGCACTGTGCTAAGCTCTTAACTGTAACAATATCTCATAGCAGAAAGTCCCATGGGCTAAGACAGAATGTGACTTTTTCTAAAGTGTGTAAACATAATATGGGTAAAAAAATCTTAGAGAAATCCCCTGTGTAAGGCAATACAGATTTTTAAACCTGTTTCTGACCTTACTGGATCAACATATTTTTCTATTTATTTCAGTTTTTCTCTTCTGTCTTCTCCAAACTAAACCAGCCTTCATTTTCTCTCCTTTGTCATACTTGTCCACCATATTATTTATGTTATGTTATTTATGTTTATTTATGTTAGTACCAGACACTACAGAATTTCCTAAATCTATCAGCTAACTACAGATAGATAATACTTCATTTTCCCCCTTTTAATCTCCCAAACCTCTATCAAAACTGATAAAATTCAGACGGTTTTATGAAGATATCCAATGACACACAATAGCAATATATCTCACCAGCTTAAATTATTCTTACTTATGAGTCTCTTATCAACTTTACCCCCGAACTTTCTCAATGTGATCCTCAACTAGCACAACCTAGGAAGAAATTGATGGTACCAAAAGCCAAACCACCCCCTGGCCAGTCACTGCTGTGTCTCCCTGTTGTGAATCTGTTCTGTGCAGATGCTACAGACCCCACCCTGCCCACCAGCCACACCTCAACATCATTTCACAGGGACACTGATCTAAAACAAGTCTTGGTTTGGGAGAAGAGAAGGAAATAAGACTCGTCTGATTTATCCTCCAAAGATCAGACTGCATAGCAACATACACCTTCACTTTATATAACGGTTAAGATTTTATGTGTTTGTGAGACAGTGTCATCATGAAAAATTGTTTTCTAAGAACAGTTACTTGAAAAAAAGTTGCACCAGCTAACAAGATACACTATTAAAAAAAAATTGACATGACTCTCATGAAATAAGAGACCAAAATGCCAGATCTAAACATGCTGCTGAAAATACAAATTATTCTGACATTGACTGCATCCCTTTCAGAACTAGCTATAGCATAGGCCACATCTGCAGGGAATGTTATCCAAGACCACACAATAAATAAAATATTATTTCAATTTAAGACAACTGAGCAATACTCCACTGCGATTTTGACATATAGATGAAAGAACTGAAATGAAAAAAATCTAAAAATTAATATATAGCCAGAAAGCTTTTTCTTCTCTCTGGTGTTTAATAGTATATTATCAGTTAACAAACATTACCTGGTTCACCAGAAGCAGGAAACTGTTAAGTTTCCAATGTCATGTGCACTAAATGAATTAGAAGAAAATAAATGTTTGACTTTTCAGTAATTATGTCTATTACTCTAAGGCAATAACATTATTTATTTTAATCTGACACCTCTTCAGTTACCATGACAAATCCAATACAGTCTAATTGAAAAACATACTTCAAGAATAAAAAGTCAAGATAATCACCTTGTACAGTTTTCTTATTGCACACACATTAATACATTCTTTCAAAATACCAGTATTCATAAACAAATTCTCCTCATTATAAGAGCTTTGAGATGACATCTGCTAAGCCATCCATGCTCTGGAGACTACTGACTAACAGTTTCAGAATTCGGTTTTCTTTTCCTTTAATAAATGAGACTCTCTAGTCCACACCTGTTCCACAATAAATGACAAAACAGAAGGTATAAATAATAAAACAGATTAAATGCAATTTAGTCAATATTCACATAACAATGAACACTTACTCAAGCTTTAAAGTATTAACTATTATTTAACTGTCAATCACTGCTCTCCCAAAATTGTATTTAGGGATGTAACTTAGCTAACACTAACACTTAAACATGTGCAAAGTACCATTTAAGTCATTGACATTATACCCATGTAATTATTTACCATTCATACTAATCATTATGTGTGAGTAGCAATTCAAAGGGATAAGATCTGGCTCTTAGTCTTCTACATTAGTTTTGAAAACATTAGAATACTGTTAAATTTATGAATAAAGAAAAATCATTTTAGCACACAGAGAGGGCTAGACACTGCTTTGGCAATTATTTAGACCCGAAAATCAACAGGAAATTCAATTAACAGCTGAAGGGAAGTCAATAAAACACATGAAGTACAGTCAGGAAGGAACTTTCAAACATCATTAAATTTCTAACCTGTCCTATCCAAACTACTTTCCATGCTTGAACTTCCTTCCTAAAATGAAGCTTTCTAGATGAACATTTAGAACAAATAAGTAACAGAGATGAGAAGAGAGAAATACAAAGCAGTTACTGTATTCCTGCACAAATAAAAACCACATCCAGTAATACAAGCTACTGATACAGATGAAATAATTGCACAAATGAGTGTTTACAAGTTCCCTTCTGGGTCTGAAATACCTCAGCAGGAATTAAATCATGATTTAACATGTCTTAACAATTGAATAAATTAGAGAAATATTGCAACCTCAGGCAACAATCTCAATTTGCCAATTAGTGTCTTTCTGTCAGGCAGAACACAGTAGAACTCTTTTCTTTGTCAAGTATCCTTTAAAACAATCCATTTCTAAAAGGCAGAGATACAGGACTGTCTCTCAGTGCAATCAAAAGCACAATGCTTCCTCAAAAAACAATATTCCAAATTTATTAGAGGAACAATACACAAGAACAGGGCAACACACAGCAACCTGGTAAAGAGTGTATTCACCACATCAACCCTTCAGCTTGCACCAATGGGAGTTATTTTTAAGCAGCTCAAAGGAGAATTCTCAGAGAAGGATGAAGACAACGACATAGCTGTGCACGTGCTGTGGGCAGCTCCCTTCAATCACACAGGACAGAAAGAGGAGGAAACAATACAGGATTCATTACGAAATCTGTTGAATTATGCTGTGTTGACTTGGGCTTTCTTAAGGCAAAACTCAATATATAGCCATTAGAAAAAATTTAATGTAGCATATTCTATTAAACAATATTTAAAACATCCTACTTGTCTAACATTTATTATCCCCTGAGAGAAGCATTTCTATACCTCAGAATGGTGCACTTGTCAAGAAAGAGACCACCCATGTACCCACAGTAGATGGGCAGTATCTGGTCAATTTACTGTACCATCTTCAGTTAAAGACAGGAATCATGGAACAAACGTATATTCCAGGTCAAGTAGCTCAAATCCCAAGGTAAGGTGGAAAACTTCATTATATCCCCTCCCCCTTATATAAGCTAACCAGTTCCATCTTAAAGACAGCCTTATTCCACTACTCCTAAGGGAAGGCTGTTGCAGACTCCTATGCCTCTGTTGCTTAGGAACCATCTTTTCTAATTTCCAGATTAGGTTTATTCTTGGATAGTTTATACCCATTTGTTCTTATACCTCAAGTATAAAAAGCTCTTTTTACCCGCCTGTGTTGTTTCACTTGTTTTTATGAAGACCAATCTCTTCCATGTTTTGTTTCCCCTGATCAAACAAGACATTCTCTGAATTCCAGGAATCGGACCCTGGCATGAAGTCCAAATGTCCTTTTAACTTGATGGTGGGTTATAGGAATTACATGCAGTTTTTCAGGTAAGCTTTCACCAGTACCAGAAAAAGTCAATATACCCTTACTTCTTAAAGAAAAATATTAGCTGGGCAACAACAGTGTACTTGTTATCCTAATACTGATCTCCATTGCTAACTCTGACGGGTGTGTCATCCTGAAGTGCTACATTTCTTTCAATGCTCTTTAATATGACTCCTTCTCCTACTGGCCATGTCTTAAGGTCTCAACATTGCTCTGTGCAAAATCCTTTGTATTGGTGACACTTGACATCTGATGAAGATCATGAGATTGGCACGAGAAGTAGGAATGGGTAAATTATTTTAATGAAAACACTAAATTTCAAAACTAGTCCTGACATATCCCATTACTTCCATAGTTCCAATATATCATCCACTGATCATCAAATTCTATCCATACTTGACACATCCTGTCATCATTCAACATCAATTGCCACAAAAACATCCCTTTAGTTTTCACATGGAATCATATTGCACATTATATGACTTCTAAGTTTCAAGAGGTCAGCTCTAACCACGTATCCTCTCCAAGAAGGCAGGGATCTTTAAAAAAGAGGTGTTAGATTTCTCTGACAAGTCTTCCTCTGTTAGGAGCTGTATCACTTCATACCCTTTTCATCTTACCTCCACACAGAACAGCTTTTCATTCTAAATTTAAACAAATTTCTGTATATTAAGGTCACACTAATGACGCTATTACTATCCCAAATCACCTTTTCCTCTAAATGTTTGAGTACTTTCACTGTTCTCCAGCCATCCAATACCCTTTTGCCTTGCCATTTAATAACAATTCTTGCAACTGAGCCTATAATTACACACATCACCTACTTCAAAACTGTAGAGTAAATGTTACATAGTTCCCCAAACTTGCACTCTCTGCAAGTTGGGCTTCATTTTCATGGAAATCATCTTTATAACTTCTCTTCATATGACCTATGTGCATGTGTTCAAAATGTCTTCACTGAAAATTAAGGCAAACTTTCTATGTAATCTTTCTCAAATATCTAAATTGTTTGTTAGTCCTATTTCATTATCCCCATGCTTCCTGACAAGAGTCTTATTCGGGCTTTCTGCTTACTCCCAATGCTTAATTTGCAAATTTTCAATTTGCTATCAACCCTGCTAGATCTTGTATCTCCATTTTTTTCTACATGGAAAAAAAAAAACCAAGATTTAGTAAGAGCACAAATATTTTATACAGTTACCAGAATTACCTGTATTTACTGCTGCATCAGTTCAGCCATGCCAGAAGTAGCTGAAAGCACCTCATCAAATAAGCTCTGAACACTGCTGTGAACTGGAATTGCGAGAACATTTCGATGCTAGACTACTTATGGACTTTGCAACCTGGATGCTCACTTCTGCAGCTACAATTATAAACAGATTTTCATGACACTCAGACACATTTGGGTCTTTTTGCTTCAGTTGAGCCTTTTTTTCTTGTTTTTCCCCTAACTGATGTTTGTCTGAAATATGATTTAAAAAATTAATGCCACAAAGTCTCTCAAGAGCTAGAAAAAGGAAAGGCAAGTTAAAGCTGCTTAATTTCAGCTTCACCTCAAATGAGACAGCTAAATAAAAAAAAAAGTAGTAACAAGAAAACCTGTATTATCAATATTTTGGCTTGAGAACAGACTGCACAGCTATTGCAAAACTTAATTGGGGAAAAGGGGGGGAAGGTCTACAGAAGCAAGGTTCCAATTTAGAATTACCATAGCAACAGAGAGGAGGGAGGGGAAAATTACCAGATTACTCTCTTAGATCATCAAATCCTTGAAAGAATAAATTTAGATTTGCGTTTCAGTCAAATTAACTGAATTCATCCTATTCATTAACAATAAACACATCTAATTAAGGACTAAATTAAAAAAGCAAAAACTGTAGTACAAGAAACAAAGTAGCAAATATAAGATTTCATACCGAATTACCTCACCTTCTCCTTCTACCATAAAACACATATTTGGTATCAAAACAGGTCTTCATACCAGTACCAATAAACAGAATTATTTAGGAAGGTGTCTAGTTCTGATTAAAGGCCTGCAAAGAAAAAGAGTAATTTGAAATCTCTCATTCTTGTTAAGTGGCCTGAGTAGCTATACTACTGAAAATGGGCAATAAAGTGCCCCCATTTGACTTGGAGGTGTAATGAATTTCTGAAAAACATAGTTGGCACAGGACTAACATATTTCAACAATATATGTGGGCATAGTAATGACCCCAAAAATCAGGGAATGTAAAAATAAGCTTAAGCTCCTCAAAAAGGTGATATTCTGAAAAACAAATCCAGGGTAACCTAAATACCTAATTACTCCCATGTTTTAAAATTTGCAACCTTAACATTCCTAATATTTCAGACATGTTTTAATAAATGCTTAACTACAAAATGGGCACATACATTTATATTAATGACTGATTTAAAAAGGAAGAACAATAGAAGTCTCTGTCTTTTTGGGAGAGCAGCTATCTCAATGCTTTAATCCACTCACATTAGATAGGATCCCAAACCCATTGAACCTGCAGTTGAAGAGGCAAATGCAGCTACAAAGGTTTAATTTTGACATTGTGAGCTTTGCTCGAGGTACGAAGAGTTGTATTTACCACTTTAGTGGTAAATATTGACCCATAAAGACTCTATGCCTCAGGCAACTTTTCCACCAGCCAGAATGTTCAATTAATAAGGCTGCCCTCATAATTTGCAAGACTGCCCAAGTCCAGCTTTCCTGGCTGACATTCAGATTTTAAGCATGTTTCCCAGCCTTCTTGTTCACCACTTCTGGCTTTCATTGACCCACTGCCAAAATGCTCTTTATTTTCTGGTGGCTGGGCAGGCCAGAGGACAGTTTGAGAGACTACCTTTTTCCAAGCTGTGCAGCAAACTGTTCACTGTGTTCCCTACTCTTGGCTCCTCCCCAAGGTTCTGCAGTGAGGGAAAATAGGAGGATACTGGAAGGACTGTCATTCCACTAGTGTGAAGCAAAGGCATAAGCACCTTCACTGGCCGTTCCTTGTCCTTAAACCAACATCTCCATTAACAGACTGGAACTGAGTCACAGAAAGTGTCCCAGGTCAACAACGAAGACTAAGGCAGATCTAGAAGTGGACATCCCACCTGTCAAAATCATTATCCTATGCTGCAATCACAAATTCTCCTTTCAGGAGAGAGGCAAGAAATTTGGTATAAGATGATCCACACAACTCAGCAGTGTCAAGATCAGTGCAAATTCTAAAGCAGATTGAAAGCAAAGTGGAAAACCACACAGACAGACATTGAGTTACAAACAGCAACAGAATCAAAGAACAACAGGATGGTCCTCTCTGAGACAAGGCATAGAAACCTGTAGGTGTAGAAGATATTAGAAGCAACCTCACCCCTGATAAGTCTCAGTTGTACAAATTACCAAAGAAGAGGAACAGCCTTGCCCTTAATGGGTCACAGCTGTGACTAATAAAGATAAGTGTGATAAAAAGGGTGGGTTGGCTAATCAGTGAGGATCTTGGAGGAAGAGGGCTTGGATGAGGTAGAGGAGACCTGAGGAAGAAGGACCAACACAAAGAACGAGACAAGGAAGAGAGCTTCAGGAAAAGATCTGCTATGGGGCCAGTCTGGGTCAGATGGAGACAAAGCCTGCTGTTGGAGCCTGCAGTCATAGCTGAGGTAGGTGAAAGCCTGTGTTCAGAGTCTGCAAACCAATACCTGCAGCCACAGTCCAGAAGTCAGAGTCTGCAGTTGGACCCTACAGTAGGAGTTTGCTGTAGTCAGAGTCAGAATGGCAAAACTGTAAAGAAGAATAAACCAGTACTCTTTTCATAATGTTGAATTAGAGTCTGTGTCTTGGCTCATTTCTACTCCTAACAAGAGGTCTGCGGCAACAGAAACCCACTCACCAATCTTACTTGATATGTTAGAGATGAAACAGCTTCCCTTTGGATTAAGGACTGGTATCTTCTATCCCTCTCCATCATCATGTATTCACTTGCTTTGGGAAAGCTCTAAACAATTTACTAACTTTTTACCAAAATCCCTATATAACTAAACAGGGGAAAAGCCATATATTTATATGTACAGCTGAGATCTAAGCAAACATTTAAGATTATTATTAATTTATTTCTTCTGCCTATTAATAGGTTCAAAACCATTGTAATACTGTACCATAAACATTCTACATATCTAAATAAATTTTAACTGTATGCTTCAGGCCACCAACACTTCATGAAAAATAATTTACAAAAACAAACACCATTTTATCCTTAATTCACCTATGAAAGGCATAAATTTATTCTGAAATATTTCTAAGTTAGCAGTTAAAACTGAAATCACCAGAATATCTTCGAACACTCACCATCTAATAAATTTTACTCTAAGCCCAAAAGTGGGGGGGGGGAACCCCACATTTTTCTATGTACTAGTAGACTTAAAAATAACATCCACAGTAAGGAAAGAAAATTTACTTTGGAATAGAAATAGAATCTTGTGCTTTACACTGAATCTGTTATTCAAATCACATGGAAATTTGAAGTGACATTTAAAAATAAAGTGACACATGAGCTATGTAGAATTTTACCTGAAAATCATGAAACCTTTCAGCAACTGAAAACAACTAGAAAACAAAAAGACAAAACAAATTAAATTTGCTTACCTATTTATCCTTTTTAAATTCTCATACTCCCCCCTATGTCTTGCATGAGTCCTGTGCTCCCTCCTCCCTTCATCTGAGCATTGGTTCCCCAAGGCTGGCCATGCAAGTGGCAAAAAACACTTGGACTGGATCAGCGCTCCCCATACTCTGGCTGGCAGGTGTGTGACATCTACACAGCCACACTTCTGCTCCCCAGAACAAATCGGCAGCCATACCCTTCTCTCAGCAGGAGCACAAGTTTGGCCATCACATCTCACTACTGGCAGAAACCTTTTATATTTGAAGCAACATTATCCTGTTAAATTCAGCTGGATATAGCTAACAGTTTCAGAAATTGAAGAGAAAAACAAAGTAAGTCCCTTTAACTCTGGAATACATTAAGCTATGCTGATTTGAGATCACCACACAAAGTTTTGCTAGATGACATCTTTTGGAGAAAAAAAAAGCCAAGTGTACAGCACCTCTCAGCTAAAGCACAACAGCAGCAGTGTGTTCGCTCAATGAATTTTAGGTGGAATGGACACAAGTGTACTTGATAGCTTTTCATCAATATGTTGCAGTGACAATATCTAAGGAAATTGCTTCATCTGTTAAAACACTAAACTCAGGGTATGCTTTATCTGTCATCTCCACAGTCACAGTGCACCAACAGTGACTTTATGCTCAGTCGTAACACACGCACAAAACTGCACCAAAAGAAAAACAAACTCGAACAACATCAAAACAAAACTGCCAACGGAAAAAAAAACAGAGAAGACAGCTTTCATGGGTCAAGATTTTCCTCAATACTTTTTGGCTTAATCTGGCATAACCTATAATAGAACTGAAATAGTGTATCAGACCTCTCAAGATTCAAGATCTAAAACAAGATAAAAATTCCAAGTATAGAAAACAATACATTTTAAATTAATACAAACAAATCAAAAACAACATCCAAAAAACCTAAGTTTCTATGGCTCCAAGTCAAATTACAGTTTTTAATCCGACATTGCTTTTACATGTTTACTGATTCCAACCAAAAACCTAGATTTTTTTCTTGCCCCCTTGTCTTTGGAGCACAACTTTATCACAACATTCATCTACTCATTTGATTTGAAAGTATCAAAAATACCGTAAGATGTTACTGATTAACTGCATTTACTACCATGACTCTTTTACAGCATTTCAATTAAGTGTATGAAAGAAAAACAAAACCTCAAAACTCTGAAATATTTTACTCCTTATTTTTTCAGACTTCCTGAGTTTAGATCTGAAAAAAATACATTACAGATGGTACAAAAATCAGTAATTTAACAAAGATAAAACCCACTACAGTCAATTAAAAATGCAAAGGAATTTTTGATTTGTCTGAAGAGCACACATACGCTAAATCCCAGTTTACAAGAGTAGCTCATATCAGCTTTAAAACTGAATTGATATTTGCTTTCATTTATGCTAATTTTTTATTAATCTGCAGGGAAAACCATTCAAATAAGTGATAGTGAAAAACTCTTTTGATGTTTCACTCGTTAGTGCCACTGATCTGAGTTTGAAAGGCTGATCTTTCACTGGATAACAATTGAACCCAGCAGAGCAGGCAGAGATCATTCTTCAGAATGCAATCTAATAAGCAAGGTCAAAGGGAGGAAGTTAGGAAGGGACTGAAGAAGTTGTTACTCCTGTTTGGCTACACCTTCAAGGACAACATTTTCAGTTTCTCTGAAAGGTCAGAGTCAACCCAGCAGCACCAGCACGCACACACTGGTCAGCCAGCCTGACAGGTCGTAGTTATTCAAATCCATCTGTGCACTAAACCTTTACTTGCCCTGAAGTAAAGAACAGTTAAACTTTGAAATTCCCCAGAGTAGCAGCAATATTTAAACTTATTCAAGGCCAGGACCGTTGGTTGGGATGTTCGACCTGAGTCCTCACGGCAAATGACACCATCTCAGCTCACACCTGATTTGAAAAGCAGAACTTCTGAAAAGGGCGTTTCCTGGAGTCTCTTCCCCTACAACATTTGCAACTATCAACCACTAAACTTTCTGAACTGACAAGACCACAGTAAACAACATCCACTGCTGGTGAGGAAAGAAACCAATTACTTGCTTCAAATTTAGGCAATTTAGTCAGGTTAATTTTAGTCAAATTACTTACAATTTGACTAAAGATTATCAAGATAATTCTCAATAAACAAGGTGCTTTACTGAGATGGTAACTGAGATCATACATCATACATTCCTACAGAACCCTGTTATTCTATACATGATACTTTAAAGTGAAAGAAAAAGTAGCCATAGAAGAGGGTAATTTTGAAGTAAAAATTACTATAGATCAAAATCTGTATAACCAGTACTTTTTAAGCATTACTACCTCTAATGAAAAGCTTTCCTCAGGACAGAAACTGGCTCACATGCTTTACATTTTACACCTTTCTCTACTGACAGGTTTGTACAGCTACTGCTCTGAGCCCTACAAAACCAGAGTTTTTTTGAAGAGAAATGCTGAATAAGTACCAAGACTAGGTAATATTTTCCTATTCCCCTGAGGAGGCTGATTAAATTATATGAATGAAAACTGCTTAACTTAGGTAATCTAGGGACTTCTACTATTTTTAAATTATATCTGCTTTTGAATCTGTTACTATAGAAGATGCATAACTTTACAGAAGAGCTTCAGACAGGTTCTTCAGCAGATGTCAAATGACCTGTACAATGGAATCAGCAGAGTAAACTAACACATCTTAAAATTCACATCTTCTCAATCTTTCAAATCACTTTTCAAAACCACCCCAAAACTGCCTAAGAAATATTTAGCTGCAGTCTAAATTACTAATACAATGCTATTTCACAGATCACTTTCTGTGGAGCAGCATGGTCTAAGAGTAAGTTCTAATTTAGGAGCATCAAAGTCAGAAAATCAGCACGGCTTTCTCTTTATGCCCTCATGCCTCAGGTGTCTCCACTGCACAGCAAAAGCAACATTGACACATTCTACTTCATTGAAGTAGTGGGCAACTTTTATTAATATGCATTTTCCCCTCAAAGCAGGACTGGCTCATTTGCACAGCAATAATTTGGGGTTTATAAATTACTCACTATTCACCACTGCTACAACTCCTTAATAATTAAGAAAGCTATTTCTACCAGTCAGAAAAGCAGTGGGTATATGATCTACAGCCTAGGCTCCTCAGGAAGCGCTTGTCATAGAAGTTGTATGCACAGTAGCAATCAACATGCTAAGCAAATTTCTCATAGTTTGAAATTTTCAGTTCTATTATTTTATTCTATTTATTTAAAAAATGGGCTATTTCAAAATTCATTTTTTTCCTCCTATACCAAGTCACAGAATGTTGGATGAGATTTGCTGAAGGCAGTTCATGCTGTGAAACTACACTTCAAAAACCAAGACTTGGGGCAGAAGTAGCTTTAGCTGTCAAAGTCTCTCAGGGCTCAGAGGGGTTTTCTCTGCCTAATGTCACCAGATGATCCAATTCCATACACAGAATCCCACACTGGTTTGGGTTGGAAGGGTCCTTAAAGATCATCTAATTCCATGCCCCCCAGCCACTAGACCAAGTTGCTCAGAGGCCCATCCATACATGCAAAATAACATTAAATATTGATGGTGAATCTCAAAGAATGAGAAAAGTTGAGTCATTTTCTGTTGGAAACATCTAAAAAAACTGCCACAGAAAAATACTGATTCAGTAAATGACCTTCTTCACTCCACAGCATTAGTGAACCATACTCTAATGAACTTACTGGCACAACATGCCAGCAAAAATACTTGCTTCAGGTGAAGCGCATTCAGATTTTTCCCACTTATAATCATCAACCATAGAAAGAAAACATTCAGTCAACACAATAGATTTTGGCTAAAAAGCACTGTTCTCAGCATGGAACTTCATACAGAAAACAGAACTCCAGTAAAACTACACAACACTTAAACATGCAAACACAGTAATGCCCGTATTATCTTGCTACAGTGAATATGTAAAAACTTGCGAATGCCTCTCCCTCAAAACTCTCCTCAGAAAACCACCATAAATTTAAATTTTTAAGCCATCACAAGTTTAAATTCTCTGAGGCAAATCATATAGATCATTACATTCACCCAAGATTATACTGAACTTGATGGCATCAAATCTGTTTACTGAACATAAAGAAATACCAAAGCCACCTATTTCAGAAGTCTAGTCCATAGTTGCATTTTTTCCTTGCTTATTACACGAGTGTTCTTAAAAGAATATTTTCTTACTGAGAAAGAGAATTGTTACACCATTATTTTAATTAACAAAAATGGAAGCCTATCTTAGAAATAGTTTGCATTCCCTTAAAATAAATTCTTTGGCTCTATTAAAAAAAAATCACCACCAACAAAAACAACCAAAAAATACCCCCCAAAAAAAGAAAAAAAAACACCAAAAAAAACCCACAAAAAACCTAAAAAACAAAAACCCAACCCAAACAACAAACAAGACCAAAAATCAAATTTGTAACAGTTAAGAACTGTCAAGAATTGCATTGGCACATACGGTCACGTTACAAGAACTAGCGCCGTAAACAGCCTGTCTGCAGGGAGGTACCTGTAGCTTTCAGCAGAGCACAGAAGAATTATCCAGCAGCAGTTGCAGTTTGAGAATTCATAAGCTCAAGGTAGACATGTTTTGTAAAGCTCTGTATAAAAACTGAATACCTTTGGTATAAGATAATGTCGTGATCTACAGCAACTTTCCAAAAAGCAAAGAATAAAACAAAATCAGCAATGAGCTTACACCACAGAGTTACGGCAGTATCTCATGAAAGATGTAAATGCAGTGCTATTCCTAGCCCCCATCTCAACACAGCCATGGATATTTTTCCAGCTTGACTGGATTTTCCCTCTCCCTAATTGCTAGTTTTAGCTAAAGCCAACATAGATTAAGAACCAACCCTAAAAGCAGCAGAGCTAGTGTGCAGCAATTACGTGCAGAAAGGCATGTGACATTTTGTATCAAAAGCAGACGCTAGAANCCCCCAAGCCCGCCGCAGCCCCCCACCGCAGGCAGCCTGCGCGCAGATGGTTTTTTCCGCACACCCCGCCACGTCTTCCAGGCGGACACAGCCCCCTCGGTACCCCTCCGGGCTTAACGAGCCGGTTCCAGTGTCTGCGCCCCAGCCTTTCCTTGCCACCCCTTCCTCCTCTCCCCGCACCGCCCNCATAGTTGCATTTTTTCCTTGCTTATTACACGAGTGTTCTTAAAAGAATATTTTCTTACTGAGAAAGAGAATTGTTACACCATTATTTTAATTAACAAAAATGGAAGCCTATCTTAGAAATAGTTTGCATTCCCTTAAAATAAATTCTTTGGCTCTATTAAAAAAAAATCACCACCAACAAAAACAACCAAAAAATACCCCCCAAAAAAAGAAAAAAAAACACCAAAAAAAACCCACAAAAAACCTAAAAAACAAAAACCCAACCCAAACAACAAACAAGACCAAAAATCAAATTTGTAACAGTTAAGAACTGTCAAGAATTGCATTGGCACATACGGTCACGTTACAAGAACTAGCGCCGTAAACAGCCTGTCTGCAGGGAGGTACCTGTAGCTTTCAGCAGAGCACAGAAGAATTATCCAGCAGCAGTTGCAGTTTGAGAATTCATAAGCTCAAGGTAGACATGTTTTGTAAAGCTCTGTATAAAAACTGAATACCTTTGGTATAAGATAATGTCGTGATCTACAGCAACTTTCCAAAAAGCAAAGAATAAAACAAAATCAGCAATGAGCTTACACCACAGAGTTACGGCAGTATCTCATGAAAGATGTAAATGCAGTGCTATTCCTAGCCCCCATCTCAACACAGCCATGGATATTTTTCCAGCTTGACTGGATTTTCCCTCTCCCTAATTGCTAGTTTTAGCTAAAGCCAACATAGATTAAGAACCAACCCTAAAAGCAGCAGAGCTAGTGTGCAGCAATTACGTGCAGAAAGGCATGTGACATTTTGTATCAAAAGCAGACGCTAGAAACGCTAAAACGTAGATACCCCTTCCAGCAGAGGAAACAAAACAACTGCCCTGCTGCTGCTGGTGCCCCGCCAATCCCAAACACCGCGCACACACATCCCAAATCCTCCTTCACTCCTACGTCCTCTGCGGACGATGACTTGGACTCTGCAAAGCCCGCATTTCGCCCCGCACAGTCCGCAGGTCACCTCTCGGGCTGGCAGAAGGGGCAGGTGAAGCAGACGGGCGGCGGGGGCAGCGCCGGCAGACGCAGCGTTTGGGTGCAATGGAGATTCCAACACCGAGCGGCCGCTTCCTGCGGCGGCTGGAGCATCCCGGCGGGCACGGGATGGGCACGGCGTCTCCTGAGGCAGGACTGGCAGCGCCCTGCCCCC
>VXBI01011345.1:184675-401696 GCA_013397375.1 Toxostoma redivivum
CTCAGGCACCGAGCGGCCCCCGCCCGACAGGGTGCGGCTTCCACAGCCCGCAAACCCAACAACGGCGCCGCCCATTGGCGGGAGGGCGCGCGCCCGACGAGTAAGCGGCTCTCCCATTGGCGGAGGAGAGCGGGGGGCGAAGGGCGGTGCGGCCGGGTAGCCCCTGGCGGGTCCCGCGGCTCCGGGAGCACCGGGGGGTCCCCGGGCGGCCGGGAACAGGCTGGAAAGAGCCTTCGGACATAGGGAAAGGGGTTCTTGAGGCGCTCGATACCAGCGGAAAGGAGCAGCGCAGCGCCTGGGAAGCTTATCTTAGAGCGGGCCGAGAGATAGGCGCAGGCAGACATCGCTAATCGCCGAGGACGCGCTGCGATAAGGGCTCGTTATCGCGTTGCGGTGGTGGTGTCCGATCGCTGTCAGCTCAGAGCAAGGCCAGGGCGATCCAGGAGGGCAGGACTCAGGCTTGAGAACTGCCTTGGCGAGGGCTAGAGACACCTGTCACAATCGAAGGTGTTTAATCAGTAGAATATCCTCCGGATGTCAAATGCCAGACTAGAGAGAAGCCGCGCGCTTTATTCAGGAAGTGTGCAGGTACATCGTACAGCTCGTCCATAGCAGCCTGATTAGAGCTTTGTAAATCACCTCCTTAGAGCTTCTGAATCCTTGGGAGAGCTGTGTGGCTGGTATAACCCTCAGTTTGTTACAGTCACTGCAAGCACCAGCTGTAAAGTTAACTTCTTCTGTTACCAATTTTCTGTCCATTTTTACTACCGTTTCTGTGTCATTTTAATTCTGCCGTATTGTACAGAATGCTGCCTGCCACGGGACAAATTAAGACTTAAGGGTCTGGGAACAAGCTCTCAGAAACAGTAAACCCTTCTCTTCTGCTGTCTACAACCTTCATCCTCAAGTTATCCGTATGTAGGGAAGACTGCAGTGAGTAGAACCTGATGGATTTCAGGATCCATATACACCTCCTGTGGAATATGGGAGGAATCTAGCTTGGCCCAACCACCAAGGAAACACACTCCACTTACCTAAAAACAGGCCATAGAGATATTCATAAACTTGTCTGTGAATTCAGCCACCAAAAGTGGTGGTTCAGGTGATGCCACAGAATGATTACAGCACATCTGACAAGGCCCTACTGGACACAGATCTGCCTAATCAAAACCATCCCACAATTGGACATGTGTTGGTGTAATTACTAATGATTAGCAAATCGTATCTGAACATTTTTTTGTAAGAACTGTTGCTGTAAACCTGACATATTAACGTAATTTCACCTGCCTGGTGCTGAACCCTGTAAACCTAGTGGATGTGTGTACATGCATGGCAGTGTGCTCTTGTCCCTGCTCTACACCTGCAGGCTCCAGCCACCTGCCCCATGCAGCGTCTTTTCTTTGATTACTTGTCAAAATTCTCCATCTTGGCATCTCTCTTCCTTTCTCTTAGACCTCTCTTGTCTGGAAAGTAAATGGGAGAATGAATCTATGTTAGAACTAACTCAGAAAAAAAATACTACTTTGTTTCAAACTTAATGGGTTTCCTCTCCAGCTCAGTATGTGGCTCTAAGACCAGCAGTGGCAGGAAGGATGGGGATGTTGAGGGCAGCAGCAGTGCCCAGGGCTGGGGGAGGGCAGGGTCATTTCTTTCTCTGGCAGTGCTGGCTCAAAGTGTTTATGTAACTGCAGGGTGCAGTGACAAGAGCAGCTTGAGCTGATCAAAGAATGCTTTTTATCAGCTCCTGTTGGCTGTTGTGCTGCTGATGAGTGCTGTTCCTTTACCTTTCTCTTCTGCTGTCCTATTTTGTGACCTGCCCAAGGGCACAGTTTCCTACTGTTCCCTTCTAGCTTTCCCCCTGCCCCTTGCATTATCTCCCATAATCATGAAGCCACTGTTTCACCTGGCTAATCTGAAGGAAAAATTGGGGGTGGTAGGCCAGCCTTCTGCTGAATCAACCAACTCCCTCCACAAGCTGAAACTGTGACAGCTGATGCATGACTGTGTTTATTTTCCCTGTTCAGTTTTTGGCCTGCCCAGGTTCCTGACCTGCCTCTACCCAGCTGCAGGAAGGATAGTGCTGGTGCATTGGCAAAGGTGGGGTTACATGGGCAGAAACTCAAGAGAGGGCTCATAAATACTGACACACACTAAAGCTGTGCGCTCTGCTGCAGAAAAAAAGACACGGCAATCTCAAAAAGCACTTCTGCATTATTTAAGACATGAGGAACTTGTCTTTGTTAACTCTTACCAGCTGGGTTTGCAGCATTACAGCTACAACAAAAGGTACAACATGAACTACACTGTGTTTTTCAGCCTGTAGTATTTGATTGCTTCAAGACTTTGGGCTGCTGGTGAGGGTTCTGGGAAAAGGAGCTTTTTGCCAGTAGGCTTCCACTTGCCATGTGCACACCTGCACATGTACTGGAGAATGGTTACTGGCTTTCAAATAATAGTTCTCCTCAGCAGGCTCCAGCAGCAGTAGCACTGGACTCAACTTGTATCACAGAGTCTTGAGAGAGTCAATGTGAACGTATTCATTTACAAATTATTTTCATGTGGCTTTACTAGATATCAGAAAAATATTACTGTACTATTATTTTTATGCACCTGATCTCTTTACCGGGCATTAACACTTCTTGATGCTCAAGTGGCTTCCAGCTACCTGAGAGAAGCACAGTGCTAGTTTGATGTCCCACATCTGGCATTAGGACATTTATCTTTTCCTTTATATGGGGCGCACTTATTCCACGTAAGCAGTTCCAGGTCAGTTTTCTCACCTGTAAACTGGGACTGATAGTAAGGTAGCAGTTAGGTAGATCTTTCTTTCTTGTTCTGTCTCACAGTCTGTCCTTACAGTCTGTTGACTGGGCAGGACTTGTTTGCCTACTGTCATCATTAGTCTTCATCTCACAGAGACCTAATCCATTTCCCAGAAAAAGTTCTGGATCCTCCAAATAAAACAATGCCAGTATGTGAATTCTCTGTTGCTTTTCCCATGGGCCTTCAAAAATAGAGTCTTAGCAGTGAAACATCCATGTGCCAGCAAAGTAAAAGCCAGTCCCTGACTGGTCATACCAGAGTTGGAGTGTTGGGAGGGGGTGTGGGGACAAACACCAGTTACCTGTACAAAATACCCCAAGAACAGCCCTCTGAGTGCTGTCTCTCTCACTGGCACCAGGATTCTGCTGGAAGTGGGACAAGGGAGCTTACACACATGCAGCATTACTATTGAAAAGCTCATGAGGGATTTGTCTTTGAAATTATTGAATTTAAATGCCTTTTTCAAAGTTATGTAATGGGTTATCCTATTTTCAGCTGTGCACGACACCAGAAATAATATCTTACAGCTTATTGGTGTATTACTAAAGTTGGTCATTGTATGTAAGGTTATGTCTGAAGTACATGAATTCTTATTCTTCAGAGGGAGCTCTTTTTTGAATTTTACTCATTTATGCAAGGAAGGAGAACTTTCCCAATGGACTGAAAATAGCATGTAGAAAGAATTTTCATGTAGGTTCAACAGAAAGATTACATGGAGTAAAAAAAGTGTATTATGGTTTACTTTCATCTCTCTCCACAACCAAACAAAAACACATCTGAGGTTTATTTGAGGTGGAAAAAAATAAAAATTAAGAGAACTGAAACAGCAGGTGGATGAAAGGGCAGAGCAGCTGGAACAGGCCAATACCAAATGTTGCCAAATTTTATAAAATCTTAATCTGAGAGGCCACTTTGGCTTTAAGTTTGAAAAATATTGACTTTATGCTCAGGGAACATAGGGAAATTTTTATACATGATTGAGATGAAATGTAAATGGTTCAAGCTGGTTAACAGCAGTTACAGTTTAAACAGAACCAAAGGTGCAATGATTACTTTACACTAAGGAACTCCAGCAACCAACATTCTCTTTTAATGTTACAATATTCTTTGTGAAGGTTAGGGCTTGTTTTTCCAAAATGCTTTTCTAATTAAAACCAATTAATTTAATTGCAACATCTATGACCTTTTGAGTATCATCTGCCTTCTGGTTTTGTGTTCTCTGCTAGTTGCTTCTACATGAATGCCAGTGTGACAAGAGCAGCTGAAATTGTTTTTAGCTGCTCTGTAATGACATCTTCATCCTTAATAGTAGGAGAAGGAAAAATGTCACTAAAAGAAGTCAGAACTTTTGAACCAACTTTAGAACTACAAGCAGACTCAAGAGGGTAAAACAGAGAAAGGAAAAATATTTCAGGGTAAGTTCAAACTAATGGGGAGGGCTGAGAAGTATAAGAAAAATATTTTAAGGTAGTTACTATTTTAATTATACACACGAGAAAGTTAATGAATCTTGAGAGAAGCTTTGGAATATTAGAATATCAAATTTTTAATTCCCTAAAGTCACATTTAATTTTTAAATGGCACATTTTCAGCAGTACTCCCATGGTTAGGGTGCGGCTGTCATTTTCTTGGAAAAATAAAACAGCATGAATGTTAGCACAGTGCAAATTAATGTAAATTAAAGCACAACATAATCAATGAAGCCTAAAACAGACAGCTTGTGAAGCCACAGCTGGAGCACCTTTCCATATTGGCCCTGTAATAAACCCTTTAATAACTTTCCATGGGACAGACTCTCATGGTTTTTGTGCTGTTCTGGTGGCCCTTTTACTGCCCTTCAATACAGGTGCAAAACTCCAGCTATGCAAAAGGCTCTCCAGGCCAGAATTTCAGTGCACATGAGCCAGTCCAAGAACCAGCTGTGCTGGGATAGTACCCAGCAGGAGCTTGTATGAAGTCTTTGTTAAAAGGCAGAGGAGTTGGTAAGTCAAAGAAGGGTTAAATGTTTTTCCCTTGTTTTATATATCCAGTGATCTGATCCTACATATGGTTTTTATCACTGTCATTTCTGTGCAAACCAACTCCAGGAGAGATACGTGTGAGTAAAATTACATTAAAAATGGTTCTGTGATATCTCCAAGATTACATGCCTCTCAGGACCATGTCATCAGCCTGAGAGGTTGAATTACTCACTTCCTGGAAACTAGATCCTGTGAGGAGGAAGGTACAAGTGAGGGATAGTAATGATGATGCTATAATTAAGATACAGGAATGGGAGCCCTGAAGGAAGATTTGGACGTGGCTGTGCTTCAAGATTTACTCCATACCTGAAGCCTACTGAACATAATCACTTCAGCCCATCCAGTTTTAAAGTGAGCTCAAATGCTCTCTGTCTTGAAGTTCTAGTACTGTTTGGTATTTGATATTTCGGTACTTTTGAGTATAGTAAAAGGACTATAAGCCTTCTCACTTAGGGGTCTGTAATTATGGGCATCTCAAGCATCCCCACTATTAGGGAAAAAAACCCTCCTCGACTTCAAGGAGGTGAGTATTTCATAAGACAGAAATTATTGCAACATCATGGCATTTGCTTGCTGCTAGGTGAAGTATTTAATGTTCAGAACAGCTGCCTAATGCTTCACAATGTGGATAAATTTAGGTGGTGCTCAGATGTCCCTTACGTAAATTCTACCTCAAAGTATATTAAGAATACTTTAAACACAGGAAGATTAATTTATCTCTTTGTTCTTTAGGTTAGAAGACATTCAGATGAGCAATTTTGCCAAACAATATTGCTACTTATTTAAGACAGATGAGCTAAAAGAGCCTTAAGTTTCAAAGACTCAGCCTATTAAGTTTTCACTTGAAGTTAGCTTTGATCTCTAGCTTCTATCTCAAGTCACTTAAGATTGATTTGTCCCAAATGACTTCCACACACATGCTCAGCTGCTGGATTCCTGTTACGTAGAGCCCTGTGTGGAACAGGCTGACCAGCAGATGTCCCCAAATTCTACATAATCACACTTTCAGCTTCCAAAATCTTCGGTGTCCTTTTGCACATTCCAAAGGATGAAGCCACTTGAGGCTACAAATACTCTTGCTACTTACTCACATTCTTGTGAAAACTGAAATTCTGAGGTGGGGAGCTTGAGTGCTGACACAAAGCACCTTTATTGTCATAGAAAAATTGTTTGGATATTGGTTCACTTTTTATGACATGCTGCCATTGATTGTCCCTTGTTTTATTTTCAAAAGCACTATTTTTTTTCCCTAGAACTGCAATCCTCATCCAAATATGATTGTAATACTTTTATTTGGAGGTTCAATCACAAAAGGCAAGACTTTCTCCAAACTAGTATCAATGATTTTGACTTGGCTATTACAAAACTCATGAACTACATTCTTTATCCACATCAAATACAGCTTTTACAATTCCCCACAAACTATTTTAAAGCTAAGGAGCTTGTAATAGGTTGTACATGCAAAGGCTTCTTTGTGGTGAAGGAATGAGAAGAGGCAAATAAGTGAGAAATATAGGAGACATGCTGACACTTGTGTTCTAGTGTCTTTCCTCCCTACAAACACCAGAAACTCACCTGATTTGTTATAAAACAGACTAGCCTAGTATGTAACAGAAGCAAGAAGAAGAATGACTGCAGATTTTTTAAGAACATGAAGATTTGCTTCTTAGAGGCACTAAAAATTAATTCCTTTAACTGCACTATTAGAAGAATATAGCTACAAAAAAAACCAAACACTAGAACATGCCCTCATGAAATGAAAGACAACTGGACAAAACAACGTGGATTGGCATTGAAAGTTTATCCATTTCAGAAATCTATACACTTAGATACAAAAAGGAATTAACACAAAAATTTACATATTTGCAATTCTTGTATTACACAGGTAAAGAGTGTTATGGTTTAAATGGATGTTTACAATTTAAAAATCTTCTGAGTGTAAGGTTGAGAAAACAATCAAATATCTAAATAGGGCCCCAAAGAGAGCATACTATAAATATGATTGTCATGACACAATGAAGTTAATTACTCCCAGACAGAAAAAGTCTTACTCTGTAGACAGTCAGGTGTGAATATTGTAAGAAACTTGAACTTACTCTGATGTACATATAACTATTTGCCAAAGAAGTTTTTAAAATGCTGTCTTGGCTTAGCCTTCTTTAGAGAGGATCATGTCAGGGTAGTGCACTACAGGGCTACTAATTTAAAATAAAGGGAATTAGACTTAAAATATTCAACAGAATCTGAATTTTAAGTACTTCACATTCTTTACACACATAAACCCTATAATGGCAGGAACAGAGATCAAAAGACTGATATTGTATATGTCTGTGTCTCTCTGAAAAGATAGAAGCAGAGTTTCCTGCCTCAACTCCTGTGTATGATCCTCATATTCCATCTGATGAGTAAGGAAAATTCCCTAAGGACTAAGTCCTAGTTTATTGTCTTCATAAAAAGCAAATTCTCATTCTGTAATGGCTTTGTTATGATTTTAAAGTTGTGACCATCTAATGGCAACAAGATTAAAATGAGCATGTATAAACTTTGAAAAGGTAACAAAAAAAAAGTTGATTGATACAGATTCAGACTGATAAAATCTAGTTATATTCTGTTTCAGGAGTGGCAGCATTTTTTTTTTTTTTTTACTACTATTACTGTGGCAATTAAGTTCTGTAAACATTATTAGACCATTATGACAGTGTTTTTGGATCAAGAGAATTACTTAAACGATTATTAAAATAAATTTATTCTCCAAAAGTAATTTTGGCATAAACATCAAACCTTTGGATTGATGATACCTGTCCCCAAAATATTAGGGAACAAATGGTACAAGCACCCTGGTAATGTCTATCATTGATAGTATATTAAAAACAGATTTTGTTTTGCATGCAACTACAAACTGAGTAGAAATTATAATAATGGAAAAATTTGTGGTAGCAGACTAAGGTAGTGTGTTTTGCCCTAGAACAGAAAGTAATTCAATGGGCTGACAACCTGTTCCTAAGAGTGACCACAAGGATTTATGGATTGATAGTGGCATCACAATCATGGTTTCATGTGTTTTTCCTGCTTTTTTTAAAGAATCTTTGACTATGGCAATGTGAGATAAAACTGCTAGTTGGAATTTAGAACATTCAAATTGCCCCCTTCCCCCAAAAACTCAAGTAGCCCTTTCTATTTTCTCATATCCTTTAAAAATACCAGTGGCACAAACCCTTCTAGTTCAGAACTTGGTAATGGGGCTCCCATGAAAGCCAAATCAATATTGTTCCCCACTTATCTGAAGTGCATGTCATTAAGCAGTATGTGGGATGCCACACCCATACCAGTCAGATAGTACCTGATAGTGATTACTGTACTCAGAATGTACAAGGATGTAAGAGGTGGCTTAAAAAAAAAAGCCTCATTTCCTGATCATCTTTACGTATAGTAAATCAAATAATTTGCACAGAAATCTTCATAATGTACATATCAACTATACAAGTAATACAAAATATCTCAGTTGAGCACCAATGCTGACTTTGGGAGTAGTGCCTCCAAGTCAGGGTATTAGTATTCCCTGTAACAAATAAATTCTGACACACTTTCATTTTCTAGATCAGTTGTATTCAGACACTTCTTTTTTCATATTCATCTTCGACATTCCAAGAAGATTAGTAATAGCAGCAATTTTATAAAAGGTGTGGGTATCCTGGACAGCTTTCACAGCATAATCAGTTCAAATCTTTGTAAAAGACCATAAAATCCGCTGATCTGGACTTTAAGGTTTTACCAGAAGTTCATTAAATGGAATTTATATAACAATTCATGTGAGAATAAATGGTGGAAACAGACTCAATTTGTGTGTGCAAACAGTGGGATGTCCAACAGCAGCAGGAGTCCTGTCCTCAAGGGTGTCAGTGAACCATGGCTGTCACGTCACCTTGGCTTAGAGTAACCATAAGGACACCTGAGAATCAGGTTGTCATGACAGGGTAAGATGTGAGTGCTGTAGTATTCCACCAAACTTCCCATATTCAAAAACAGGATGTCTGAATCCAGGTAAAACTTGCCATCCTGTTGTAGAATAAAAACATATGTAACCATTGACAGTAATGTTTCCAGCTCAATGTCTAAAGAAAAAAGGGCCTGAACATAATCATCAGAACTCACTATTCCTTTGCAAACTAGTCAGTCACACAAGTAAGTCCAAATTAAACTCAGGAATTTAGTAGGATTTGACTGGGGCTGAAATTTATGATGATACATGATATAGCAATTAGAAAGTCCAGTTCTGAGTACTCAAACTCTTATCCTAAACCAGATATTTGTAAATCAGCTGATTTTTACTGTCAGAGATGGGAACAAATTTAGACTTTAACTTGTTCATTCTGATATTTACTAATATGCATTCCCATTTTATACACACAGATATAAATAATCTAGAGACACATACATAGTGCAGCTACTGACCTTTTCAAAGATTCTGTAGTTTCTCACTTTTCCTGCAGGTTCATCCCATACAACCAATACCTTGAAGAAGAAAAACGCAACATATTCAGTCTGTGCTACCAAGCTCTTTTAAGTCAAGGTATTATTGAGGAATTAATTAAAATTCAGCCAAAAATTTTTTTTACAAACACTGACATTACAATAGTGATTCTCTCATATTTTGTTGCTTTAAGAAAAGATCACATCTCAATTGTTAAGTACTTTGACATATATAAAATGCAGTATGTCTCAATAAGTTTTTTGGGGGTTAGGCTCAGCAATTGCAATTTACCTTTCCAGGCTTAGTAGATGAGTTCCTAATACAATACAATCCATTTTGTGGTTGTCCTTGTGGGCTACTAGCTTTAAATATCCTAAAAAGAATAAACAATGACATATATTACAATTATTCATGTGCATGACATGTTGTTAGCACTCAGATAAATACAGTCTTAAAATTCTCATTACAAATATCTGTTTTGGGTGTAATAATTCGTAGTAGATCATAGCTGAAAGAAAGTCACTGCTCTAGCACCTGAATCAGCAATGCAGCAGAGATCATCTGGCTCTTTGGTCCCATCCAGCATCCTGGCAAAACTATCTCCTCCAGATGGAGCCAAATCACATTGCATTCTCATCTGTCAATTATATGATATATGAGCACTGAACTGACTTCTCTAGAAAGCGATTTGCATAGTAAACATTTTAATTCATGCTTTAAACACAAGTTATCAAAATGATCTTTGGACTACGGTTTAGTACAGGTTTTTGCAGTACTTCTAAGGAACTATTTTAAAATTTTACCTTTCAACTTCGAAGGATTCAGAGGTATTAAGAAATATCGAAACAGGCAGCCCAACCTGTAAAAAATATAAAGAAAATAAATCACTTTTAAGTCAATGACAACTCAAAACCCTAGCAACTTGTTATGCAAATAAGCTACAGCCATCATCTAAAATCATTAACAGTGATTTAATCTTTATGCTTCTTTCTCCTTTATATCCAATCTTAAACTCCAGAACTTATCAAGGCAATCACTAAAGCTCAAAAAGAAATGAAAAAAAAACCATACAGCACTGTGTTTTCAGAAAGTTACTCTTCTCCTGAAATAATGCGCTTAAAATGTTCCCAAAGGTATACATAATCGAGGAAAAAAATATTCTTTTAGAATGGATTGTCTGCTTGATCTTACTTTTTCATAATCATCATCAGAGTTATCATCAGGTTGGCTTGGCTTGGAGGGTAGTGCTGGTTTTTCAAATGAAAAACTTCTAAAACTTTGTCCATCTGGTGGTGATCTCCTGGCAGAAACAGAATGAAAACTGAAGGATATCTCATCAGGAAAGCAGAACAAATATACACAAAACACTGAAGGAATAGTAAAACTAGAACTGAAGTTTAGTCCCCAAATCATAGAATCTTAGAATGGTTTAGGGTGGAAGGGACCTTGAAGACCATCACATCCCAACCTTCCTGCCATGGGCAAGGATACCTTTCACTAGACCAGGCTGCTTGGAGCCCCATCCAACTTGGCTCTTCCAGGGATGGGGCATCCACAGTTTTATGTGGCAATCTGCACCAGTGCCTCACCACCCTCCCAGCAAATAATTTATTCCCAAAATCTAATCTGAACCTACACTTCTCCTCTTTCAGTTTAAAGCCATTCCCCCTTATCTTGTCACACCATGCCCATGTCAAAAGTTCCTCTCCAGCTCTTTCAGGGACTGGAAAGTGTTCTAGGGTCTCCCCAGAGCCTTCTCTTCTCCAAGCTGAACAATCCTCACAAGAGAGGTGCTCCAGCCCTGGGATCAATTCAGTGGCCTCCTCTGGACCAGTTTCAACAGGGCAACATCTTTCTTGTTTTGGGGGCCCCAGAGCTGGAGGCTGTACTTGCAGATTAATTTAGATAATCACGGATTAATTTGAGTAAGGAGAGACCTCTAGAGATCATTTAGTCCAAGCTCCTGCACAAAACAAGTCCAACCAGATCAGCTAAATTCACTGCAGATTTTCAAACAACAGGCAAAAAAAAGCACAACACAGAGAGGGATGGTGCAGGGAAGAGGCACAGATGTTGATAACGAATCTGAGTATGTCTAAACTTGTTAACTAATAAGTGATTGAAGAACAATAGTGCATTGTGTTTTCATACTTACTGTAACTGGTGACATAAAGATTTCTCTGTTCTAGGCTTGACTGCAGGGGGCTGGTGACTTGGCACAGGTGGCTTTGGGAGCACTGGTGGCACAAACAGTCCAGGTTTACCATGTTCCTGTGGCACTTTGGGCTCTGCTAGCTTTTCAACAAGCTGTGACAGCTTAGGTTTATTGCCTGGCAGAGGAGGAGGAGTCCGTGGGGAAAGGTTTAAGCTTTTTAGCTTCTCACATGCTTCTGGAGGAGCAAGGACTTGTGCTGCAGGCAGAGGCTCTGGAGGCAGTGGGTGAGACCCTTTGCCACTCGCAGGCTTTTTGAACACAGGTAAAGGGGGAACAGGGGGAGGCTCCAGTTTGATTTCAGGTAAGCTTCTCTTAGGAGGTGGTGGTGGTACTGGTGCAGTTGGTGTGCCAGCATAGGAATGTGCCCTCACTTCTGAGAAGGGAGATTTCCTGATGTGAGGAACGGGCGGAGGTGGGTATGCAGGGGGCAGGACCATATCTACAGAAAGAAAACAAAAAAACTTGAAACACTGAAGGGGAATACAGTATGTCATCAAAAGAGACCTCTCAAATCAATTCTCTGTGTGACCTAAGATATTTCACTGGTGTCGGGTCTGATAGTACTCAATATGCTGGATAAGCATTTAACTTTCAGCATAATTCTGAAAGTTATAGGTAATAAATTCCTGATATTTTTCTTTAGGCATGGCTTATGATGACTTAGCAAAGACTTTTCACTTTGTTGTCTGTTTTTTCCTTAAAAGCATTACTGCTGCTCCAGACTGATGACCAGATACAGGCAGGAGACTTGCAAGAAAACACATCCCTAAAGGCATGTAATCCTTTCTGTAAATGGTTACTGCTGTTATTATAAACTTCTGACCCTAAATACCTCTCAAGATTACATACCTCTGCATTACTTCAGTTATTTTGCCAGTTGGAATAGTAATGACCAATACAAAATAATAACCTGGCATTCCACATGAATATTGCCTTCACTGGGGGCCTTTCATGAGGGAAATCAAAGAAACCACATACCATCTTTCACTATGTCAGAAGTATCTGGCTGCAAATAAGACTCATCCTCTTCCTCCTGGTCATAATCTGCAGATAAAAAAAATAAAAAATCAGTATTTTATATTATCAGACTCTAATAAATACTCCTGGAACCTAAGAAACCTAAGAAAGAATATCAAGTACTTAGGGTTCCTTAAAACAAATATTTTTCAGGTATTTTTTCTAAAGATATGAAAAAAATTAATAGTTTTGATCCACCTCTTTGCTATCTAGGTGTTTCCTTAAATTTTTATGTCAATTTAAAAAGCCATCACTTATAACAGAGGCCGATAAAGTTCATGGCACATTAATTTTTTTTTTTTTTACACAACTTACAAGTTAAAATTCATTTTTTGGTGACACTTTCTAGTGTTCCAGCTTTCCTGAGAGAAGTTCAAATCAGTTGCAGAGACAACTACATGGATGCATTAACAAAAGCATTTGGAAAAAAATATAGCCCCCAAAATTTAACCCTACCACAGAAAAATGTATGATTTTGCAATATGGAAGATTAAACAAGCTTAGTGATTTACAAAATTTTAATTCTTTTGCCTTGCTCTGGCAACAACAAAAGAAAAAAGCACTACAACAAATGGCTTAAGTGGTTTCAATGTTGGGTTTACTGTAAATCAAAATAGCCAACCCACAAAAAATGTTAATTCTAGGCAGTAATTTCTCATCAATTATAAGAGGAGCCTGAAGGAAAATATGCAGAGGAATGCCCTAAAGAAATATAAGAGTATTTGATAAAAATCAGTTATTCTAATTTTCCTAATTAAACTCCTACTAGGCCTTTTACCATCATTCACCTTGCATACAACCCTCCCCTCCCATAAATCAGAAGGATTAAACTACAGCCCCACATGAAATGCTGATGAGTTTTTCCCCTCTGCTTGCAGCAATGGAACCGGATTTCCTAACAAGACCCATTCCTGCCTTTTCGTCCTAGGCAGGAAGAACAGTCAGGAATTTCCTTTCAGGAAATGAGTACTTGCTCCCATCAACATTGCCCTTAGAAATCTGGAAGGGCAGATGGGGAAAGGCCTAGAAAAGGATCTCTGCTGAACCCCAAGGCAAGGTTTCTCATGTTTGTTTTCACAAATATTTCTTGACTAGGAACTCAGTTGCTGAAATATGCTGTGAATGTCCCCATTCACATGTGAATGCTGTGAATTTCTGTCATGTCCTCACTTTTAATTAACCTAAAGGATCTGAAATTCTTTAGTTTATTTGTACCAACAGTTAATGGCTCAGAATACCTGTTGCTGATTTAAAACTACAACAGAGATGCACCCTGTAAAAAAGCACCAGATACAAATTGGTTCAGTTTACTTAAGCTACAGGAATAATTCCTGCAGAATTCAGAATAAATAAAGAAGCAACAAAGAAGCCTTATTTATGAGTATACAAATTTGTCACCTTCATTATCTGCTGAATGATGGGAATACTTGATGTCAATGGGACGTTCTACTGAACCATAGAAACTGTCTGCATCAGAACCAGAGTCACTGCAAAAGAAGAGACAGAGTTACTTCTGTTTAGCAGGACTGCAGCACTGGAAAGTAATGCTGGAAAAGCAGAAACAATCTGTTCCTATTTCCCAATTAACAGTCAGATATGTTGCTGCTGTCTTTTAAAAGATTTCATTTCTTTTACACAAAGCTGATGTCGAAAATGCTCTTTGTTTAAAGATTTGGTTTTTCTTCATATCCTTTAGAGTATAAACTGCGAAGAGCTTTTCTTGAGTCTTACTGTGCCTCTTATTTAACAGAAAGTTAATTGTAGGTGCAAAAAAGCCTAAAACACCACTATAAAGAGCAAGTGCAAAAGGGATAAAAAGCCAATAAAGAATAAGGGTTTATACCTGAATTCTATTAATGTTTCTTTTTTGTCATGGTAGTGACCAATTTCTCTTCTCAAGGATAGCATCCAATTCTAAACAAAAATAAAAATACAACATTCAACACATCAATATTTAAATCATTAAATCAGATGTATCTTGTCCTCTGTAAGAACAGAGTAACTGTGCAGGGAACATACATTGAAATAGTATTTATCCATGACTTTTTATTGAAAAGACTCAGCAGTCAAATGTTTTGACGATCTAAAATACTGTAGGAACATACTGAAGTATTAATTTTCAGTTTGCAAATTTCAGGCTGTTATTCCTAAAGCCAGATATATATTCAGAATATGTTTATGGGTGAGAGATTTCACTGAACAGTTTTCTGAATTTATCAAAGGCTCAACATATCATTACTTTTTCCTTGGTGAAAAGTAAATACAGAATATTTATGAAATATGAAGAAACCCATGCCATATAGTATGTCACAGCCATTCCCTTAATTACAAGTTGAATTAACACTAATTTAATAGTTAAAGCTGCAGACATGATTTTCAGAGGAGCCCAAAGAACTAGATATACAAATTTCAGTGACAGCTGCATTTCCAGTTCGTTTAGATTTTAGGGAAGTGCAAGATTCGCTTTTTGCTTCAAGGAAAATGCTATTGCAAAAGAAGAAAGTTACCTTTCTTTCATCTTCAGAAGAAGCTGAAAAAAACCACGTCCTGTGCTTCTTGCTTATGTGAACTAACTTGAAAGGAAACACATTGCTTGATGTTGTCTCCTCAGCTGCCCGCATAACCCTGAGAAACAGAACAACCAATACAGAAATGCCTTATTTCATAGGTAATGCTGCTGTGCAAGTCAAAGACTGACAGAAAGCAGTTTTACTGGCCAGTTTTGCCTTCTGAAAAATAACCTCCAAGCCCTGAAAATCACCACAGAAATCCCCATATGTGCATTTGCAATCCTTCTCCATTATTGTGGTAGAAGGGACAATGCAAAAGGAAGAGCACTTGTTAATCCACCAGCCACTTTTATAAACAGCTACTTGACCTGTTCAAGAGTTAATGAATCACATTAATTTATAAGTGTCACACACTGCAAGAGATACTCAGGGTGCTTGTGGCTCTTATTTCAAGAAGTCACTATTTCCGAGGAGAAATCAAAAGATTTCCCATGAAAACAAGGAAAAGCTAATAATAAAGGCAAACTTAATTTTTACACGTTTCCCTTATAACACTCTTGCACTTTTTTTTTTTTTTTTTAAAAGAGCATAACTTAACTGCTTTCTTTTTTGTGTGTGCAAGGAATTTCTTCATTTGGGACTCCTAGGGGGAAAAAAAATTTAAAAAGCCCTTATGCAACTACTCAGTCTAACAATGCTTTCAGTTCAAATTCTTTTTCAATAATGCTTGTCTGTGCCTTATCCTAATCAGGACCTGGTCCCTATTCTGACAAGGTCTCTACAAGGCTGCTAGAATGAAGATATATAAAAAGGAATGAATAGTCTCAAGCATTTACAGATTCCATGGTATTTTTCACATTAAAGCTGATAGCAGAAGCTGGTGTCATGACAAAATTATTGTGGGTTTCTTCTACAAGATCTTGAATTTTTAACTAGCTACAATGTTTACAAGTGCATTCCCTTAAAAATATGCCATTGTCCTACTCTGTTAGAAAAGCTCTCATAATTTAAGAAAAGGTAATTCCTTATTCGACAAGTCCAAGAACATTATACAGTACAAGACATATATATATAAAATACAATAATATTGAAGTGGTTAGGATTGATACAACAATATTTCTCTACATTCTCTCTCCTTAAACTTTTCTTAACATCAATTTCATCTGCAATTCTCTAAAGTTAGGTTGGACTCTTATTACTAGGCCTTGTACTTATTCTGCATTCAGCTTCTGACAGTACTGGCTAACTTGAAAGCCACATATTTCTGTCTTCAGCTTGCAAAGTAAATATTAAGATTAAAAATGGGTAGTGAAATGAGTCAGATACTTTGCACAGGCATTCTCTCATTTAGCACTCTGTAGTTGATACTGTTTCGACACTAACTACAGTTGCTGAACCAGTGACTCCATAAATTTTCTCTTCTGATTCCTTTCTGATCACTACAGAACAAAGATTGTTTGTCTGAAAGAATCCACATCTATCTGAATGTACAGCGAGCATTAATCAGTAACAGGAGTAAGGCAATTCCAATTCAAACAGCTTTACTGGTTAAATTACAGAAGAGGAAGGCTATCCATTTGTCAAGCACAGGACATGTCTTACATATAATTTGAAAGGAATACATTTCTTGGCTGATATGAGATCAATGCTTAACCCAAACAACAGATGTAGCTGTGTTAAACTCATTAAAAATGAAACCCATAGCCCCTAGCATTAAGTAAAAGGAGCTTGGGTGTTAAACAACTTCCTTGGCACTTACCTATTGTAACCTTTCAAAGAAAATGCACCCTGGGGAGATGCAGATGTGCTGCTCTTAAAATAGTAGATACATCCCTCGTGGATAATCACAAATCTCAGTGGCCCTGAAAAGATAAAAAGCAAGCAAAATATAAATCCAAGGGTAGCAGAACAACTAGAACCTCTTAGCATGCATAGAATTATTGTTTAAGATTTTAGTAATCATATGAATCACTGTAAATGAGCATAAACTAGTTATGATCAGTCACACAGTGAAGCTGTCCATTTGCAGAATTTCGGGACTAAGGGTAATATTTGATTCCCTCACTTGAGAAGCAGCTGATCTGAAAACTTCAAAAGAAGCCTCAGAGACTGAAGGCCTCTGTAGCAATAGCAGGAAGGCAGCCACAGGATACAAATACATATTTACATCTATCCCAAAAACATTACCTCCCTTTTTCTTTCACCTCAAGTACACAATCCTGCCAGTAAAATTATATCCTGTTTTCTTTTTTTGAAAGAGGCCAAGACTCCTTCCTTTATCAAAGGCAGTAGTCTTTGTCCTTAACTATTTAAATACAGTTTCAGTATAAACAGGGATACCCAATGAATAGCATATAAATAAACCCAAAATCTGAACTTTTCCCCATGTAAATAGATTCTGATTTCAGAAGAAATTACTGTTATTAAGTACAGCCCAGTGTTGGCAGTGAGAAAATTTCCATTTCACAACAAGAGTAGGAGATGGGGATATTTTTCCAGTACAGAATAACCAACTGGAAAAAAAAGCTGAGTACTAATTTCTTTCAGAAAAGAGTGTTTGAAATTGATACATATCCTGGGAATCTGTTTGTCTTGAAAATCTTACTTGTGAAGGCCTTGACAAAAGAACTAAACAAGCAAAAATAAAATCACAACATCTATTATCTTTTAAAATCTATTTAAGATTTACAGTTGAAAGACAATTAATTTCAATATGAGTCTTTCATACAAATATTCCAGTACAAAGTAAAAAAACAGTTTCAACAGTTTGCTAACATGAAATCTATTACTAGCCCCAGAGGCAAGCATTTAAAACATTTAATTTAGTTAATACCTCATTCAACTTACACTTAAGGATCTGCAGCTGGGTGCCTCCTTTTTTATGAAGATACCCTGCCTTGGTGACTCCTCCAGGCATTGTCAGAAGGTTTTGTGCTCCAATTGCCTTCATTGGGACTGGCCAGACCTGCTCCTGCGAGGCCATCATTCTGCAATTTAGATAATTAAAAACAGTTTAAAACTCAGATTTTACTTTAAGGAATGAGTACTGAGAAGCAAAGCTTGTTTCCTTAAACAAGCTTTCCAAACAACTAATGTGGTTCAGCACTCAAGAATGTAACACAGACTGGGTGTTCAAAGATTCCAGGAACTTTGTAATGTATAAAAAAAATGCAGCGCAAAAAGCCCCGATTTATTTTTATGCGGCTCTCAAAAGTGATTGACAGTTGTTGAAACAAAGGAAAAGTGCTTAGTAAATGTTACTTAAGTATTTATGTTTTAAAAATACTCCAGATAACACTGCAAGACTTAATCAAGCAAGTGACTGGAAAGAAAATTGGTTTCTTCTCCCAAGTGCTACGTGACACACATACAGACAGAAAATATAACTTTCTGTACAAGGGAATCAAGCCAAGGTTTAGTAAATGCAGCATCCAATACTACTTACTCCTGATATTTACATTTTTTATTCTTTAACTCCTAATTATTTAATTAAAGAATTAGTATATAATCTCATACTGGATGTTACATGTGACAGCATCCTGTGCAAATGAAGTTCCTCTCAGATTTCTGCAGGCTTCCATTTAATTTATATATCAATTATTTATGTAATGCTCCACCAAGCATCTCTGCAGTTAGTACTCTTCCTCTTGTCATCTTAAACCAAAAGGATTTGTTTCTGAGGTAGCAACTTATTCTGATATACCATTATGAGCCCTTTCTTTCTTCAACTGTTAACAGAACTGGGCTTAAAATCCTACTCTGTCACAGAGAAAAAGAAATCATGGGTGGATAGAATAGGAATTTTGACCTAGACATAAAAGGGTTTGTTGTCATCAGGTGTAAGGCTAGAGACCTTTGCTGGTAAAAGACAAACCACTGAAGTTCCAGTTAATTAATTTCTGATAAAGGAATGATGGTTTAGAACTGAAAAGCTTCCAATGAAGGACTGAAATTTAACGGATCTTGTTCATTTCTCCTTTACCCAAAAGGCACAGTAAGGAAGCTAAACTCTGAGGCTTGGCACAGAATCCAAGAGCCCCAGCATAACACCCTACCCAAGCACTTGCCCCTCCAAACTAAAATGGCTTTTCCCATTCTGAAAAGAATAAGAAAGTGTTTCAGATTTGGTTTAGCAAAGTATGTATCCACTGTATAGGTTAGAAAAAACAGAAATGCAAGGCAGTGGATATTGAAGTGATCAGTTTAGGATTTAGATCTAACTCTGCTGTTTGCTGATAAAGCATGTGCGGGAAAGGGTGGAAATTCCTAACAATTTCTACCAGGAGAGTTTAAACTAAGTTAAACTCTCTAGGCAGCCTAAAAGACTTAATCACAAAAATTAGATTTTGGTCCCCAGTGTTATGAGGCAGGTACAGTCAGAAAAGACAGGATCCAAGGCCCTAAAAAGGCTCTCATAGCAGACACATCAAGACACCATGGTTTCCCCATTTTCCCCCAGGACCTCCCTGCTCACCAAAAGGTAAATTGCTTTTGTTCTACTCAGCTATATCCTTCCTTCTGCTGTTTTCTCCCTGTTCTTATTAAATGACTGAGATCTTTCCAAGCTGAGTTATTTCCTCCTCCTCCACAATAAAATTTCTAGCAATAGCAGTGTGTCCAAAAAGGGGCTACTCATGCCTTTTACGCTTTAAGAATAAAAATTTAAAAATAGTATCAGAAGCCAACATCCCCCCTACCCCCCTAAATCCTTCAAATTATTTCTCCACACCTTGCAGAAAAGTTGAAGTGAGGGAAATGGAGAGTGTTACCCAGCTGGCTGCTGATGTCAAACCACATGAATGTGCTAAGAGTGCTTTCCTTGAAATAAGGATTGCAAAGGCAAGTCCTGGGCTTAGTCTTTTAAGAATATGCACATCAATGTTTAAACATTAGAACTTAATTTAAGTTACTCCAGTCTGTTTCTAATTATGTTCAGAAAATAGACTAAGTAAAAATGAAACCTTTTCATTCAGATAAATATACTTTGATGCTACTTTTCCAACATTAGTCCCAATGCCATCCAATGATTTCAAGTTCATCTTAGGTCTTCCAATCCTCTGTACCTTTACTTAAAGAACAGAAGAAAGGACTGAAGCACCCAGTCCATGGTGTGAAACTGTTTCAGTGTTCTGTATGTAAGCTGAAGACCTATCAGAAGATGCAGAGTCAAATGTCTCAGAGAGGTTATCCAAAACAACCAGTAAGTTGAAATTTCTAGGAAGCCAAAGTCAAACACTGGCAATAAGTATATGCTACCCTAGGTAAATACAGAAAGTAGAAATATTTGTCCCAGTTATGTTTGCCTTCTATAGGGGAGTGCACCAGTCAGACTACTCACTAAAGCATGTCTGGATGGGCATTATCTCCTCTACCTGAAAAGCCAGATCTTAAGGCAGGAAGGAAAGAAAAAAAATTATGGAAGTAGAGAAGCAAGTAGGGGAAAAAGAAATAATCCAGTTCTACAGTGTGATGACTACAGGATTTAACTGACAGGAAAGGACAGCAGAGTATTAGATTCTGCTTCTCCTTTCCACAATCATTTCTTACTTTTGGCTACTTACTATGAAACAGTCCTGAAAATAGAGACCAAAACTTAGAACTTCCCCAGCTCAGCTAAGTGAATAAAAAGAAGTGAGTAAAAGGAGACACAACTGAAATCCATGCCACCAAGTACATATTACATGAACTAAAGAGCCCACCTAATGCACCAGGCTTTTCAGCAGATTTAGAGGCAGCTAAGCCTATTGTCTGGATTTCAGTGTGGCTTATAACACTCCCCATCACATCTGTACACTTCTCAAGCACTTTCATTTGCAGGCACATAGCAGACACTTAGGGAAGGCTTCAGTATTCCGAGTTGAAATCTTTCAGTTAGGCTGCTAAAATGCATTTAAGTACTTTGACTCTAGTCCAAGGCAGATTTTTCATCTTTTCTTGACTGTAGAAAACAGCTCCGTAAGGACAGATGTTGCTTTTTGCATCACACTGCTGGGAGAAAGCTGCCAAACCAAATCTAACTTCAGAATCTTTACTGTAGGGGTGGGGGAGAAGAAAGAAAAAAAGGAAGCTCAAAGATTTTTGAGGTCTTAACATCTACAGTATGGTTGCCTTTAGCTCACTGAATGGTTCCTTCCACTCTTGATATTCCTGTTATAACTTCTTTAACACATTTCATCCAGATGGATGTTGCATTAGCAGGTACACACCATAGCAGTCACTGAAGTTACTGCAGAGCCTGTTAACTTTGGTATCACTGATTCCAGAGGGATACTTCCCAGTTGTTTCTTATGCAGTTACATTCTTACACTACGAGCCAAAGCCCCCTTATACATTTTCACCTCGGGTGCATAGGAGAGCCTCTTCCACAGGGCTGAGAACCAAGCGAACAGAAAGGGCTCACTCAGTGCAGCCAAAGCTCCCACTGACACTGGCCCTCTGTCACAAGCACAAGGCAACATCCCCCAAGCATTGTTCGGTGAAAGCTTCCACTAATAGCTGCATACTTTATTTCTCTTCCCATTCGCCAAGGAACTAGATGCATACTTTTTTAATAAATTTTTCCACCGAATCCCAAACCCACTGCATGTGGCTACTGAATTAATCTGAATGGAACCCTCTGAACAAGAAGAGGATGGCAGCAGTCAGGGAAAGGTTTGCTTCTCAGGTGATGCCTGTGACAATTCTATGCCTGTGGGGGAGATGAAAGGCCTTGGAGTGGAGTCAGAGAAATAGTAGAACAGCAGTTTCTAGGATGTGTTTCATTGTTCAGGAGTGGTTTTGGAAAGACAGTATGGTGTAATCAGCACTCTGGAGCATGATACAGCGCTTATACAATCACTATTGTAACTACTTATATACAAACTGTCTGGTCTATCAGACTGAAAACCAAACCAAATTGCAGTGTATTGCTAATGTATCAATAAAGTCAGCCCAAGTCTATCACGTGAGTATACTTTTTTCAGGCACTATCACAACAAGCCACTTTTTTATTTCAAAGTACCCTGAAAGTTAAACAGCATGAAAAAAAGTGAATTTACACACTTCATCCTGTAAGCAGGATAGGGCCAATCAGATACAGAAGTGTTTTCTGAATCATAGTACTGCTACCAAGCTCCAACTCTGAATGGATAGCAGACTTCTGTTATTGTGGAGTAGGTATATGTATATATCTATGAAGCAATTTTAATCTACCCCCTTTATCAGTGGATAGAGAATAGCTAGATTGAAGGCTAGGGCATAATTTTACAGGCTAAAAGTCCCTCCATGAGTAAAAGTAAAATTATGCCACATTAAAAATCTGGATTACATTATAGAAGAACACTTACCCCTCTTGGCCCTAAGAGCTACTGGCATTCAGCCCAATTAGAGCAAATGCAAGTTGAATCAATTAAGGATTGCATCCTGGAAGAGTCCTCAGCTCTTGCTTAACTTCAGTAGAAATTATGGCAGATGTGATCATCTCCACATCTTGTAGTATATAGGCACAAAATATTACCCTCATCTCTGAAACTACAGCTGCCAGTAGCTGTTTTAAAAGTTCTCATTTGTTATAATAATATTTATGATCTGGCCCCATTTGGTCATGCTGGAAAAACAAAAAAAAAACAGCCTGCAAAGCTGCAGCACAAAAAGTAAACCTGATCTGAATGTGTAACAATGCTCTCTATGCCAATTACATCTGAGAACTTTTAAAACTGTAATCTCATAACCTCTAGCCTTTAAGTTTTACTTGGAAGTAGGACCTAGCTAAGCCAGATGCTAGTTTACTTCTGAATATATAACTTACAAATAACTTGACATATATAACACATAATTTACAGAAATGAATGTGTTCCTCAAATCATGCAGAGGAAGACTGAAGTATCAGACTTTAGCAAAAATGAGGCAGCATTACACACTGCAGAACAGGAAAAGTTTCCCCTACATGCTCTCGGCAATTCGGAATTAGAATTATTGCTCTGATTCAACCATCTGAACATTTACCATCTGTTCTTAAAACTGCTTTCTGCACAATTATCAGGTCTCTTGTCCATTTATTAACAATTCTCCAGTAGTTCTGAAATACTTTTCCATATCTCTCCAACGTTTTTTGGTTACACATTCCATTTCTTAATAACTCTAACAGCCCCTTTCACAATACTCTCTCAGGAAGATTAATAGCACAGTATAAACAGCAAAGTAAAAAAAATCTTACAAACAAAGGGAACAGAGAAATAAGCCCGAGATACACTGCATAACTGAATTTACTCTCTAACTTGCTCCAACTTGCTTCTTTCTGACAAGTTTTCAACCAACACCCAACTCATCTCTTCCCCTTCCAATTCTTTATCATTTAATTTTCTGCATGAGCTAAAAGTATTTTAGCCCAGATGCCATATTCTACTCTTAGTTGCAGCCTGCTCTCTACCTGAAGGAGAAAAGATGACAGAAACAGGAGCCACAAAAAGCACTGACCTGGTGACCTTGTCCGACCGACACATCGTTTTTCTGCTGACAGCTTCACCGAATGATTGTTTCCTTTGTGATGACAAAGCCATTAACAGCTTATGACCCCTCTCAGGCATGGCAGGAACATTGCTGCACTGCTCCCACGTTTGGGTACTCCCAGGCTGAAAGCCACAGCTGTAGCCGCTGTCTGCTCAACACACGAAAAGAAAAGAAACCCTGCCCCAACTGCTTGTGCATCTGCACTGCGGCCAAAAGTGACGCCGAGGCAATGACTTGTTTCCTTTGTTACTTCCTGTTTCCCCGCTGTTAGTGGGCAGCACTATCTTTGTCAGATTTCCCAGCTTCCCTGAGAGGTTATAAATCAATTCCCGCACAGCTCAAACGCCTGGCTCTGGCAGACACCGAGCTCGAAAGCAGAGGGGATTTTCCAGCGCTCACTTTCTTTCTACTCACCTTTCAATCAAGCACTTTCCTATGGGAGAAAAAGAAAGTTCTTTTTTCTCTCAGTGTACTCCAGCTCCCACTGGCAGAGGCACAGCTGAGAAATGTGCCTGTGCTCCTAAAGAGCCTCCTGTGCCTCAGGTACTTGCACTGCACCACAGAACTGTAAGTATTTAATCTGTTTTCTCCCCCACAGCTGGAGCTTGTCTTTTCTTCTTCAACCTAGGACAATCAAAATAGCCATTCTGAAAAATTCTGCAGCATAGACACGCTTTAGAGCAAGTCTTGCCGATATGTTTGATGCTACACAAACCACAAAAGACAATAAAACTCAAATGCAAGAGGCTGAAAGTGCACAATTGTTCACAAGTGTCACCAACTGATGATGAATAAATGACATTGTTTTACACTTATTTTTATCTGGAGTTCTTAAAAGGATTCAAGTGTTTCACTGACTTGTCTAGATTTAAACAACATTCCAGGCTCAAAAGTTTGAATGTGACAAAACCAATTAGTAAGTTTCAGAATGATGAACAAAACATATATAAGTAAGTCAAGCAAAGTTTACTTCACGTTTTTGGGGAAACAGACATGAATCTGCGCCCCAAAATAGAAGGAAGAAGTGTCCACACAACATCTCTTTTAGTAAACTGCTCAACAGTCAAAGCACAAAAGAAAATAACATTTCAGATACTGCTCATGGCTGTATGGGCTAGAAAAAACAGCTCTCTCCCATAGGGCAGCCATTTGCACTCCTTCCATTGCCAGGCTCTATAGGAAGGGAAATTGAACCATAAATACCACACAAAGCTGTTGTTAGCCAAAAAAATCAGCATATCAGAACACAAGATCCCAGTGCTCTTCAACAGGGATCAATACTCAGTTGTCTCAGTGGCCTGACAGATTTTTCACACAGAAAATAATTACAGAGGACTCAGCCCAGTGGTTTTTGAATTAAATTCCCTTGCTTTATTTGCTGCAATGTCAGTTACACATTTAAGGCTCACTGTTCTAAATCAATCTTTCCTCCCTGAGTTCTGTTATCTAAGTATATTCTTCTAAGCCTGCATTAGCATCTTTTGCAAGCTATTTCTCCAACTTAGTAAAAAAACTAGATTTAGAAAGACAGCACTTGAGTATATGTAACACTGGAAAAAACCCTTCAGTTCCTCTTTCCCTTTTCTGACGTGACACACCTAACTCCTGGTTTTCCCCTCCAAACTCCACAACTTACAGTACCATGCTCTTTGGCTTTATCAGTCTCATTAAAGCATGCCTCCTGTAACCAGCACATGTACTTGAGGTACTGCTTTTCCTCTCTAACCTCTCTCATGCTGTCCTCTCTCTTTCTTCATTTTAGTACTCAGAAATGCAGCAGGATTTTTCATTTCAAGTTCCAAGATCCCATTTCAACTTCTCTGGTGATTTCCAACACTATCAAGATGGTCCCAGACACTTCACACACACACAAGCAGATGTTCCACCAAGGAACAACCAGAGTTCAGATGTTTCACGGTTTTGGGAGACTGAAAATCCAGTTTAGCTTTCTGGACCAAACATTGACCAGAAGGATTGGATTTCAAAATTGCAAATAAGGAATCTGAAAAGGCATGAAAACTTTATGGATCTGATTGGCATGCCTGCCAGGGAAGTGAAAGAGTATTAAATATATCCTCCTTCACAAAGCAAAACTCCGTTATGCATGGTATAAGGTTTTGAGATTAATCTTCATTTGTCCCCACAAAATCAGTGGTGAGAAGCAGCCTTGCACCAAGCTAGCCTAGGGAGAATTTCACTCCAAAAGAGATACTCCATTTCTTTAGTGTTAAAAGGTATCACTCAGCCTTTAAAGGAAGAACCTAAGCATCTGGAACCAACACTTGGATTTCATTCCAGCAGGACTGCTGCCTGAGGAAGTCAGCCAATCTTCTCTGCCATTGTCAGAACAGAGACAGCTCTTGCTGGCAGTCAAAAGCAATCCTACTTATCATCAGTTAATGGGATGTGAGGGCACAAACATCTGGCAGAACGCTGTCCTTGCTGGTATATATTCACTTGTCTCACCACAGGGCTGAGCTGTGTGCAGCAGGAGCACTTCCTCTTGCTGACAAATTTACAGGAAACTGCAAGAATGGACTGCAAATAAAAGCAGCCCAAGAAGACCACAGCAACAGGCAAGACAGAAAAATTAACAAAGCACTAAAAAATATTAAAGTAGCATGAAAAACACTTTCTTTCAGCTGCAGCAAGTCAGGTCAGTAGTTAAGTTCCACTCAGAATAATGTTAGGTTTCATGCATTATCTATTTCCACAGAAGTCTACAGTATAATAAGGCATTAAGAAAGTAAGGGATTAGCAGAACATATCCTAAGTTTGAGTCAGGAGTAGATTATCAGTTTTATTATTTTATTAATTCTACCAAACTAGTTTAGTGTCAAGTTTCTAGATGACAGTGGAAACACAGCCATTCTATTGAGAGATAATATATTTGTCAGCTGCATGCTTCACTACTGCAGATTGTAAAAGAGCAAGTGTAAATAACCCACCTGAATCCTTCATCTATTAAGGCAATCATGTGAAAATACAAATAACCATACATCAGAATTACTTCTGCTGGGTGAACTTCATTATCCACAAAAAAGAAAAAGATAAATCAGCAACAAGGAAAATAAGTGAGGCCACAATTTCTAAAAATCCTCTTTCAAAGTGAGAACAACTCCTATACTTTAAAGTTCAACCATCATCTCTTCCTTCAGCTTACTTCAGAAGATATGAAGAAGTCCTAATAATATTCTTACTTATTACATATACTTAAAATAGGTAGCTGAAGTCTTGATAACATATATTCAATCAAAATCCAAGAAACTCTTGAAGTCAGAAAGCTTCCAAGTTTCTACTTAAACTCCAGTGGCTCTTAGGTTCTGAACATCTATTGACATATTGTTGGCTTGGAACTTTAAAAAAAAGAAGCCAGCCAGCACCAGTCTGCAATAAATAAGCCATATCTCAGAGAATGAGCATATCAATTTTAAAACGAAGTTGTAACTTTTCGTGACTGTTTCATCAAACAGTTTGGCACACATCCTAGAAGATGATATCATGATTTTGATTTTGGGATACAGTTAATGTCATGTATTGCTCAAACATCTATAAATCAAAGTACAGCCACAAAGTACTTGCAGTATATGCATAACTTCTAAAAAAGCAAATTGGATTGAGGAGTTAGAAGACAAGAACCATCTGCAAACTCTCGATATAAGAACATAATTATTGAACAGATTCACTTACACTAGCCAGCCTTGAAAAATAATGCAAGACTTTATTTATAATTACTGTATTGTAGGGCCTCTCACTCCCAGAAAGACACTGGGGGGCTGGAGCATGTCCAGAGAAAGGCAATAGAGCTGGGGAAGGGTCTGGAGCACAAATCCTGTGAGGAGCAGCTGAGGGAGCTGGGGCTGTTTAGCCTGGAAAAAAGGAGGCTCACAGGAGACATCTCAGTGCTTCCAATTCCCTTTCAGGAGGTTGTAGCCAGGTGAGGGTCAGTCTCTTCTCCCAGGTACCAAGTAACAGGATGGCAGGAAACAGCCCCAAGTTGTGCCAGGGGAGATTTAGGTTGGATATTTGGAAAAAATTCTGCACAGAAAGGGTTGTCAAGCATTGGAATGGGCTGCCCAGAGAAGTGGTGGAGTCACCATCCCTGGAGGTATTTAAAGAATGTGAATGTGGCACTTAGGGACAGGGTTTAGTGCTGAACAGGTGCTGGTGCTAGGTTGAAAGTTAAAACTCAATGATCTCAGAGATCTTCTCCACCCTAAATGGTTCTATGAAACAAGGACTGAATTAAGATCAGTACAGTTGTTCCAGCCTAATTTTCGATGTTGGCAATTCTGTTATGGTAGCTTTTCAAGTTTAATGGATTTCTACTGAATCAAAAGGCCCCATAGAACTGTATAGGAGCATTCATCCAGGGAGTTAACTGGGTCAAGTCTATGCCAGTCTGATTACACCAGTAACATTTGGTATAAACAACATTTAAAGTATAAGGCAAGTCCTGAAGATAATTTGCTGCCTTTTGTTTCTTTTTTTATATAAATTCAGATACATTACCAACACTCCATTTCCATTTACTATTGAAAATAGATGAACACATTCTTTGTTCTTTTAAATTGTTATTTATATACAAGATCCTCATACAAAAGACTGTAAATGCCACTATGGCTGTGATTAACTGCTCTTTCATCAGTGCTTGTAGAACAATTCAAAATAGAACATAGGAAAAAAAAAATTTGTAACTAGCAGAAGTACAAACATGATTGCCAAGATCCTATTCCCACAGACAGCTGCAAAGGGAATTTCCCCAAACGCATATAGATACTGAAAGTGGGAGTTTCCACAAATGATTTATTTCCTTGGCAGAAATTTTCAATTCCAACAATTTTACTGTTAGGCTGGTTTGTGATTAACTGCACACAATTCTATCACTAAGGTACACAAAACTGATAAATCAGGAAGCACTGTTGGATGCTAAAAAATTTCTGCTTAGATGTCAAAACAGCTTTAAACATTTTAGCTGAGGGACCACTGAACTTTAGTGAAAGCAACATCTAAGTAAAGGCTTTTAGAAATGTATAGAACGGGGTCAAGTATCCATTAGTGATTTTAAAGAACATCTGACAGGTTCATTTAACCAGCAGACATTTTGCCATACGAAGTTAAGTCTGTTGTCAGGAAATATTTTTCTTCTTTCTTAGGATTTTACTTATATTGATTTAAGGCACATCAAATGTCCAAGGGAAAAAAGAAAAGAGATTTAGTTTTTTGATACTAAGGGATTTTAGCAAGATATACAACATCCATGAGCTCATTGCATACCGTGCTTGTACAAGACTAATATAACCGAGATCCAGTACTACTATAGCTAAAGACAGAATTTTTTCTAAAGGAATATGCAAATCAACAATAAAATTACTGAATATAAGCAATTTTAAAACATTCCTGCAGTTGGATATTAAAACCAACAAAACCACATAAAGCTTATAATGCCCTTATAATGAATATCAACAAAAAACATAGTGAGTAAATTTATAAACCTACTGACCCCAACAACAAACTATCAATTGAATCCTAAAGAAATGCAGGAAGCCCTGGTTTAGAGGAAGCATTTGGTCATGTCATCTCCTTCAAGTCTGTGTTTCCCTCTCCTGGTGATTGCAGGAAACTTATAGTTAAGCAAATACACCTCTTCAAGCAAATGGCTGCAGCCAGCACCAAAGAGGAAGCTCAACTTCTGCTAGACCCTGAAAAAACAACACAAAACAAAACAAGGATTTTCTATTTTTATTTTGCTTGTGTAGAGACTTTGGATACAATTTAAAGACACAGTGTAACTGCCAAGACTCATTCTATGCAACACAGTAGGTGGTGCTGGGTTTTAAATAATTATACAGTGAAGCACCTCAGAGTTTGCTGTTCTCAGATTTGGAAACTCTGACTATGAACCAGAATATCCAAATAAGCTAATAACCATGCAAGTGTGATTTATAGAATTAGAAGGCCCAGCTGGGTTGTGTTGCTAATGGACTGTCCCCACCTCCAGCAGCTTTGAAGCTCCTTGTGCTCAAAGCCTCATGCGAGTACGAAGGTGCACCAGGAACAGGATTCTTTATTCCAGTTACTGTTCCCTTTTAAATCACAATATGAACTTCTCCAAAGGATGTGGTAAAGCATAAGTATTTCACCACTCCCACCACACAAAATACTGGATCAAAGGACTGAAACAGGTAAGGGCATGGTTGACAATAACCAGAATTTTAGGCTACCATGTATTTCATCACTTAGGTAAATATTATCTTTGGGTTTCAGTGGGTTTCTGCTTTGTTTTGTTTTTTTTAACAAGCACCAGAAAGAAGAAACTCTGTAAGATCATGCTTACTTTCTACAAAAGATGAACTAAATTATAAATACCACATCATTATAGTTGGGATTTTAAGTGAAGATTTTAAAGTTAAAACAAATGCACGCTGCAAAGCTGCTCCAGAAAGACAGCAGTAAACAAACAGTTTTAATCTGGAGGACACAAGAGGGAACAGTCAACTCATATCACATAAAATAATGAAAAAAAGTATAATCTCATGCAATGGGGCTCTTTTACAAGACAATTTGGACCATGGCCTTTTCTATTATAATTTCTTTATGGAAATCACTACTTCCTTCAGAAGGATGACTAAAAAGAAAGAAATTAATTTCTACTAAAGCTTGTTTAAATGAACTCCAAGAGCAAGGATTAGCCTGAATTTATTTAAGTCTCCAGAGCTGTAGAACTGCATTCAAAAGTGAGTTCATGCAGGGCTACTTTCAAGCACAGAAGACATTCATACGCAATACTTCATAAGACATGAACAACAGTAGTCATATTTTACGCCACAAACCAGTTTGTCTAATCAAATATATTACTGCCATGGTGCCAGAAATTTGCAGCAAGGCTTCTAAATAGGTACAAACCCCCGGCATGATATTATGAAAATAACAAACATCTGACAGTAAGATAGACCAAAGGCAAGGAGCTAATACACAAATTCTAGATTCTTACTTCCATCTGACCTTGATGTCACATAGCTCTTCTCAAATCAGCTCCTTTTCTGACCTGTCGTGAATGTCAAGGCACAACACTTATAAAGGCATTTATAGGAGTACAACTTGTTCATTCTGGAGAAAGGACTTCAGAATACAACAGATAATGGAACGGATGCAATGGTATCGCATGTGGGAATCAAAACCTTTCCTAGATCGGTGACCATTAATATTTCAGAGGAGGAAAACAAAGGAAAAACACCAAAACAAAAAAGCTGTAACACATCTTGCTTAATGCACAGTGATTGAAAAACTAGAAATAAAGAAATCCATCTCAGATTCCAATACCTCAGTCTCTGGCACTTCAAAATTACTCCAATAAGCCCCTGAAGTACAAATTCTTAGGCTGGAAGAATATTCTATACCTGTGCCAAGTTCTTGCTCTCTTCTACTCTCCTTGGATCTCACTCCATACAGTTATTCCTATTGTTCCATTAAGTGAGCTGAAAAAAGAGTTTATAAGAGGGAACACTCATTTTAAAAGACACTTCCACTTCCTTCCCATCAACACTTCTTAAAATTATGACAGTTTGAATCATTACATTACAGTTTGAATTATTACAAGTTTGAATCTAGCAGGAGCCTGGAATTTTTACATCCACTCTACAGTTTAGTTAGAATATTCCCTCTCCTTTTTTAATTTGAAGATGCTTCTGGGTGTCACATTAACCTATTCTATCATAGAGAACTTGCTTATTTCCAAAACCTTTCTCAAACATCTTATAGCACTGCCTATTCTTTCCATTCTCATGGTCACAAAGATAGTTCAAAGGTCATTTGTCTGATCCCCGGCCTCACTGACTTTTCACCACTGAAATGAACTTTTCTTTATTACAGACGAAAAAGAAACATGCACAAACACATATAAATAGATAGATAGATAGATAGATACAATTCTTAAAGAAATAGTGTATGTTAAAGATGTCAGCAGTCCTTCTTCTATTCTTGGCAGGATGAGCTACAAAGAATATATTGCCTTTGTACACCATTCTTTTTTATAGGTTCCTTGAAAAGCTCTTTCAAAACAGTGCAGCCAGACTCTTTATAGAGATGACCTGGTTATGACAGATGGGCTCCTTCTTCACAACCTCCAAAATCTTAAATTTATGCACTGCCGGAACTAACAGTCATTATGTCCAAGGAGTCTGTATAGCATTCTTTTGTTTCCAGGTTTTGGTTCTACACAGAATTTATATGGAGCATGTAACACTTCCAGCAAAAACTTTTACAATATTTACAGAATCTCTTCCTGCTATACACATCCTAGATAGGATAGTGTATAGCAGGAAGTCTATAGGATAAGACATTCTAAACACAAATCACTGGCACAAAGGAAATTCAGAAATTTAGGTCAGGTTGAAACAGAACCAATCCCACTAAGTAATCAAACCTGACATCTTTGTATAGTAAACAGAACAGTTCATCCAGACTCAAGCCACACAACATCACAGATACAATGATTCAGCTGTGGGTGTTACTGTTATTAAAAAATAAAATATCTACAAAAGCTGCACTTTACAGGAGGAAAATACTCTTTCTCCACATTTAAAAAATATTTAATGCTCTTTGGGTATTTTATTTAGTATATGAAATAATACAGACTGATCTACTTAACATCCTCTAAAAAACTTCACATAATAACTATATCAAAGGGCAGCTGCACTTTGTTTATCCCTACCACCATAAAAAGAACTCTCAACCTTGGAGGTGTACTAAAAAGCATTAAAGTTCATTACACTCTATCCAAAAAGCCTCCTCATCTTCCAGAAACTATGACAATCCTTCATGCATTCTAGTCACTTATTTTTAAATAGTAAGCCACTATATCAATGAAATACATTTCCAAGATACCACAGAGCTAATTCACAATTTCTGTCAGCTATATCTCCAACAGATCAAAACCTAATAAGCCCAATACTTTCAATTACAATTATCCCATTACATACTTGGAAAAATTTTGTCTACAGAATTTAATGAAAAATTTCTAAATTTGGCATCATCACAGATCAGCAAAGATTGATATAATCACAAAATCATTGTGGGTTACATCCATTGCTCCAGTGCCTCTTCCTCTCCTGTGCAGTCTACCAGAGAAACAGCAGCTGGCACAAAGACTGCACTAGTTATACTTTAACTGGATATGGAAAAATAATCCTTTAGTCAGCAAGGACAGGAGAATTGTTGAAGAGTTCCTCCTACATACTGTATACCTTGGAATTTTAAAGCTCACTTTTTTTGCTCCTTGGAATGCTGTGTTGTTTTTCTTATTATTTTTCATTCTGCTTTGCTGGAGATGAAATTGTTCAGTTAGAAATCATAAGGAATCTATTCCCCAAGACTCACCATTCATTTGACATTTTGGCTGTTCTACAGAACACTATCATCAACCCTTTTCATTCTAATACAAGCTCCCTCTTTTTCTAGACCATTTTGCTAAAATATGCAACATAACCCCATCAGATCATAGGTCACCAGGGTTAAATAGCAAATAGTGATACAGTTTATCTTCTTAACACAGAATTATTAGGAACACATTATGTTTACACTTGCTTTTTATGTGGACTAATGCCTGAGTATCAGGCCAAGTTCATATTCAGTCTTTACCTCTGAGTTGCTCAAAACCCTAAAATTCCAACAATAAGAAACTAAAGAAAAGGAAGTCTGCTCAATGCCATAGCTACAACTACTAAAGACTGTGGGGAGACAGCTTTCTCACAACTTTTGTTTCTGTAAGAATGACACTTCAAACTCCTGATTCGTGTGTCAGATGTGTTTCTTCCACATACCTTCTCAATTAGCACAGACCAGCAAGCACATTTAGAGCAAAATTCTGCTAAGACCATGCACTTCATCTCCTAAGGGCTATAAAAATTACAGGGCATGAATAACATGTGGCAGGCAAATTACTCAGTATGTTGAGTAGAAAGATAGAAATGGTACAGGCACAGAAACAAGGATTAATTGGAAGCATCTAATTAATATGTTTTCTGCTATCTAAAATGGAAGAGAACACTCTGGGAAGGAGGGGAATTGTGTAAAGTTGCCAAACTAAGAATTTCAATCAAAAATACTCCTGTTTGCAAAATTTCATGGCAAAGACACTGCTGTAAATCTCTTCTGCTTGTCTTTCTCCCAATAAGCAAAGCCTGTCAATCAAGTGATTGATACATTCCTTGGAACCAAACCTCCAACTCAGAAGAGACCCAACTCCCAATTCAATTGCCCAGCAATAATTACCAAGTAATTATTAAATACCACGACACTGTTGTAGCCCATTAGAACAGCATTTAGTACATCTTCAGTAATTAACAGATTTGTCACTAAGCCCTTACCACCTGCCAACCCAATTCTACTGGGGAGCAAATCCCCGAGCACAAGTGCACAGGTGGCGTCAGCAGCACTGTGACAACATTCTCTCCCACTGCCATACCCTTCTACTCCTGGCAGTTGTCTCATTCCTCTAGGAGCAGTGAATGAAGCAGAGGAGCCACCAGCCAGCAGGGAGGAGGACAAACACAACTGCTCTCCACTGAAGGAATGGGGATGCCCTGGAGAAACAGCCTTGCAGCAGAGGCACAGCAGGCACTGTGCCAACATGATAGACAGCTTCCAGACTTAATCATTTTGGTATCATGTAGCACTGTGCACATTGGAAACACAGTATTCCATCTTATCAGCATTGTTTCCATCATTATGAGAAAGCTTATCTGCATCTCAAAGCAAAAGATGTGAGATTCAACACATCCACACGTCCCTCTGACAATGCTTCAATTAGCCTCTTCAGTCACTTGGATCAGTGGCATTCTGAACTACAACCTTTTTCCAACAGCTGTGGCATTTGCCAAGGGACAGAAATAAGGGCTTTTTCTTTTTTTTTGGGGGGGTGGCGGGGAGAAGAAGGCAGGAGACAGATGACTCATTGAGGCTTTGAGAACTGAAGGAAAAAAGAATTTCACTGTGAGTTCTTCCCATAACAGCTTCCCGCAAATGCAGTAATTCCCTCTATGTGGCTTGAGAATAGTTTGGCTACCCAAGTCTTTTCTCCTAGTTTAAACATGAAGAGTACATTTAAAATATTCCTCTTTCCCTTCCAAATTTCCCATCCTCCCCCACTGCACAGTCACACAACAAGTATTTATCTAGCATAACCCCAGCAATCTGCCATGCTTAATTTACTCCTGAGCAAGAATACCCACACAAGTTTATGGATGGTGGGAGTGGAATACATTTGTGCCAGACTATGCATCATCATATTATTTGTTTGGGTTCTCCCAAACCTAGGATGACAACTCTGTTGTATATTAACCTCATTATTTCTTTTTTCCAAGGTGGTTTTCTACTTCCAGCTCTTTAGGATGAAGAAAACTACAGTAGCAAGACTTCTGTGCCCCTCCTGCAATGGGTGTTTTGTCTTCTCAGAAAAGCCTTTTTGGTTAGCATTCTGATGAGTATATTCACCTATTTCACCTAGTCCTAATGCAAGTCTCCAGTTACATACTGAAGGTAAGGATTCTTTTCTAGACACTGAGCAGAGGTTGCAGAAGACTGACTGTCCCATGCTCCTGTATGTGGTACACCCACTTTGACAGCAGAAATTGTATTTCCCCACACAGTGTGTACAAAAGTCTGTATAAACAAATCCCACTTCACTCACTTAAAATGCACAGTGCTTTGGAAACATGCCTACCTGGCATCACAGCAGAGTCTGATTAACTGACTGAAAAATTACAGTGGAAAGATTGAATGTTTAAGCCTGACTGATTAAAAGCAATTAACAGCTGCAGATGCTCAGCAGCTGTGCAAGTTAGGTCATTTTTTTGCCCAACATAGTTCAAAGTGCCTTATTTTGATTAGTCAAGCTTACAGATCAGTTTTGAATTAGCTAATTATAAGCCTTTCATCTGCCAGTAGGACCTGTAGGCTCTTAGTCCAGGTTTCTTTGCACTAAATTTTTCTTTATATCATTGTCAGGGAAAAAAAAAAAAAAAAAAAAAAAAAAAAAAAAAAAAAAAAAAAAAAAAAAAAGAGTAAAAAAAAGTTAATCCTTCCAGGAATAGGTAAAGAACAGAAAGAAAGATGGATAGCTTGACATGAGCTCACATGTCTAAGGTGTACAGTTTTATCAGTACAAGGAAATACCAGAAGCTGACTTCAGTACACAGGCTTGGTGAAAACAGCATGACTATAGGTGTTTAGGAGACATTATACTTCATGTAATGCAAACCCAATGTTCAGTCATACCACAGAGCTCTGAGATAAGAGATGCTTCACTGAAGGAAACAACTGTCCTGCAGTCATCACACATTGAAATGAAGTCTCCTCAGAGCTCCAGCTTGGTCTAGGAGAAACAATTATGTGATATGTTGTAATAGAATTACTGTTCAGCAATATCAAGGTAATGATTTACTCTTTTTAGTAGGGTTGTCACAAAATTAGAGGCTAATAATTTAAGGCTCTGCTGCTTGGTTGCAGGAGCTAGCTCTGAAGGGTGACTATGGTCTGGTTTGAACACCAACCTCAGCACTTGCATGCATGCAACTTCTGATGAAGCTAAGGGGAACTAGGTAGACTTTGAGGTGGAATTTGTAACGATGTGGAAATTAAACCAGAAATTTATAGTAGAGTCTTACCAAGTTTTAGAAATATGCAATAGAGAGACTGTCAGTCACCCAAGCTGATATTCAGAAGTATGATAAGTCTTGTAGAACCATGTAAGAGCTAATACAACATGAGATAAGGGACCATTTCAAAAAGATTTTGACTTGCAATAAGATTAACATGAAGATATTGAAAGAAACCACAAATAAAAATCTAACTGCTAATTCTAACGAGTATTTTAAAAAAAATCTGTATTTGTAAAAACGACTGTTTCCAGAATGATGATTAATGTCTACCACTACAGTAGCTGAAGTTAAAATTAGAACAAGGAAATAAAGCTTCCTACAAAACCACTTTTTTTTTGTCATACAAGATATTTCACCAGACAAGACTGAAGTATTCAAGACACTCTAATTCTACTTCTCTTCTTCCTTTTTCATTACTAAATGAAAACTTTCTTTTTATTACATAAAAAATGAAAATTAGTAAAACATGCTTTTGCACTTACAAAAATCTGTTTCAGGATCTGAGATGTTGCCCTGAAGTGCTGCATTATTAAAGACAAAGTTATCTCAGCGACTGATGTTAGCAGAATAAAGCTCTGCTGGAGAGTAGGAAGCTTATTTGTATGGAGAAGAACTGAACGTGGAGTGGGAACTGACATGTTAAGTAAGATTTCTCTCCTCCAAGGGTTCATGTTTTTTATTTTGTAAATCTTCAAATGAAAAACTCAATGATAATAAAAGATAAAGCTGTCAGTTCAGTTGAAGAGCATTTAGATTTAAGCTTTGCTTTTGTTTAACAATTAATTATTAAATTGCACAGGTTCATGGTTCACCTAAACAGGAATACTGCCAGCTAAACTAGACCTGACCTTATTTCCATCTGTTGCAGCAGAATTATAGAACCAAAAGATGCAGTTCAGCTGGCAATTCCAGGTTGGCTAGCCTGAACAATGAGAATGTATATTTACATTGAGTAACAATGGAGTTCAGTGCTCCAAAGTCTAATCTAAATTCACATTCTTGTTCTTTAAGAGAGAGAACCCATTCATGCAGACTATTTCCACCACCCAGTATGGTTTTGTTTAATTTTCTTGATGATACAAGTACTAAGCCTAGGGGTACTGAATTGTCCTACTTCCTTCTACAATTTGCTCTCCTCTTGGCTACACTTCAAAATGAGAAATCTTTTGCCTGTAGTCATGTCTGTTATGCACAAATCACCTTTCATGATGAGTCTTGCAGCACACTTCCCATCCCCTCTCTTTTGTCAACACTTGGACAAAGAAAGATCTCAGAGGTAGCAACAGCTCCAGACATGCACACTGGTGCCACTGCCTCCCAGTCCTTTCTTTCCAAGTACTGCCAGAAGCAAGAATGATGAATATCACTCAAACTCCTAAATGCAGGTTGTTTTCCTACAGCAAGTTGGGACTAATCACTTAACTGGAACTTGGTAACCAGTCTTGGGCCAGATGCTGAAAAATGACACATCAGTTAAGAGAGGAGATAAATCTGAACATAAAATACTAACTGCCAACTCCAAGAACTGCATATTTAAGTAAATTTTTGTTGTACATATTACTGCTTCTCCTTTGCTTATTTTAAGGCTGTAGCTACTATAATGAGGGATTTTAGTTTCTGTTTTTTTTAAAGCTGCATGCTATCCTTCCCATTAGAGGAAAGGCTTAAATATACAGTACAGGCACACTGGAGGAAAAAGAGTAATAAATGCTTGCTTCAAATACAGACATCTTCTTCCTAGGGACCTCATTCATGGCCTTTGCATACTTGTGCACTGCTTCTGCGAGAAACAATAGAATTCTAAAATTTCAGGGGTTTTGTACTCCCCAAAAGAGGTTAAACAGTACTTGGCATAGCTTCCAGAATTTTTACAAAATTAAGACTGATACTTCACTGAGTTGTTGCCCCCATATGAGCTCCAACAGAAATTCCATTTTCATATTTAGAGGAAAACATCTGGCACAAAAGATTTCCTGTATGAAGAGCCCTTAACAAGTGAGTTCATGATTAAAGACATAAATCCAACTTTCTCATAGCACTCATTTATTTTGCAAAGCTGAAGGGATAAAGAAATAAGAGTCTTGATTAAACGTGTTCAATAATTTTCCTATTTGGGGATTACAATATAGTCTCTGCACTGAAACAATGAAGAATATCAAAGAAGAGTTTTACGCAAGTCATTTGTGCATGCACATGTCAAGATATTGTAAGAATTAACAAAGTTTAGTTGCAATGTCTACTACATCAAGCAACAAAAGCCATAATCTGTTTACATGGACCACTCTAAAGTCTTCATGAAGTGATCTTGAATGTATGTGCAGGTACTAATTTTTCTAAATGCCTAATAAGAGAGTGAAAGTCTCTGTGGGCACCTAAATCCACTTTGGGTAATGAGGAATAATCAGGAATTAACAAAATCATTCTTAAGTGCTCTCACATTACCATATATAGTAGCACCACCTACATCAATTAGTCAGTCAAATATAAAGAAAACTGATAACTCCTGTATTCCTGCTCTAAGACATCTAAGGAAGTGGCTTACCATGACCGAAACAAATTTTGTATTGTTTTTAAGTCACAGCAGAGTGATTTCATTTAACAAAGAGCAAAGTTTTTACCTTTTAAAAATGTTAGGATATAAAGCTAGGTTGAATTGGGAAGCTCCTTCCTTGCCAAATTATCACTAGAAGAGCTGGGTTGAAATTAGAGACACATGTATTTTCCAAAAGACAGAACAGATCTAATGATTCAAATGAACCTACTGTTCCATTAGGATGGAAGTAATTCTGATCACACATGATTAATGATGTACAGTTTGTCAGTTGATGTTATAACTTAGCATAAAGAAAATAAAAATCCAGAAAGCTTTAACCATAACCAGCTGAACAGTGAGAATTTTCAGACATTAAGAGGATGAAAACAAGTGCTCCCTGGACTACTTGAAGTTTTACCTGTGGCTTTTCCAGAAAGAAAAGACTGCAAGGAATCTAAGGTGTACTTTCTCTACCTCAGGGCAATTACAGACATGAAAGTTAATCCAGCAACAAAATTCAGCAAGCAGCTATTCCTACATTACTTATTTATTTCATACCATCTATCTAGCTCAGGTGTTTACAGCTGTTTTAGGAGACAGATCCAGAATGCCCACTTTCCATGAAGTTAAGATTTGTCAGAAGTGCTTTAGGAAGAGCCCTAGCTACACATTAGGTGTCCCTGAACTAGCCTGGTTATACCAGCCTGTGACAACAGCAAAAAGACAAGAGGAATCCTCTCAATAGGGATGCAAGCTGTTCTCTGCTCCTAAAATCACAGCCTGCAGGAGCTGAAGCCGTAAGTATTGCCAAGGTTTGATTACTGAGTGATTGTAGTTCTTTCTCTGCACTGTACATCATTCTGAAGCATCTTCCTGCCAAAGATATCCAGATATGCACAACTACTGCAATAACATCACCTTGGAAGAGATAAGTATTCAGTCATAGGAAATGAGCTGGCACACAAACAAAATAAATAGATTATTTCAGTTGTGCTGGTATGCTGCAATAGGGGGAGAACAACATTTAGGCTTGTTTCCATAGGAATTCATGTCCCTGCATTCTCCCCTAACTACTGCCTTGCTCAATACTTTTTCCCTTATCTTGAAAAAAATTGTTTTCAAATTCCTGCATGTGTGAGGTGAAATGTAGACTCTTAATTTTTCCTTACGAAGAAAGGGAATTGAAGAAATTCAACATAGAAGCATATAGAGAAGAGACAAGATTGAAAAAACTTCAAACAGATCTTGAAGCGATACTGTAGACACTATATGGCTCTTAAAAAGCAGAATGTAGAGAAATTCTGCTATGTGCTCTAATCTAGTCATGTAAAGCAAGCAAACCAGAGATATATATGCTTGTAATATATAACATCATAAATAATTCCTGAAGTTTACAACCATACCCAGTGTAGTTATACTGATCAAAACTTCAGTGCCTTCAATTCTCTCCTCAACATATCACAAAGGTATAACTCATTTAGTTATTCCAGCATAAAGCAGTGTTAATAGGAGGAGAGGGGTGTTGATTAACAAGAGTCAGCAATGGTTCATAAATTTTGGAGGAACAGACAGTGACATATGTACATGTGATAACAGTGTAAGAAATACACATTAGTACTATATTTACAGAAATGAGTGAACCTCTGATTACCTTTGAGGCTACCTTAAATCCCCTTGATTTTTGCACTCTCAAACTCCCTTCCCAACACTGTTCCACTACAGTGCAGGTTCCAAGGCAATTGTGAAAAAATGTTATGAGGAAATGCCTTCATGGAATAAGTTTACTTTAAAAAAAGAAGGCTAGAAGAATGCTTAGCTACACAAGAGGGAAATAAACATCAAAGAGGTTCTTTTCTCCCTTCCGTAAAAAAAAAAAATCCCTATTAGAAGGCAAACACATCATGGAAGAATCATTGTATCAACTAATAATTTTAAATCTAAACAACACAAAATTTTTTCTGGCTGTTCTCTGGTAGCTGTTAGGAGTCCTCACCATTCCTTACAGACCTATTAATCAATGCTACTGAGAGCCTGAGTTTCCATGAACCTTCCCGCAAGGTCCAGTAGAAGTAGCAAACAAGCCAAGATCCTGATCCTTCAGTAATACAAACTAAAAGTTTACAAACAGTAGAATTACTTACATCTGCAAGTAGTTTTAAGATCATGGCTTAAGCCAGAAACAATTAATGGACTCAGTGCTTTCAGGGCTGCACATTCCAAACAACTTATGAAACTTTTGGATAGCCTGACAAAAGCATAAGCTACCCATTGTCTAACATCCCATGCCAAACAGACTGGAAGATGCACCAACACAAAGTCAGTGGTGTCAGGTTAAAACACACACCTCTCTGCTCCTGCAATCTTGTAATGCACAGTAGTAAATGCACCAGGGGCCTGAGGGCTGTGGGGCAAAGAGCAACACTGTAAACCACCAGGTTTGAGTGTCAGAGGCACTTTTCCTATAGGTAAAATGACAAATATGTATGTGCCTTTTGGTCATCCATGTTTGTGTTTCAATGCTGTAAGGAAAAAGTTAACAGCTCTTAAGGCATTTCCATTTCTGCTTAGCACTCATTACCGAAGTGGCTGCCAAGTTTGGTTTTCTGTCAAAGGAGATTGCTACACATCCAACCAAGAAACTGCAGAAGGAGACTTTTCATGACCCTATTCTGCATTTTTTGCAGGCAAACTAAATTTTCTAGCAATATTAGATTGCAAATCTGGTCTTGGAAGTACAAGCGGTTCATCTGCCTGCAGGAATTCACAGATTCACAGTCAGCTAGTCAGATTCGCTCAAACACAAGAATTCTGGCTCAGACAGCCCTGCCCAAGGTTTCTGTAGGAACTTATCTTGGTGTGTTCGTTCTTACTGCTTTGATAACTTCAAACCCTTTAACCCTTTCCAGAACTGTCATCTCTGCATATCCCTCCTTTATAAGTTTATCTAAAAAGCACTTTATTTTCTGGACCTTTTAGCATGAGGTTGTCATGCTTTGTGGAAAAGTTTATGGAAAGCTGAGAGATTTTAAAACTAAAAAACTTACAAACTTACAAAAAGCAATATATAACCCACCACTAAGCTGACCCAGTGCTGACTCCCCAGTAATGGAAAATTGGCAAGGGGTATCTATTAATCAGCTCTTCTACAACAGCAAGATGGCTCTAAAATACTGCAACAGGAAGGGAAAAAAATGTATTGTGCCTAAAAGAAAAACAGCAAGTTAATTCTGCTTTTGTCTAAGGCATTAAAGAGGTGCATGAAGGAAATAAATTGCAGAGCTCTACATTTCCTGTACAAGTATAACCAAAATAAACAGAAGAGGTGTTTAATTATTCAGATCTAAATTTATTTCATAAACTGTGACGTGCTAACCCTTAGAGAAGAGAAAAAGTGGAAAATTGCTTCTCACAGTAAGAACCATAGTTTAAACCATTAGTTTAATGCAACTAATTTCCAAGAGGAAGCTTCAGTGCACAGCCAGAGCAAGCACATACATCAGCAGGAGACTACGACATGCACTCAGGAACTACTGCACCTGTAATGATGAATTTAGACACAGCACAAGGCTGGTTCAGTCCCACTACTGACCTGTACTTTGTACTTTGCATCAAGATTACAGAATATGGTCTGAGCTAACAGGCCTTCCCTGTAGGAGGGGAATCACTTATCCATCATCTCAATTCATTTGGGATAGCAGTATCCAATTTGCACTGGTCACCTGGGGATAAAAGCTGACAAATTAAATCAGCACATGCCAGGTGTCCCCGCTCTCTGCTGCTCCCAGAGGCACAGCACATCGCTCGCACATCGCTTACACCTGCAGATGGACGCGAGCTTCATACCTAGACCGAAGTGACATCCAAGATGAAAACAGGCAGTAACACTAAAGAAAATGCTGCACAAGGCATTTGTACCCTATGCTTCACTGCCGCGCTTCAACTCTAAAAAGTCTTGCCTCATCCTTTAATACATATATATATTATCACTGGAAACATGCTAGGCAATGACTCCTGATGCTCCCAACTCAACACCAAAGCCACAGCTCAACACAAGTGGGCAATACAGCTCTTCCATACTTCCCTTTCCAAAGGAAAGCAACTACACCTTTTTTTCCGTCGCTAGAAGAGCCTTTCCTTTCCTCACGGGCGGATTCACACCGATGACTTTACTCCATCCCACTTCCCACCTGCGGGTGAGCAAAGCGGCTCCGAACTGAAGGCGCCAGTCCATGGAAGAGAAGACGCGAGGCGTCTCCTTCCCGCTGTTTCCCCAGAGCCACAGAACCGCACCTTCCCTAGGGAACCCGGGCGGCCGCTCCGGGAGCCGCCAGCCCCGCGGCTTTCCCCGCCTGGCACGGCGGCTCCGCGGGGCCGGCCCGNGGCAGGACAGCCGGGCTCTGCCGGATCCGGCACCGGCCCCAGCCCCAGCCACCGCTCGGCTCTGCCAGGGCTGCGTGTGCTGAACGCTGCCTCGGGTGTGTCTGCTCCTGGCACAGCATCGCTAAATCCAGACCGTCCAGTCAAGCCTGTGACCGAACACCACGGTGTCAGCCAGACCGTGGCACTGAGTGCCGCGTAGTCTTCCCTTAAACACCTCAGGGACCGCCACTCCACCACCTCCAGAAGCTGCAGCCCCAGAGGACGTGACCTGAGGAGCGGGTTTTGTCTGACTGGCGCAGGGTCTGACACAGGTGCCTGCCTGAAAGGCACCGGGACAGGGAGGAAGAAGGTTACAGCATAGCAACAGACGGTGACGTTCCTGTGCGAGTGCCCTGTGTCCATGGGGAAGCCCATGCAGGCGCTATCCCAGGTGTGCTGTGTCCCTAGGGAAGCCCATGCAGGCGCTATCCCAGGTCTGGTTCACTGCGGGGACAGGCTGGCTCGGCCGGGCTCCATGGACACAGGCGGGCTCTCCGNCCTTCCCTAGGGACCCCGGGCGCCCGCTCCGGGAGCCGCCAGCCCCGCGGCTTTCCCCGCCTGGCACGGCGGCTCCGCGGGGCCGGCCCGGCGCTTCCCGAGGCTCCCGGGACTCACCCGAGGAGTTTCCCGGCTCCCTCCGGCAGCGGGAAGAGGGCCGGGAGATGCGGACACGAGGCAGCCCTTCCCGCCCCGCTCCCCCGGCGGGACAGGGGCTCGGTCCGGCCGGCCCACGGCGCTCACCTCCACCGCAGCCCGGCTCAGCTCCGCGGGCAGCCGCCGCCACCGCCGCGCCGCCCGCTCATCCCCGCCGCGGTCAGCGCGCCCGCGCCCGCCCCNACCGCCACTCCACCACCTCCAGAAGCTGCAGCCCCAGAGGACGTGACCTGAGGAGCGGGTTTTGTCTGACTGGCGCAGGGTCTGACACAGGTGCCTGCCTGAAAGGCACCGGGACAGGGAGGAAGAAGGTTACAGCATAGCAACAGACGGTGACGTTCCTGTGCGAGTGCCCTGTGTCCATGGGGAAGCCCATGCAGGCGCTATCCCAGGTGTGCTGTGTCCCTAGGGAAGCCCATGCAGGCGCTATCCCAGGTCTGGTTCACTGCGGGGACAGGCTGGCTCGGCCGGGCTCCATGGACACAGGCGGGCTCTCCGTGCCCCGGTGCCCGGCTTCTCGGTCCAGGGGCGCTGCAGGGGCAGCCCGGGTCCCAAACAGCCGTGCTGGCTCCAGGCTGGCCACACACAGAGCCTCGCGTTCCCTCTGCACTCAGTTCCCATTTTTATCCACGTCTTCCCCACATCCATGCTAGCTAGACCCCATTACTCTGCAGCCTACCTGTACTACCAAAAGATGTTACGTGGTTGGAAAGGCATTTTTAAGTTCTCTAAAAGGTGACATTTAAAGTGTGATAAGATGAAATTTGCTGAATTCTCACACATTAAATGTCATTTCAAGATATACTTCTATTTAATTCAATGTTTTGAATTTTATTGGGCTTTTGTTTGGTTTTTCCATTTGCCTTTTATTTCTTCCCAGATGTTGGGGCGGGTGGGGGGGAAGGAAGCTGTTGTTGGTAAAAAAGAGGGGGTTTGGGGTTGGTTTTTTAATTTTATGTAGGTTTGGGTTTTTTTGTCATAAAAATGAAAACCATTTACTGTCAGGGGAGGTTTATGTTAGATATTGGAAAATAGAGAGAGTGGTTGGGCAGTGGAACAGGCTCCCCAGGGCAATGGTCACATTGATAGAGTTCAAGAACACATGGACAAGAACTGCAACACATGGAGCAAGAGTTTCAAGAACTCTTGGACACATGATGTGACCCTTGGGGATGGTGCTGTTCAGGGCCAGGAGCTGGACTTGATGATTCTTGTGGGTCCCTTCCAACTCTGCTTATTCTGTGATATGAGTAGAGGTATGAAAAATCAAAATTACATTTAAAAGTGTGCAGAAGCAAAATAAGAAATAATATGAAAAATCTATTTTAAAATGTTTAGCAACTTAAAATGTGGTTTTTGTCTTGTAAAAATTATTACTATTTAAAAAAATTATTGTTATTAAATAATTAGTATTCTGAGAGGTGCAAAGTGGTCAGTTTTAACTCTGTTTGCTTTTGTAATGAGAATATAACTGAAAAGAGAGCACTCAGTAAGGCAGTATTACTAAAACATTGATCTGTGTATCATTCTGAGGCTTGTTTGAATAAAAAGCAGCAGATTTCTTTAGTGATTACACAGCTTATACTTCAACCTAGTTTTAAAGCTTTTGACCTTTATGGCGGTACCAGAGTAGTTTCTGTGGTCAGAAAATAAGGTGGTGGTGCAATACTTCCTGTCAATGCTATTTATTAGAATTTATCTTCATCATTCACAGAACTTTGTAGTGTGAAGTAGCAGAGAGAATCCCTCTTCTGAATATAATACAGAGGAGTCTTGGGCTGTGAAATGAAAATCCCTGTGTTTAAAGTACAACAGAGACTGACTGAAGCTGGAAATGGGGTTTGGTGATGACCATTGATTGATTTGTAACACAGTGCTGTTAACACCTGCTATTGGATGTGAAGGAGTCTCTATGTGAACAGAAAGATCATTTCTGAGTATGAAAAAGGCATTGGGCTGGCAGGGCCTAAGGAAAATGAAGTTTCTTAAGCTTTCTCACCGTTGCAGCCAAGAGCAGTGTCAGGTTTGTGTTGCACCAAGACTGAGAGCTGTGTACAGCCGTGGGCAGGCTGGGTAACACAAGTTCCATATGAAGACCACAGCCAGGAAAGCTGTTTGAGTGTAGCTCTTCCACCAATTTTGGTGTGAGTTCTGTGTCAGAACATCCTGACTGCTGGTGGAAATTACAGCATTTACTTTCCTGCCTGACTAAACCCAGAACTTTCAGTCTCTAGAGAAGGCAGATTAGTGCATTAAGCTGAAGCAGGTGTGGGGAACCTTCACTTTGTTGGCTGAATATGCCCTGTGATTTCATTTTATAGGGTACAGCTCATGATTAAAATTACTGTGTGTGTTATTACTGGATAGCAGAGCGTGTCAGAGAGTGGGCTGCCAAACATGTTGGAAAGGCACACTTGGTCCTCCACAAGGAAAATATTCCCTACCCCCAAACCAAAGTCTAACAGGCTCTTCCCCATCTCTCTTCTGAGTTGAATTTTGCTTCTGTACAAGCTAAGCTTTCTGTGTGACCTAATTTGCATGCGGTGATCCAGCTGGGAGGATTTGGAGGCTCTGCTCATTCCTCTTGGAAAAGCTGTGCCCAGTTCTTTTTAGGATCACTCTTGTATAACATCAGGAAATCATAGTTATTTTATGAGCTTGCTCTTTCTCAATTTTCTCAAACTAATAAACTCATTACTTGAATATGAAGATTTTATCAGTTCACATAATACATACTCTTGAAATTATGGAATGTTATAGAATATCCTGAGTTGGAAGGGACCCAGACAAGAATCATGGAGTCCAATTCCTGGCTCTGCACAGGAATACCCCAAAAATCACACCATGTGCTTGAGAGCATTGTTTGAATGTTTCTTGAACTCTGGCAGGCTTGGTGATCATTGAACCCATCCAAATATTTTGAATTACAATAATCTGCTGTTGTAAGGAAACATTCTAACCTAATTTTATCAGTAAATATTATCTATAATGCTTTTATCAAAGAGAATGGTCAGGTTAGTCTGACACGGTCTGCTTTCAGGGAAAAAAATCTGTTTTATCTCATTTCTCTCTACATGTTCATAATCTTTTTTTCTTCAAATTTTCATATGGTGAATCAGATTGAAGGGACTATAAGAACCTCCGTTCTTCTAGAATACAGAATTTGCATAACCCTCATTATGAAAAATAGGATGCAATTTTTAGCTGGACTAGACTCCAAGTCTAACAGACTTATGAAAATACTTATGTGTGAGTTCATTAGCCAGCTCACCTAGAATTCTGAGAAAAACACTGTCCCTCAATGCCTTGTGGCTCTGCTTCCTCCTTCCTGGTTCTCTTTTTTTTTTTTTAACGTGCTTGCAAAGCCTTGGTTTATTTGTTGTAGTTGCCTTCCCATGTCTAATTTAACTGACACTTGGCAAGTCTCATTTCCTGGCCTCGAGACCCAGTTTACCACTGGCCATCAGTCTTTTTGTTTCTTACACAATCTCTGCTTATACCTGATTTCCCCTTTGTGATGGCTCACTACACATTCTGACATCCAGCTACACCAGGAAAGTTTCTTTCCTTGCTTTTTGTTCTGTCATGTGGTGAAAAGAGTCCTAAGGAGCTCAGTGTAAGCTGTTGGCACCAAAGCAGGCAACATCCAAAGTGCAAACCTGGGGTGGGAATAAGAATAAGGTGCTTGAGATTTTTGTTTTGGTTATTTGTATTCTGCCAATTACCCTAAAAAAAAAAAAAAGCGCAAAAACATGCTTACTCTCAAGGAATGTAAGCATTTGTGTCAAATTTCAGATACATCTACTGTGCTTGAAAAAATTAGAGAATGATATAACTACAGAAATAGAGAAGAGATAGATTAAAACTGGTAGTGTGATACCAACAGGAGTCCTGACTGTGGGATACAGGACTGGTTACCTCTCTAAATATGCAACACACTTAAGCCTTTAAATATGATCAGACCTTTCTCATTCTTTGTTTATCCTAGAATCATGCTCACTTTGGATTTTGCTTCCTGCTCTTTCTTTTAGCTGCTCTCCCATGGGAATGCAGGGAGTCAGGCTTCAGAGACACTATCAAGGGGCCCTAAAGGGGCCTCTCAGTAAAAGGGCAGAGCACATCAATAGTGATATGGTTCCTCCTTGCTCCAAGAGGTAAAAGGATTCTGATCATTCTCCTCAACAGGCATGCATTAAAATGACAATATATTTAGGTACAAAGAAGATATTTTTCTTTCTTTGGTCGCTAGAATTACCAGGGGAACTTGAAAAACATTTAAATTCCAAAGATAAAGAGATGTGAAAAAGAGCAAATGTTTTCATTAGCAATATTCTGTTGTGTTTATAGGACTTTTACCAAAACTTTGGTAAAAATACAACCTCCTTCTTGGCTTTTTTGTTGTTGTTTTTTAATGCTGACAAATACCGCAATTAATTTGTTACATAACCAATTCCAGGGCCCAATTGTATCCCTGTAGAGACAGAACAACCCATTATGGATGGAGGAAGCATGCCAGAAAAAGCAAGGCTTCGTGAAGGCATTTTGCCTATTTCTGTCACGCTTTCCGGCTGAAGCTTTAAGGAAATAAACTCACTTCTTCAGCATACTTGGCTGACAGCTTGTACATCCCTCCTTGTCTTCAATATTACAGAGTTGCTGATGTGCAGGACAAGGGTAAAGTGATCTGTCTGTGGTCATTACTGTCCCTGGCATCACGGATTATTCAATTTCTTTTTTGCTGTGCTGCATTTGCAAGCAGATTGTATCACTCCTCTCTACAGCAAACACTCTCCTGCCTGGCTCTCAGTGTGCTTGTGTGGAAGCAGCTGTAATTTGGGTTTGGCATCTACACTACTGAGGTCTGTAATGGGAAACTCAGGGATGTCCATTTGACTAACGTGTTTTGCAGTAGCATGAAATATCTAGAAAGAACATAAACAGTATTTGTAAAACAGGGTTTCATAAAAATTCCAAGAAAGTAATCTGTCATCTCCTTAGTTTTCAGAGGAAATAACCACACAGTGGTTAGCTGGGATTTTCAATCCTCATGATTATACTTATTAAGTGAGGAGAAGGCCATTATTGAGACAAGAAGAATGTATATTTTCCTCAACTTGCCTGCCCTTGTTAGCACAAAGTATCAACTTTTCCCACATGACCTCATCTGCTAACCTGTGCTCTGGCAAGTCCAGTGAGAAACATCAGTTTCCATCACAAGTTCCAAAGGAATATTTCCTTAAAATCCCAAATGTAACCAGTTTCATACTAAGCATATAATTAGAATGACAGTAAACACAAAATTTTTAGTGGCAATGAAACACATCTCAAGGTAAAGCGCTGGTTTTTTCACTTTTGAAACTGAGCAAACAAAAGATAGCCTCAGCTGCAGGGGAAGAGAATCCCAAACAACCCACTGCTAAACCTCCAAGATACAATTCATGATTTGAGTGCTCTGTGCTGTGATCTCCTCCTACTCCTTCCAGTCTGTTGCAGCAAAGTGCACGGTAACGGAAATCATCAGAACAATTCCAGTCTGCTGCTAGTGACTAACAACATTTTCATCTTGTCAAAGCGATATAACTTACATGGCTGTGAAATTTCCAGAAGGAAGTTACCACTCACACCACCACAGCCTTTTTAAGATGGTTCCCACCAAGAAGAGTGGAGGGCAAGACAAAATCCAGCATAGCAATGCAGCCTTTCGGAGCTCTCCAGCTGCAGACATGCTCATGAAAGCAAGAGCACCAGCAAGCTTGGTGGCTACAGGTTTCAGTACCACGTAGGAGGATTTAGGTATGAAATCACCATTTGGAGAATGTGAAAGCAGACATGTCTCAGGAGCAGGCTTTATTTTGGGCACAACAAAAGGAGCAGCATCCCAGGGTTGAAGGCTGCAGCAGCACCCAAACCCTTCTCGTGTGAGGAAGCGTGGAGCTCTTGCAGGCATCTGCCTGGTGGAGGGAGCTGAAGTTGCTAGTGTGGGTGGCAAGTACTGCAAGGGAAACCAGGCAGTTTCCAACTTTGCTCCCTAACAACAGGACACTGAATAACCCTCATCCTGCCCTCTGACCTTGATGATATCCTCATGCCCTGTCTCAAATCCTTCTTCATATGTGGGCTATGTTTGCCCTGTTGCTTCCATAGTTACTGTTAAGCACTTGTTAACATGAAGACTTTAACTCTCTTTAACACTGCTTTCAGCATCTTCCTGGCAGGCATCCTCACTGCAATCCTCCTTTTGAGCTGAGCAAACCTGAGCAGTTATTTTACATCCTGTAAGGATGTGGAATCTATCACGGTGTCCTTTAAAACCCAATGCGTATGCAAATACATACATAATAATGAATTTTAAAAGTTTAAAAGCAAAGTAAAATAGGCCAGAACTGTTGTTTAAAATCAACTTGGAAGAAGTAAAAAAATTGATAGTAAATCCTTTTTCAAATGTATCGAGTGCAGGAAGCAAACCAGGGAATCGGTAGAATCAATATGCGATTAAATTTTAAAGTTAGCCTAAGAGAAGATAAGATCATAGGAGAGAGAGCATTACAGAAAAGCTGAATAAATATCTTGCTTCTCTAAGAGAGTTAAGGAAATTTCCATGCAAGACTCTTTCACTTAAACAAGACTGTATTCTCCCAGGAGTTCTAAGGTAATATAGTCAAACTACAGTGGATAACTTTTGGCTTAAAAGCAGCGTTTTCCGAGAAGAGAAAGGCAATAAATGTGATTGTGATTTTTCTTGAATTGTTCCAAAAGTCAGAGTTCTACAGACGTGGCATCTGGACCAGAGTGAATTAATACAGAGTGTAGTAAAACAATTAGGAGAGGCAATAATGTGTTATGAAGGAGTCAGCATAGTTCTTAAAAAAAGGATGCCTCATAAGTAAGTCTGCTGAAGTTCCCTGAAGGAGTCACTGGGCAGGAGATCCAGCACATATGGCCTATTCAGATTTCTAAAACACCTTCATTGCTGTTACTTCTTAAGACTTTTCAAGAAAATGTTCACCAAATTAAAAGAAAAAAAAAAGGCAAAAATATGAGAAAAATAAGACAATATTTAAACAGAGTTTTCACTGTGAAGAAAGGCACTTTCCTTTCTTGGGGACTGGCATGGCATTAATGTTGTTCAACATAGTCATAAACAACCTAATAAAAGCACTATAATGCAAAACTTACTGTGAGAAAGGGCATGAAAAAATGTGCTGATACTGAGTTACTTGGAGTAGTAAAGATAAATTCTGGGTGTAGGGAAATACTTAGTCATACTGAGAAACACAGCAAGCTGAAATACAGAGCACATAATTGCAAAAATCTTCCTAACAGCAAATAAAATGGGTCCCTGAGCTGGTTGTTTTCACCAGAGGAATGAGAGCTTGGGTTGTAAGAGCTCCAAAAAGCTGGTGGTTCAATACTCAGCAATAGTAAAACTGGAAACAGAACATTTAGTGACTATCAGCAAGTGAACCAGGAACGAATCTAAGAACAGTCTCATACCATAGCACAAATCCATCGAGCTTCACAGCCTGGAAACCTTTTAGTGTAAGATACCCCACTGCAAAAATGGCATAGGAAAATGCCAGAAAATGTGATGTTAGGAGTTCAGTCAGGTCTCATGGGAGCCTGGGAAAACCTGAAGCAGAAAAACCCATCATCAGTTAAAAAATTAGAACACTTCTCCCTCCAGAACATTCACCACTTTGAAAGTTTTGGAGAAAACACGTACTGGGCTAGATGGACCTTCCATAGGACCAATAAAAACATTCTTACATAATCATCACTTCTCTTAAAATATGTTATACAAATTGTTTCCTTGTCATTATGGGAATGCCTTAGATGATTTCACTGCTGTCACCTGATGAACTTTAGGCTGACTCAGCACCTGAGTCATTGTGTCATATTTCATCAGGCTCAATCCTCTGCCTGGAACATTCACCATGACTTTTTCTGGGACTTCCTTCAAGACTCAGGTGAAGCTAGTACAAACAGTAAAAACTCTCAGAGGTGGCACCTCTGAACTTTGGGGTTTTTTACCTTTTCTCCAATGGTTAAATAAGAAATATCCGTGGATTAGATATAACTGAATTAATGTGACAGGATGAGAGAGATCAGAACTCTGTAAAAAGTAGTCTCACCCTTCAGAAAGGTGGTGGAGAGGACAGCTATTTCTCAAAAGGGCACAGACAATGAAAAGGGAGCTGAAAGCTCCTTAGAAACCAAACCTAACAACCAGAAGACCCAAAAACAGTCTTGTGATTGTGACCACTGTGGACATCTGTCCAACAACTGTGCCAAGAATTCAACTAATAAGCTAAGAACACAGCCAAAACTGAACAAAGGAGTGCTGTCTCCTTGGGGAAGCTGTCTGGTACCCTGCAGTCTTAGCTCTGAAGAGCACACACTCTGTAACAGATATAACACAGAGGACTCCAGACTCCAACACTCCACTTTAGACTGAAGAACGTATCCAAAATGCAGCATTTTCAAGAGAAGTTTAAACACCAAACTGTATCAGTCTCAAAGAAAATATGTGAACCTTGAACTGAGAATAAGGAAACAGGAGAGACATGGGTGGCATTGTCTGTGACTCACCTCTTGATAATTTTACTATCCATAAATTAACATGATGGTGTACAAGCAACAAAGTTATTATATCCATGCCACATAAACTTAAGGCAGAATTAGATATGGTAGAGGATGGCTCAGTATAAGCAAGCACAAGAGATGCTGAGGGGTTGCAGAACAGAGCTGCTGCCAGGACCATACATTGTGAAACTTTGCAGTATGAAGGAGGAATACAGCAGGAATCACAGCAATCTGATCTTTGAAGCCTACCAGTCAGCTCTACTCTAATATTTATCTGCATATCAAGAACAGATAATAAGAAAAAATGGTAGTCACAAAGTGTACAGTTAATTGAAAAACTGGAAGTCTATAGCAAGACTTTTAGAAAACATGTGGGCTGCCCAACCACCAGTGAAATAAGGCACTAAAAGCTTCAGTGCAGCATAAAATTTTCTTTGCCTGTGAGCTCTCATTCCTGCTGCCAAAAACCTGAAGAGCTTGAGCTATTCTAATCTCTAATTTGTAAACAGTCAGTGTTTATTTTGTTTCTCTCTCTGGTTTTTTGAATATTACGATTATTTCTGCTCTTAGTACAATGATAAGGCAGCTCATTTATTTTTCCAAGCTCTATATTTTTTTGAAATTGAGCCAACCACATGTTTTCAGCATGATATGAATTTTCCTTCACCTTGCTTTACATCACCAAGTGTTATGAAAGTTACTTTCTTACCATTTGTAAATCAATTTGAAATCTTCTCCTGACAGGTATAATATACCCAAATAATTGTTCAGCCCCATTCATAGCTGAATCTTCTCTAGTGCATCAGGGCAGAATTATCTGGTGTCATGTTGAATGGCTAAGAGAAAGAAGGGATTTCTCCTCTGTTTCTGCTCACACAAAACTCACTGATGCCACAAAACACTTCCAGTGATTTTCTCCTCCAGGAAGGTGGAGATAATTTTGCCTTGATCAGAACTGGTGTGTTTGCAGAAGTAGAACAACTCTGTTTCTGATGTGAACAGACTGGTGCCTGAGAAGGTCTTTGCAATTTCCTCTTTCTCCTCTTGCAAAACATCTCTTCACATTAGGAATAAAGCACAGCAAAACTGAGGTGACAGAAGCTGTAATTTATAAGAGACAATCATACAGTGCTGCAGCTCCTTGCCCACATGATATCAGTATGCCTCCTTCCCTTCAGGCTATGGTGTACATTGCTAGGTATGCTAATGATCTCCTCTCCCTGTGGTCACTAATGTGCATAAATTATGTGAAGACACTGTCTCAGTGGTGCAAAGGACAGAAAACTGCTGGGACATTCTGCTTTTACAAATACAGCACCTGAGCTTAGGACATATCCTGTGTAGGTTAAAAAATAAACCACACAAAAGAATGCCCATATCAGCTACATTTTGACGTGCAGTCTAGAAATGTTACCTTTCCAAACAAACTAAGCACAACACTAGGCTTGGAAATAACACTTATTTCAACATATCTGAGTCCTGCTTCAAACACAGCAAGTGAAGTTCAGTTCCAGATTAATATATCAAAACTGAAATGTGTGAGCTAGCTGGGTAATGTACCTTTGTGGTGGAGTTCTAGACTTGATTTTGGCTTTCCTGTTGCACACACAAATGGCTAATACTATTTAAGATGCTGCATCAGTGACATCTGCACAGGGAGGGCAGCTATAACACAAGCCCTACACCCCAGGAGCAGCAGCCAGGGGCCAGGGGAGGTACCTGACCAGCCACAATGTGCCTCTGTTGAGGCAAAAGTGCCTATGCCTGGTCAATAGTTCAAAAGAGCTTCTCAGCTTACCCAAATGCAACTCCCTGTTCTTTATCTAATTACTAGGGTACATTCCCTAGATTTCCATTGGTTATGAAGGGAGCTTTATTTGCAAATAAAGTATCTCCGCTTAACTTCCTCAATTATGGTGTATTAATCTGACTCTTGCTCAATGGCCTTAATTCAAATGCCTGATAATTTGCATTTCTTTTGCCATTTGAGATGCCTTAAGGTATTCTGAGCTTTCTCAAGGAGCTGACAGCTATGAAATAGGAGCTGCACGAGGCACCCCTGTCCTTGGAGCTGCAGCTGCAGACATGGCCCCACTGCTCAGAGCACCTCCAAAGACACTTGGTACTCACACTCAGGCAGCCACAAGTTCCATGTGTCCATGTGCTCCCTATCTTTTCCCCTCTACTGATAATCAGAATGCTTGATTTATAAGAGCCATGCCTAGGTTCTGCTACTGTGCTGCAGGCAGGGTGTGTTAGCCATTTCCTCCCCTTCTTTATATCTCTGTGGCCTGTGCAAAAAGCCCTTCCTCTGCAATCTCCACTGACACAGTGGTCACAGACACTACAGTGAATGTCACGTTCTCAGGATCTGGCAGGCTCAGCAAACCCGCAGCCTGACCTCAAGGCTTTCTGGACATCACAGGCTTGGTTACCTCCCTGCTGAAGACACATTCAGCTTTTCAGGGGATCAGTCAGTGCACCAGCAGCACCCACAGGCAGCTCATGAATATCCTAAACATCAAAAATTCCCTCCGCCCAAACGTGCACTGCTTGCCACAGAAACGTTTTCCACCACATCTAAAACCCTCCATACAGGTACAGATGGTCTCAGCAAGGAATTACTGAGCCCTGGTGCCTTCTGGGTTGCAGGTAGCTCAGGTCCTGCTGTGTATGAGTGGCCTTTTTTCCAGGAAGCCCCTTCCTGAGAGGACTGTTCTGTAGCTGTCAGAGACAGGTTTTCATAACAGGCTGCCAGAGAGTGGGTGAGTGTCAGTGCATGGCAGAAATCTGTTAAAAGAAGAAGTGGGAAGTGAAGATAGCAAGTAGAAATTTTAGACATGCATTAAGAACAAAATAAATCCTAGCTATCATAGAAGGCCCATAGGTCAAAGGAAATTATAAATCTGCAGATAACAATGCAAAAAATGCAGAAGTGCTAAAGAGTTCTAGTTTATATTTGGAGGAAGGAATTTAATATTCCCACACCACATGAAGATGATGAACTGTAGTAAAGTGAGCAAATAAGTCAGATGATGATAAAAGGCATCTCTTGGGATACTTTTATATAAGCCAACCTGCATTATTTGCACCCAGGAATAGTGAAAAAGCAGACTGTGGAGTACCTCTGGCTATTGTTACTTTTTGATAGATTTTGGCATAAAAACATTAAATGCAGGTAATGTGAAATTCCAAAAGACTGGAGGAGTGCAACTGTTGTTGCGACATTAAAAATATGCAAATATATTGGGAGGAGATCTGTGGAAACAAACAAACAAAAAGTTTGTTCACCTCAGGTGAAATAGTGGCAAAATAGATAAAGAATCTGATGAAAGAACAAGCATGTATTCAGGGTTTCAGCCTTGACAATAAACCAATAAACAAAAAAGTGCACAGGTTCAGAACTAGCTGAAAGATTTCAACAAGTCTTCAGTGAGGCTTATCATAGAATGGTATGGAAGTAAAAAGAAAATAACCATGGAAAAATTTGCAGAGTACACAAAGATGGAGTCCCATAAATGAACCCAATATATTTTTATTAGTGGTATGAACTACTAATATATATACAGAGTGGAACAAACTAGCTAAGGAAACAAATTCTCCTTCTGTTGATATTAGGAGATTAAGACCAGTTGCCATTCTGGTAATGACGCCTCAGGTAAGCACAAAATATGCTTCACTTCACTAGCACCAATTATCTTTTAAACAAACACAAGTTTTGCTTACACACCTTTCTGACTGAGTGCTGACATTTGCATGAACATTTGCACAGCATTACAGCTATGACTGGAAAGCCCTAACAACTTCTCTAGAGCATGCTTTCTTTTCTGCCCTCCAATAGTTGTTATCCTTTATGTGGCAATTGAGGACTTGAGAATTTCTCTGAGAATTTCCTTACATAAATCTAAACCTGTTATCACCTCTCAGTCAGTTTGCTACAAATTGCTAGATTTCTCTAACCCACATTAGGTGTCATGGTAACAAGGCTTTGGCACCAGCAGAAACTTTTCCCGGCGGGATCTCAGTCTAACGCTTCCATCTGGTGAAGAGCCTGCTGTCAGCACAGCCATGCAGCATCCTGACTCTGGTGAGGGTACAGCACCACTAGCAAATAAACACCTAAAAGGACACATCCCCTATTTCCCACAAAGGCTTCCTTTCTCCCACATGAACATCCTCCTCTTTGAAGACTGCTGTACAGAGTTTCTCCACTCCTGCTCCTTTAGGCTTCAGTTTTACCAACACTCTTTATGATTTTTCATAAAGATTTCAAATCAACTTTACATACTTTAGTCTTTTCCCCAAATCTTCCCATGCATTTTCATTCAAGTGCTCCACAATCTGTTTCTAGATCATATTTTATGTTTTTAAAGGACAACTAGAGGTCAAAAGAAGAATTATTCAAAAGTACTCATCCTTGTTCAACCCTTATGTAAGTGATCATAGCTTTGATGAACAGCACTGTACTTTCTTTACTCTATGTTTTATATCCATGTGAAGATAACCCACTTAGAGATGTCTTTCTTAAGCCTGCTTTATAGTCTTTACAGCTTTTTACAATGCTGTCTACACTGCTTAATCTTTCCACTGGAATATATGTTTGCCAACACTGGCAGCTACATTAGAAGCAATACACAAAATAATTTTTAATGCTGGTATTGCAAAATAAAAGTAATCTCTGAGCAGCATCAGGTAGTTTTAATATAATAAGTCATTAAATACATGTAATCTAGATTATCTAGGGTAGGAAGTATGTACTCTACCAGTGAATAATATGGGCAAAATTTGGCCCTTTTCACTTATATATCCTGTACTGAGGGGGTCCAGGACACATAACAACGTGGGTTAGCAATGGCACGTGAGAGTGCCACAGAGTGATTTTGTGGGCAGAATGGAGAATATATTCACACAGACAATGTGCTACTGTCTAGAAATATCAGAGCTGGCTCTGAACAAACTGCCTCAGAAAGCAGATGCAGAGTGACTGCATCAGTATTGCTTTCCACTTGGGCTAATTAGCCCAGATAATTCACAGACCAAATCAGCTGGCACACAGCTCTACAACTCTTCACATGAGCTTGTTCCTCAGCCAGCTCTGACTGTGCTATTTGAAAATCCATTGTGCCACAAAAGCCTGCATTTGCTGCTGCACAGCAAGTCCCTGCAAGGTTTATAGAGTGGCTGTAAACCCTTTTATTGCAGGGAATGCAGCCTGGAGGCCACAGGAGGATGGTATGTTTTATATGCAGTGTCATACAATGAATCCCACAGACAGAAACTGCAATCCAAGTGTTGGGTTTTTCTTCCCAGCATCTCCTTTCATGAGCATCTGGACAACAGGGGTTTGTACCACCCCAGACACAAAAAAATGGCTTGGACCTGGATTTCTCACAGTGTCTCTGCAAACACTGCCACCACCACTGATGGAACAGAAAATACTGAGAAAGAAGCTGTCAGAATAATCTCCAACATGGAAGAAGCTGTATCCCACTAATTCTGACTGGTGCCCAAGGACAGATGTGTTCCAGAACATTGGCTTCCATGAGCAATTCACGTACTTCCAGAGCTGTGAACTTATTCCTTGGAATCAGAGCAGTGCTGAGTTTGCCAGTGAAAGTATTTCCCTACAATGTGGTCATGCTTTGCCTCAGGCTGACATTTCCAATCTTGCAATATCAACTAGATTGTCCTGAAAGCTGAGAACTGCTTCATAGGGACACCTGAAGTTCAGTTGAGGTTTGTCCTCACCTTGCCACATGCCAGAGAGCTCCCTCATTGCCATTAGCCACTGGGAAACTGCTGCTTCTGCTGCTTCCACAGCACCAGCTTTCAAACTGGCCTGTGCAGTTCCTGTGCACAACATTCTCTTACCCTCTGGGTATTTCAGACCAGCTGAAAACTTGCTTGAGATCTTCTGGTGTTAAAGATAACAACTTCTTTAAAACTAAAATTAAGATTAGGAAGCTACTTTGAAACCACTCCTGTCTCCAGAGAGTTCAAGTAAAAATATATCCTTAGAAAATTCAACCCAGACAACATTTAAAAATGTTGACAAAACTTAAAGCTTGCCTCAGGTTTATGAATTATCTTTGTACACTGAAACTTAGATTTTGTATCTATGTGTAACTTAAGAAACAATAAAAACATATAAATGGAATTGAGGTACCCACTAATTATTGGCTTTTTTCTTCCTGAGACCAGTCCAAATGATAGTCTGATATTCTGCACCAATAATGAGCAGGGGAAACAAATTCCACCAGATCTGCCTTTGAGGGGCTTTGGAAGAGCTCACTGCATGCAGGCATCTTTGATTTCATCCAAAGAGAACATCACAAATAAAGCACAAAGAAGCATTTCTATCAGAAGAAATCAGCCCTTGAAGATTTTGACAGTTTTCTTCTGTCTGTTGAAAATGCCACAAAACAAGATGCAGGACATGGAGGTCAGGACATACCTTCACATCTGAGATAAGCAATTGTAAATCTGTATTTTCTTATTGGACAGGAGATAATACAGCTGCATGTCAAGAAAAGTTCCTGTCCCTTGCATGGAAGATTCTGCCTTGACAGAAACCATTAAATCTCTCTCTCAGCACCACCTTTCCTGTCCACTGCAACTGCCAGTGCTGCCACCCTGACCCATGTGTACTACCCAGTGACACCAGTGGTGTGCTGAGGTGTGACACAGCCAGCTCACATCCTGCACAGCTGGAACCCAGCTGGAACCCTTGAAAAGACCCCTTGGAAATCAAAAGACAGAAAATATGAGTAAAAGTGTGAAGAAAAGCTGCAGGAGATAATTCAGATCTAAATGTTGGTGACCAGGCATGACTAATCCACCTGGTGACCAGGTATGAGACACATTTACAGGATAAAGAGCCATATATTGACTACACAAGTTAGGTGTCCAAATTAACGCGCATAATAAAATAAATGAAATAAAGACTGCATGAAAATCAACTTTACCTGAAATGACCGCCATTATGACCACAAGATAGGGGAAAATTACTTAGTTTACTGTCAAATTATCTAAAAGAATAAGACATTGGGAAATGCTTTAAACCGACTTAGAGGGGAGAAAAAAAAGGTGAGGAGTCTGGGGACAAACTGATCTTTGTTGTAGCTGCTTAGGGACAGAGCTTGAGTAGCTTTAGAGACTGAATTACCCTCAACTTTTAACAAATGATCCCTTCAAGTTATGGTTCAACAGCATCATCTGGGCAGTATTCCAGTGTATGCTCTGTGGGCAGAGACTTTGATGTCCAGAGTGCCAATCCAGGACTTTTCAGAGGGCACTGCTATCATTACAAAAAGTATGTTAAGGGAAAAAAACCCACCTTTATAAAAACTCCCTCACACACAAGAACAACAGGAAAGCCTAGCTAAAACCACACCTCATAAAATTATTTACAGTAACTGAGACTGAGGCCAGGGGAGTTATTCCACACTTCTACCACCACAGCTGTGATAGGAGTTCAGCCTTCAGTCTTTGGAGAGTTGAAACACTCTCTTGTTTCAAAGGGAAATCACTGAAACTCAAGCTGTAGGGTTTCGTATCTTGGTGCAGATAGAAAGGCCAAGCAAAACAAACATCCGAAAAGATCCTGAGAGTCAGCAGAAATGACAAGATATCCTTCCCTTATTAATTCATGTTTATTTTAACTGTCTTTCCCCCTGACTTTTTCCCTAGACAAAAAAGACTCAGACCAGCACCTTTTATTCTTACTTCTGTTTCAGTTCCAGTTAAGGCCAGTAATAATCCCTAATTATTTGGTGGTCTTGAACTTCTTCCCAGATAAAACACACAAGCCTTAAAAAATGGAAAGTTCTGGCTGAAAATCCTGTCTTTAATATCCAACTTAAACCTTGACACAGCTTCAGACCATTCCCTCAGGTCCTGTCACTGTCACCAGAGAAGACACCAATGTCTTTCCCTCCTCTTCCCCTCTCCAGGAATTTGTAACTGCACGGTCTCCCCTCAGTCTCCTCCAGGCTGAGCAGAGCAAGTGCCCTCAGCCTCTCCTCACAAAGCTTCTCCTCAAGGCCTTTCACCATCTTTGCTGTCCTCCTTTGGACACTCTCTAATATTATAATATTAATACTTTCTTATATTGTGGTGCCCAAAATTGCACACAATATTCAAGATGAGGCCACACTGGTTCTGTGCATCTGCAGGCAGACAAGTACCAACACACACAGATGTAGGTGACAGACTACAAAAATGATCCCACAGCCATACACATGGATATGCAATGGTGGACAGTGAGAAAGTCAGAGTGAGGGCTCTGACAGGCTCTAGGGACAGCGCTGGCATGGCAGTAGCTGTCAGCCACTCACCCCCACAACCGGAGCCTCAGCCTCCTCCTGCCAGAAACAGCTAGAGCTCACTTCTTTAGTGAAAAAGAGCCCTGTGCCAGAAAGATCCCTGCCAAGGGACTGTGGAGCAGTGTGGCACGATGGTGCAGGGACAAGAACTGCTGCAAGTGGGTCAAGTCATACGGAGAGAGAAAGATGGAGACAGAAGGGAGGAAAACGCAGTGACACAGCAGCTTTGCTGGACCTGGGAGGCAGCACTGGCTACTCCACTCTCCATGTGAGGGTAGAAGTGTTCTCATGGGGAATGAATGCAGGTAAAGAGCAGACTTTAATTTCACCCCTTAATTTACCATATACTAACTGACCATCATAAATAGTCCTCCTTGCTGTGTAAAAATACATGTCATGCTAAACCACATTTTAAACAAGTTATTAAGTCAAAAGGACTAGATTCTTCTCTGGCATCTTGAATTAAGCACCCAACATATTCTCTAAAAACTATACAATGTGGGTGTACAGTAAGTGAGTTTTACTAATATATTCCATTCAATTGTTATTATGAAAAAGGAAATTACCAACAGCTAAATCACTTTTCATTTGTTTCCCATATTGTTCTTCCTTCTCAAAAGTGACTTGCTCAAATAATCTTCCCAGCCCACACACATCCACCTTCAAAAAAATAACAAAGCAAGGTTTGTCTTGTTGGCTTCACTTCTACCATTTGTAGTGACAGTCTTTTTATTTTTGGATTGTGGCTTTTAAATTTGAAACTAAGAATGGCAGCCGCCCCCAGAGTAGCATTTGCGTAGGGGGAATGTTTAGTACACAAAACTGTCTGTGACCCTTCCTTCTATCACTCACTCCGCCTACACCTCTCACCCTCCCAGTGAGTTTTCTGTGCACATCAGTCACACAAAGCAGAAGCCCAGCTCCTGGTGAGCGGTGTTCATATGAGGAAGTTCAGTCAGGCATGTTAGCTCGTGACTCCTCGTTTCACGCTGCAAACAACAGGGTGGTGCTTCACAGCAGCCAGGTCCTGTCCTAGAAATAGGTATGCAAGAGAGCAGTGAATTCATTTCAATTCTATTATCTAAATCAAAGGAGTCATAGTTATATGGGAACATCCTGACTAGAGCATACGAATTTTCCACTAAGTTCCCTAGCAGTGTTCAACATTAAAGAATTGTGAAGAAGGCACAACAAAACACCAGATGGAAAATTAGAAAATAACTTCCCATAAGTGAGACTTCCTTTGCTAGATACTTCTTTCACACCCTGAAATATTTGTGTATCTCTGAAAAAAAGCCCTTATCCCATCTGATACCCTGGGATTTGTTTTCAGCACTGTGGACTCTGAGCACTGACTCCTGCTGTACTTTTGGCCTCAGCAAAGTCCCAAGGCATGTGTGAACACAGGACTGAGCACACACCTGCTCACACCGTGCACATCACCCCTATGACTAATCCCTTCCATTGCCTGCCTTACAGCCCTCCTTATAGCTGGGATTCTTCAGACATGAGTGTAGCTACAAAAAACATGCCATTCCTTTCTCTGTGGCACTGTATCTTCCAGTCCTTTATCCAGCCAAGGATTTAGGTAGTTTTTCTGCTGGTGCTTCACACTGGGATAGCATTTTCCATAGTCAGCATAGGGAAATACTCAGAGTTAAGTAGTAAGCGATGACAAGGAGTACAGTAACTAATGGGGTAAATTATAGTTTAAATTAATTCTTTCTCTTCTATGTCCTGAGTATTTCTTTACCTATTGCATAGCTCATTCACTCCAAAGAGCTGGATTCCTCCACAGCTCTTCCCAACACTCAAAATCCTGTTAAATGTGAACTATGTATTTTTGCCATTTAATGTTTCTTTCCTTAAGCTGTCAGAAAAAAAGAAGGTTAAAGATCCTCATCAATCTGAGCTCTTCTTAGTGCAATGTTGCTCCAGGAGGCACCAAGAGGACCTTGCCTGCTCTCCTTAATTATCTCCCAGCACACCTGAAATGTAGGAGTGTCTTTTTGTATCCACAGGGGAAGCATCTCCTAACTGACAAGAGATATTAGCTATGCACCTCAGAAAGTTTCTCCACAAGAGAGGAATCCCAGGACAGCCCTTCTGATCTGGCACAGAGGAGGTAAAGAGACATTTCAGAAACAGCTCACTTTTCTAATATGAGTTTTAAATTAAAATTTTTACATCTCTTGTTGATGAAGGACATGGATTATCAGAAGGAACAGAACTGACACATTTTACTCTTGAGAAAAATGATGCAACTTTACTAATTTTCTAATGAAAGCTTCCATTGTAAGTTCAAAATAAGTGTTATTTTGATAAAGAGCTTGTGAGCCGTATATCGAAACGCCCACAGTTGTCATACACAAACACTGCACTTGCACATTAAACAGCACTTTTTCTGGCACTGGAAATAAGAGCCACTTTGTTTCTAAAGTAGTTTGTTTTGAATTTTTGGGATGTGAAGGCTGTCAGCTGGAGTTTCAGGAGTTGGGTTGGCAAGAGTCACAGTTAGGAAATTACAGGGGTTTAAAGCTCAGGCTGACACAGGCTTGATGTAGGGTTAAGGGTGGATGTGAAAGGCTTTACTAAGGTGGGGCTTGGGCCAATATGAAATCCCTATCAAATTTTAAGGCTTCACCTTACAGAAGTCTTGATATCAAGATTAAAAGGATTTTTTTGGGAAAAACCTTAGGCCACCAGGGGCTGATGAGGAAAGATCAGTTCTGGATTGAGAAGAAGACCTTGCTAAATTTAGGGCTGGTGCCAAGAGAAGCATGAACCCAACACCAGCGCAAATCCTTGCTTAGTTTAACACAGTGAGGCCTTCCAGCCTTAAAAAACCAAAGAGGCCATACCTGTGATCAAACCTTGCAACCCTTGCCAGATCCAAAAATAATTAAAACTCTGACTTTGCTTGTCTGTCCCATCTTCCATCACCTAAACCTTATGGCCAACTGTCCCCCAACACCTTCAGTTATTCCCAAATCCAAACCTAATTCGGTCTGGGTGGCAAGTTAAACTCCAGGACATGTTTTTATCCCATCTTGAATCCCAGTTTTTGTGACCCAAAAATCAATTTAAGTTAATACTAAATTTAATCTTATTGATTCCTGCCCACCCCAGATACCAGAGTTAAGTGAGGTTGATATGACAGACTTTACATGGTGTCTGAAAGCAGCTGATAAACCAATTTAGGGTTGGTGCTGAGATCACAGTTTTAGGCAGCAAGGAGCAGGGATTTCAGCCTGTGGCTGTCTCCAGCAGAAATCTGTCTGACACATCACTAATTTCAGATCCAGGGCTAGAAAAGGTCAAGAGATTCTAATAAGTTGGGGAGTTTACAACTGCTAGAGCATCTCCTCTACTAAAATCAGGCAACAACCCCAGAAATTATGAGTCTAAATGGTTCTGGCCATGATCACTAAAGGCCTCTTTTGTGGTGTTTGGTGTGCACGACTCTATAAATAAACTTCACCATGAGACAACCTAGGAATAAAAGTAACAAAATTTGTCTGTTATTTTTAATAATTACAATATTATTTTTTAAATTACTTAGAAAAATACAAAGGTGATGAAGTCCAGGCCTCAAAAATCGGGGAACATTAATAAACATAATTAATTATATTCCTTAAGTGCACACATGCAACTCCATTATAATACAACCCTTAATTGCATGCCAGCACAATGATTTTGCTTGTGTTATTGAACGCATTTGGTGAATATTTCTCCTCAGCATAAGGAGAAATGTATCAGGGATGGGCAGCTAATAATTATATATTTACTAGGGTTCTTACCTTCCAATCTAGAAAAAATTGTAAAATATCTAGTAAACGGGGAAAATTATTCCAGAAAGAAGAAAAAGAGCCATCACAATTAAAGAAAATAGAGAACCTGAATGGGCAAAACACTGTGCTCACTAAAGTCATCAAATCATTAAAATAATGATCATCTGACACTTAATAGGTCCAGATCAGAGACACTAGTTGGAAGTCAGAGCAGCACCACCTGAAATCACAAGAATATTGTGAAGGGAATTAATTTCAACTGGTGAATGCATTTGAATTCAGATATCATAAAGACACAAGTACAAGAATACCTGCAAAGAAATATATCAATACTGAGCTGTATATATAAAAAATATGTTTGCTGTAGGAATATTAAAGAAATATTGACGAAGTACACTCTCTCATCTGATGGAGGAAAATAGAACATAAGAAAAGAATTTTAAACCCCCACCTATGTGCCTTTGTGCAGGTATTCTGATATCTTATTTTTAAAATAAAGAAGACATAAGGCCGTTCCAGGAAACACGTAAAGAGTATTAAAAGAAATTCAGATGTCAAAGTTAGTAACTAAGCACTCAAGCTCAACCAGGAAAAAAATTCAAAACTAAAAATACAGCACTGAGACTCTCACGTGGGCTTAAAATAAGACAGGTTCATTTTCTGTGCTGAATTTGGAGCTGAATAAGGACTCAGTGGAAATAACAGAATCTGTGGCACATTTTTGCACCACAGTGACATCAACACCTTCGTGGATGAGACTCTCCAGTGCCCAGCACCGTAGCTTGATGTGCCTCACTCAACCCGTGGGTCCAGGCCAGCACATGAAACCATGAGAGCTCTGGTCACAGTCCTTTCCAAAGTAATTTTCTTTGCTAAAAGATCAAACAGGCATTTCAGTCATTCATACAGCCATGGTGCATCAGTAATACCCATGGGAAGCAACTATGTCTGATCTAAATAAGATTTAATTTCTCTGCCTCATTGTGAGGACAATGAGATATTCATGATCCCTACTCTTGAAAGCAGTTGTTGTAAGAACTAATTAATGTGTGCTATATAATTCTGCTAAGATTGAGAAAATTGTCTAATGAAACTGAATTCCTGAGTGGCTTATGACTATGATTTACTCAGGACTTTCATTAAATAATAATAAAACCTACAGAATATGTTGGATACTAAACCAGGTTTTAAGAAGGACAGGGTCTACAAAGTACAGTATTGAGCTCGGATAGTGTTTGTGAAAAATGTGCAGAGGTACAGCTTTCCAGCTGGACCCAGAAACTAGAGCAGTTGAGAGTGTATCAGGAATTTTTACCTTCTGTCTATTACAAAGAGAAACAAAATGATGTGTCCAGAAATATTAAATGTATATGAATGTATATTGATGAGAAAAAATATTATGTATTTTATTACTGTGATAAAAAATGTTTTAGACCTAGGCAGCTTCTTCATTCTTTAACTGACTGGAAGAGGGAAGAGGGCTGTGCACAGTCCATGGAATGTTCTTTACTATAAACTTCACAGAGGTAGCTCTGGAGCCTCAGACATAATGCTCTGGCAATTCTGACGTGTGAGAGTGTTCTCAGGGAAAAAGCAATAGAAGCTTAGGATAGGGAAAAAATTTGGTAAATCTTGTCCTCTAGAGTAACTGGAGTTTCTTGAGTCCTACCTAAGAATAAAGGCCCAGAGAAGCTGATTTTAGCCACAGGATGGATGGTGGTGGTGTCTCCCTCCTGCCTCTAGGCTGGTCTGTGATCTGAGAAATGCTCAGAATCTTGGGTGCTTCTTTCCCCTTTAGGGTGGGTTGTCACCCTAATACACAGATTTGGTAACTCTGTCTCAAAATACTGGAAATAACTTCCAGCAGCAATCCCACCCTAATATGTCCAAGCATCAGGTTCTTGAACTCAATGCACTTGGTTGACTTTTAACTGAAAACCCAACATGCATGACCAGAAAATTGTGTAATTTTTTAGTAGTTATTAATACTAGTACTGTAGTCAACCCCAAAGAACCTCATTTTTAAACTCAGACATAACTATTCTAGATGCTGTACAATGAAAAATATTGGTTCCTGTGTTGAAGAGTTTCATGTGCAAATACAACATGGAACACAGAAGGATAAAGAAATTAAATATGAGAAAATAAATAGGTAATTGGTGTGACAGCACCAGCAGGCCAGCATAGGGACTGGTCTGCTTCTGGAGGGAGGCAGCACAGGAAAGGAATGTTAATGACAAACCTGCAGCAAGATGATGATGAATCTTGGTAAGTAATTACAAGATGGAAAAAGGGTAGACCAGACAAAAGCCACTCAGAAATCTAATGAATAGGCAAAGGAAGCATCACAGGTCACTTGAAAGCAAGAATCAGTTACTAATTTTTCCCTGCCTTGAACTTGTGTGACTTCAGACCAAGCACATTGGTCAGGATTTCCAGAAGCAGCTTCACCAAGTCATTCTTTAGATGTCTAGTCCGAGATCCTTTAGAAGCACCTGACTTTCAAAGGGCACATATCTCACCTGCTTTGGAAAATCAGCTCTGTGGCTTATGTTGGACATCAACAGACTCAGCTATTCACCCCCAAATCTCAAGTCACTTCTGATATTCTTGGTTTATATAACACCTTCATATTCTTATCCCTTCAAAGGAAACAAAAATCTTTACCTGAGTTGATTGTCTCACTAGTTACTGTGTGCATGTGTGACGGAAGAAAGGACACAAAAAAGTGAACAATTATAAACATGTATTAACCACTGACTGCAAAAGGCTGGTGTACATCTCTGAACAGTTACACTGGGAAAGGTGAATGATTTATGGTAAAGCTACACAACACATATAGAGGCAAATAAGGCCAGCTAGAGTATTAAAGACAAATGAAAGTGAGCCCAAAGATTACATGTATGAAACTTTCCAGCCATATCTGAGATTATGACTCTGTTTATTCCATAAAGTAAAACATATTACTTCCCAGGGAATCAGAGAAGAATAGAACTGCAATTTTGCAGTCATATCAGGATACTAGTACAGGTGAGAGAATAGTCAGGTTTTATAGATTGTTCCATTCTAGGGAGTCAATGCCATGTGAATATCAAAGAAACTTCCTTCTATGATATTTCTCCATCCTGATTTTAAACTAAGCACTAGAGAAGATTGCTGCACATTAGTTATGTTTCTCATATGAGTAATAAAGGAATAATCATACACATTTACAACACTACCAAAGCAATTGAAGCTAAATTATAAGCAAAGTCTATTTTATGAATGATTATGACTCAGAACAATTCCATAATCTCTTCTGCTTACAAAGCCCAACAAATGAGTGCCTTATACTCTGATTTCAAGACACCCCACCTGGAGGAATGTGTTCAGCTCTGGGGCCCCCAAGATAAGAAGGACATGGAGCCTACAGCTGGCGTTTTGGCCATGGAGCTCTGTGTGGTGGAGCACATCCAGAGGAGGGCTATGAAGATGCTCTAAGGGCTGGAGCACCTCTCCTATGGAGAGAGGATTGGAGTTGTTCAGCCTGGAGAGGCTCTGGGGAAACCTTACGTCCTCTTTCAGTACCTAAAGGGGACCTATAAGAGAGCTGGAGAAGGACTTTTGACAAGGACATCAAAAGGGGAGAGTAATAAGACAAGGAGGAATGGCTGTTCATTGAAATAGGGTGGATTTAGATGAAATACAAATGTAGGGAAGAAATTCTTCGCTGTGAGGAGGGTGAGGCACTGGAACAGGATGCTCAGAGAAGTTATGGCTGATCCTTCCCTGGAAGTGGTCAAAGCCAGGTTGGATGGGACCTTGAGCAACCTGGTCTAGGGGAAATTGTCTCTGTCCATGGCAGGGGCTTGGAACTAAATGACCCTTAAAATCCCTTCCAACTCAAACCATTGTAGCATTCTATGATCTCATTACATAAAAGAGATCACTGCTCCCCCTCCTGTTCCCTATGATGTGACTCAGTACCTTGCTTTACAAGATCAAGCAACTCTTGGGGTTGGAAGAATTGTTTCCCCTAGTTGAGCCCCTCATGGTGTTTTCCTACGAAATATCACATGATTTATAAAATATGCATTTTCATTTCAGTAAACACTTGCACTTCTTTGCTGGAACAGATTCTTATCTTTTTACAAACATTGGGGAATGCATTTTCACAATGAGCAATGATTGTAGGAAAAGACTGGTACAAAGGGGAAAGAAGAATTAAAAAATTGGTGAACTGTGCTCCATTAACTTGTTGCTTTTCTGTCTCAGGAAGTTCCTCAGCTTTCACCTCGGGTGACATATACTTGAATTGTCTTAAAGAAAGTGAGATGATGCATCAAATAGATGATTGGCTCACATAGCAACAGTGATTCAGTAAAAGGTCAGCTTTATACCATACATAGGCAACATACAGGCTTCATCCTACTCTTAATGAAGTCAACATCAAAAGTCCCATGAACTTCAAAGTGCCAGGGAGGAGGCTCTTACTCCAGGATGTTTAGCAATGTCTCATGAGATATCCAGATATCAGCTCACCCACTGAAAGACATCTCTGCCATAGCCACTAATAACATAGACTGCTTATAATGTAATTTTACTGCAAACCTATAGCTATTGACATTTTGGCCATGGAGCTATATGTGGTGGAACATAACAGGAGGTCAAAAAGGCCCTGGAATTCCACAGAAGGAACAACAAAATGCCAAAACAATGAAATAATTTAATAAATAATACAAATAAAGTATCTACTCACTTTATTTCATAGTAACACATTAAAAAAAAAGGAGGGGGGACTAAAAGATTTGGAAAGAACACTGTGTAATATGAATCTTTTATTTCATTAGCTACTTTTGTCTCTTTCTGCAGCTTGTGTAACATATTGCATGAATCTGTGTGCAGATTCTGCTTGCATCCCTCAGGCTGAATTGACTTGATCATTATCTCCAAGAGGAGATGTCAGTACAGATTATTAAGTCTGACTGCAGGGTCTGAAATTGCTAATTAAAATATAGATGAGATAAAAGAAAACACCAGCAATTACATCACCGTCTCCAGGAAGGATGGCTTAGCTCTCAGCGCTATGACCTGGGGATTTACTACACTTATCAGAGGGTTCGGAAGCGTGTAGGATGAGACCAAGATTAGGGTAACCCTGTTACCAGTTCTGCCATAAACCAGCTCTTAGGGGGGGAGGTGTCCGTGGCTGAAGCAGGCTGAGGAATGGCTCAGCATCCCTGGCGGGCGATTCTCGGGGCGATGGCACCACCTGCAGACCGGCTGCTGCTGCTCCGGGTGTGCGAGCCCGAGCTGCGGCTGCTGCCTCCCTCCGGTGCCCATCGAGCCGGACACAGCTCCCCTTTCCTATTCCTTCCTGGATGATACTTCCCCCATGCTTTTGCTCTTCTCACTCAGGTCTTTCCCACCTGGTCCCCGTCCCTCTCCATCCTGTTCTTCACTTTGGGATAACATTTCCTTCCTCCTGCCCCGGTGCCCCGTGCGCCGCCCCACCAGGCAGCTGGAGGTGGGGAAACCACAGGGACCAGCACATGGTTCTCCCTGTGCTTTCCTGCACTTTGTACTCCTCAAGGCTTCCAAAAGGTTAGAACACCCCATTCAAGGAAACACCATTTTAATTAAGCTAATTCAAAAAATCAGTACTGTTTGTTGAACCAATAAATAGCAAATTGATGATTGATTGATTGATTGATTGACAGCTGTAATACTGGTGACTGATAATTATATTGTTAGATTAAACAATTACATTGAATACTCTCAACCCATCAGCTAGACAGGCCCACACTCAGGATAAAGCCTTTCTGTGTACAACATGAAAAATCGATTTTCCACTCTAAAACTGCAAGAGGACATCAAGCCTTGCTTCACCCAACTGGCTCCCATATTCTCAAGACAACTTTGCCTACAGTATTTATTTACCATTATTTCTTTTAAGGAATGCAAATGCTACTCTTTCTTTCCTTTTGAAAAGGTGTCTCCCACGAGGTTTACTGTGAGCAGGATTATACACTGCATTTGAGCATCTGAGGGGGGTGAACTAAGAGGAACACACAGACATGAGTGAAATTTTTCTCCCTTTTTTTGAGAACATCAGTCTTGGAGGTTTCTTGATGTAAGAAGTAAAACTGTTACCAAAAAATTGATGTGATATCTTTCCTACACACCCCAGTTGGTGCTCTATTTGCTCTCTTATCCTGGCCAGACCAGGGCTGGGCTTAGCTCCCTCTTCTTCCTTTAGGAAGAACTGAGCAATGAATGATACTTCTTGGTTTTCAGTTGATTCCAACAATCACCCACACTTTAAATTGAAAGAAGATCTTCACATGAAAGCTCTGTAAGGAAAAAAGAAGATATGGTCCGACACTGTTTCTATTGTGTCATTAAAATAAAACAGGATGAGGTGAAACAGTCACCAGCATCTGGACTTGTTGCCTGAGAAACCTTACCAGTTACCAGAAGAAAGGAATTCCTTGGAAACAACAACTTTAGAAGCCAGAAGGAAGTTGCACAACTCTCAGTGGTGAAGGCAGCAGTTTTCATAACACAGCAACAGGCTAAAGATGTGTCCTGAGTCCTGAGTAATAACAACTCATCAAGATGTGGCTGAAACCCTTGTTATTACAGCCCCTGTAACCAGTCAAGCTCTCCAGGCTGCAGACAGTCGAACCACACAGCTACTAGGAATCCCATCACAGGGTATTTTTTCTTTTTGTAGTGCTTAAAAATCCCTAAAAGGGATTAAGAACCCTATGAGGAGGGTAATTACTATTTTCTGCTCTTGACAAACCAGATGAGATCTGGAATCTTTAACTGATGTATGCAAAATACACCACGTTATAATTAAGAGATCAGAGCTCCTACCTTTGGGGTCAAGCTGCTGGATTACTTTATGTTAATATATTATGTAAATTGGATTCCTTTACAAAAAGGTTTAGAATGAGTCTTGACTTCTAAATTTCCCTTCTGGTTCTGTCACTCATCTATTTAACAAAATGCAAAAGGCATATGTAAACCAAGCCACACCTGTTTCACACTTGCAGCCTTTAATCTGCTGATGACTAGGAAGCATTCTGATGCCTACAATGAAAATATTTGACAGCAAATATTACTGCCATTATATATACTTTTGTATTTATACAGAAGTATGAACAAGAATTGGGAAGTTTACTCAGGAGTGACAAAGCAGAAGGAAATGGACAAGGGGCTTTACAGAGTTTCTCATTCAATCGAGATATGGTAAATGTGAGAGATTCATTTCTTATTTTGCCTGGAAACAAAGCACATTCTACTCCCTCCACCTATTGCACTACAAGATTTGAAGTAACATTGCTGAACATTCTGTTCTATGAACAGCAAGCGTTTTGGTTACTATATGCAGGGGAAAAAATTTATGCTGCTCTAAACCCCATTACATTCATATGATAATGTGGAATTTCTGTTCTCTTTTGTTCTGTATAAAGTTTAGTGTTGCTGTTTACTCTAAGACCATGAAAAATATCTGCCCTTTTGTAATTTGTCTTTTTTTTAATCTTTATTAGAAGAACAAAATTAATTTTGAGCCAACATATTCAGGACAGCTGTGAGATAAATTGCTGTCAGATAGTTTAATTCTGAATGCACGATCCAGAGATCAGCAGCTTCTCACAGACAGACAGGAATTCTGTACCAGCCCATTTTTAAAATCCACCATGCAGTTAATAAGGTTGATGCAGTCTATCAGCACCTGTACATGTTATCTTTTGATGCAGCTAAAAATGTACAGCCCATAATTTTCATGGTCTAGAGCTCAAGTACATTCATGCATCCTGTGACCTGAGAACTTCTACAGAAACTCCAGGCACTGTGCACTTATATCACTGTCAGCCTGGGGAAGATTGAAAAAACAATCCATGGACAGCCACATTCCCAAAAGGAAAAGCATTCCTCAGGCAGGCCTAGGAAGAGCTGTGCATCACCAGAGATGAGGTGAAACTTGCTGTGACTTACTGGGACAAGCACAGTGTGTGTTCTTGTTGCAAATCAGACATGCAGAATCAGATGCTGAGATGAATCCCAGGATTTTACAGCATTGCAGATGATTACTGTAGAAGTAAATATTGGCTAACATAGAGCTGTGTGCCCATCACTCTTTGAACTGGGGCTCTGTGGCATTTCAATGTATCCACAGACCAAGACACACAGAATGACCTGTAAGGAGCTCTGTACTCGGGTGATTACTTCTCACCAGTCACACACCAAAACAAGGGTGAAGGGACACTGTGCTCTAAGAAGTGGACACCATAAATAACTGCAGGGTTTGTGGTAATGACTCCTGTGGTCACAGTCAGGGTGGGAAGCACTGTACTGATGATTATGACTCATCAGGAACTGAGAATTTTTCATGTGAGTTGGCTTAATGATAATGTAAAAGTAAATATTCTGAAGACTGAGAAAGACAACAAAAAGGTTTTTGATGTAAGGTGTGAACCTCTGACTGTAATCAGCATTATAAGAAGGAATTAAAGGTGTTACAGACAAGGAATTATTCTTAGCAGAATAAAGCATGAAATATCTTCTTGTAAGTTTTTTCCCGCCCTGTACATAATCTGCAATTAAAATGTAAGAACCAAGGGCTTTCCAATATTTATGGGCTAATTTTCTATTGAAAGAGCCTTTAAATGCAGTGGCATTCACCTCTTTTAGGACAAAAGACATGAACAGCTTTTGGGTGGCACACATACTGGTGGGACAGAAACACCTGGTGCTGCATGCCTTACTCTTGCCAAAATTTGACCCTGCCTCATTTAGCAGCTCATCAGTATCTTTCACCAGCAGAGCATAGCAGTCACCACTCCTCAGCAACAATGCAGAGTTACGAGTATCTGTAGGAGAGAGGCCAGCAGGATGGTCGGGACTGACAGAGAGGAGAGATTTCTAAAGGTCTTGGAACTTGTGGTTTATTGCAAAGGGCGTGGGTGGAAGGGCCCTGCTTGGAGCTGCCAGCCACAGCTTGGAGCAGGCCCGTGAGAGTAAGAGATAAAAGCGTGAGAGGTAAGGGGGTAAGAAGCAAGAGGTAAGAGAAGAGTGTAAGAGGTGAGAGGGGAGGGTAAGAGAGTGAGGTTCCTGTTACAACAAAATAAATCTTCTTCTGTGTTGAATACTCTAATTTTCACTAACCAACCTAATACAAGATACAAATCCTATAGCATTTACATACAGCCTATAACAGTCATTACATTACCATACTGTGTTACACTTTAAACCCTAAAAACTACTCTTTGGACCCCTTCTGCCAAGCTAGTAGGGTCTTCTCTGACTCTTGGACCTGTCTGCAAGCAGAGGGGATTGTTCAGTGAAGAGGGGATGACTTTCAGCTGGCCATGCTATCGTTTTCTAGTTGTTAAGTAACTAAGGTTTGGTATCTCAAAGATGGCTTTCATTTCAATCTCGCTTATAGTTTCCATATTCTCAAAATCTTTTGCCAGGCAATCATATTTATAAGGTTTTCCTGTTTCATCTTCCCCAACAAGTATATTATCCTGAATTTATCCTGAGAGCTCCACGGCCAAGAAGCACCACCAGGGACTGAGCTCCTGTCTGACAGAACATGTGGCATAGCTGTCTGTGTACCCAGGGGAACGTGGCTGTCCATGGTTACAAGTCACTTTAAACCAGAAGCTATGGATGACACAGGAAAATCCAGTGGACATCAGCCTGTTCCTTCATCATACAAAATAAAATCTGCAAATAAACAATAAAAAAAAGTTTGTCTTAAACTGGGGCCTGTGATTTGTAAGGCACAGAAATCAGCCCCAGGACTGGCATAAGTATAGTGGTGTAAAACTACCAACTAAACCAGGGGTAAAGGTGGCAATATTTCAGAAATTCAGATAACATTGTATCAGCAACAGCATTTTTTTACTTCTCCTGTGATTATCACTTGCTTCCACCTGGGCTGTTATCAGTTTATTGGGAAAACTGTATTTATGGAGCATTCCTAAAGGAGGTAAGAGAATAATGGGAATTTCAACCACAGCTGATCTCAGGAACTCACCTGTACCAGCCAGCACAACGGAATTCCTAACAGTGAAGTCTTTACTGTCAAGCAAAGACTGTTCCATTATTTATTATTTCAGCAAGGATGTTGTAAATAGTTAGACATAACAAAACAGGCTATCATCCAAGCAAAAAAAGTGTATCCCTCCTAAAGAGCTAATAAATTAATGACACTAAGAAAAAATCCTATTACAAACTATCGTTGGTGATGAACACTAAATAAGCCCAGAGGGTTAATGGTACATGACAGTTTAATGATTTTTACTTTTATCTCCCTCGCATCGCTGGGCTCTGTCACCTGCTCCCGGCTTGTCACTAGAGGGCAACGAAGGCTCCCAGAGCAGAGAGGTTCTCTGCAAAACCTCGCTTCCCAGAACTTCTGTTCTCTTTTACTGAGAGTCACCAGCACGGGCAGAGAATTGCTTTACCCCGAAACCCTGGCCCTGCAAAATGGGGCAGAGCCCGGGGAAGCGGCTTTGGAGCAGTTGGGAGCACAGCATCCCCTCCATCTCCTCTGTGTACAGACAACAACCAAACCCTGCTCCTTTCAGCCTTTAGCCCCATTTGGGAGCACAGCATCCCCTCCATCTCCTCCGTGTACAGACTATGACCAAACCCTGCTCCTTTCAGCCTTTAGCCCTCATGTGCACGGCCTTAGCCCTCCCCAGCAGCTCTGGCAAGGTTTGTGCACAGCAGTGTGACAATGCTGACTGGCACACATCTGCATATTGCTGGGAGGGAACAGGGAAGTGGTTTCCTACTGGGAAAGGCCTGTGCTGCTGGGATGTGATAGACACAGCTGGGAAGGAGCAGCTGTGCCCTATAAGACTGGGGGAAACGGCACAGATCAGATATGTACCTTGCTTTACAGCCCTGTGCACAGACACAGCACAGCTGCTGACCTGGGACTGCTGTCAGGCTCGGCTGGGACCTGGAGTGGCAGGGGGATGTGGGGCTGCGTTCTCATCCTGAATCAAAAACTCTGGCAGCTTCACCACCCCCAGCTGCAGCCCAGCCCAGCAATATACAAAACAGAAGGCTGCAGGTCCACCTCTTGCTTCCCCTGTTTTTTTCCGTGCCACCATGCTGTGGGAATTCCTCCCTCCCTCCCTCCCTNCCCATTTCTTGGTCTGTACATCTCACCCTTGCATTTTGCCAGTTAAAAAACCCCACGGAAATAGCAAAATTCTAACAATTATAAGCCCCAGCAAAGGATCCTAAGCCAGAAGATTGAAAGGTCACTTATGGACCTAGGCAAGCTCATAATAACTGGGAGGTTTGGTGGAGCTGCTGTCAGCCTCACCTCTCAGCACAGAACCTGCTGTGTGACCTCCCTTTCCCTCCAGCTGCAGCCACTGCTCTTTCCAATACAGATAAGCAAGCAGTATTTATTTGAGTTATTACAATTTTTTTACACTGCAGTCAGGCTGCAGAAGAGTGTGGGACTGGCAAAAAGAAAAGAAAATATCATTGTTTGGCTATTAAATAAGGCTTTCAATAACAATTAGAGCCGATTAGATTAGAACCATGGGAAAATACTGTCAGTTTTTCCGTGTTGATTTTTACATGCTTTCTATTCCAAATGCTATATTTGTTACTTTTCCCAGTCTCATACTAGAAAGTAAAAATGGGAAAATCTGTGGTCCAATCACCACAGTATTGTGTGTATATAAATATATATGTATAGAAATACTTATATAAAGACATATATACACGTCCTGTACACACAAGTGTATACACACAAGATATATGTATATAAATATAGACACATATTTGTTGTCTATACATACATACGTATGCATACATGATGAACTATGTGTTTATGTGAACCACCAGTTCACAAACTTGGCATTTTTCTCCAGTAATCTTCTGCACAAATGTGGGAAAAGAACGGAGAACTTGTCCAAAATAGGGTTATTCTTGAGCAGTCTGCAGAGATAAATTTAATATATGAGCTGTTTAAGTAGAAAGAAAGTGTAGAAGAAAAAATTTGCAAGTGTACATTTAATCCTCCTCTGCTTTTATTTCCCCTTTTCTTTATTCAGGGTAACAGAAATATAATTTCATCTGTCTAAACAGTACTGGTACAAATACCATGGCCTTATAATCTTGTAACTTTAGTTACAGGAAATATTAATTTTATGTTGTGAATAGCACAAACTGCTTTGGGTGTATGTAGGAACCCAGCAGGCTGTCCTGGATGTCCTAATGAGGCACAGAGCAGTGAGGAATGGCTGAGCATGGCAGATGGACTGCAGAGGTGCCAACACGAGCCATCAGCACCCCCAGCATGTGGGAAGAAGCAGAATTATACAGGAGCAGGGGTTTATTTGCAGGTGTGAGGGATCCACACATCCTTCAGAAGAGCAGGACACAGCCCTTGATAGCTCTTGACTGTGGTGGGTGGATCATCAGTACCAGCTGAGAGTGTTGGCTCAGTGATGTGGCTCTCCTGGTAGGATTAAATTGTGAGAGTGTAATGAATGGGAAGCCTAATCAGCATCCAGCCATGCACAAGCAAAAGACTGATCTAAAAGAAGGAGTGATCTGGTCAGTATTTTATGCTTTAATTCTCCACGTTTTGTGAATTTATTTTTCAAGGAATTTCTGCCTTCCACTTACTGAGTTACATCGGTGAGGTGGCATTTGTATATGAGGATGTTGCCCAGGATCACTCTGAACCACAGAGGAGCTGCTGCCTATGTAAAGGTGATGAGATCAAGTTAATGTTGAGCAGAAGGTCCAAAACAGCTGTGCTCTTTTTGGGGATGGCAGTTCTCCCCAAAAACAGGAGTCAAAAAACTGAGCCTACTGAATATAGATACCCGGACAAAGACTAAAATGTCTCTAAGATCTGGAAGGAAATGAGTGATATAATATATCCAGGTTTACAACACTGAAGAATGAGGAAATGCTGTGAAAAGGGAGTAGTGGGAGTCAAATTTCCCACTGTTTCCCTCTGTTACCATGACACCAAACAAGAAAAGCAACAAACCTACTAAAAATACAGAAAAGGTCTAATGTATCTCTTCAGTGTCAATCTATTACTGTACAGGACATTTTATCAAAGATATCACAGATACTGCTTAGAAATGAAGATTTCCATTGACTGCCAATTCCAAGGCACTGCTCCACCAGTGTCCAGTATTGTACTGGAAGTCAGGAACAGCAGCTGAGTTCTTTTTTAACAGCATCAATTCTTAGCTTCTTTCATAATATGTTTGACTTCACAGCAGTCAGATGGACATTTTTTTCCCATTCTTTTTTAAAATAAATCAATTCCAAGTCTAAACACACATCAACACATTTGGTAATATCATAATAATAGAAGGGAAGTGGCTGAGAGCTAAAATTAAAGAGTTCAGGACAGAAACAGAAACATGAACATTTGTGGGAAAGGACATCACACTCATGCTGTCAGTGTAAACGCAGATGAATGATAAACTTGGTTTCAATGGCCTTGCCATGCTAAGTTAAATTAGCTGGCTTATTTGAAGTGACATGAGAAAAAATCTGTGAGAGGAAGAATTGAATCTGTGGTATTGAATTTGCCTCCTTCTCTAGAACAAAAGCTGGAGTTTTTTCCCTCCACTGGCCACAGTAAACAGCATTACTAAAACCACAGCAGCTTTACTGGTAGCACAGAAGGAAACTGAGAGGCAGTGTGCAAACTGCACCGTACATGATGGGAAAACGATGACACAGACGAAACTTGTGAAAGAGCACATTGTCCTGTTGGTCTGAAAGCACTTATGGGGTTTGCATTTTTGATTCACCTTTATCTTCTTTCTAGAGAAAAACATGTGGCAATAGTGTGGAAAAATGAGTGATGATGTCAGAACAGGCTTGTGAAACAGAGTGTGTGTCTTTATAGTGAACAGGTATTAAAACAGATTTCATTTCATCTCATGTTCTTTCTGATACCTCCCCATCTCCATTAATTTCTCTGTTTGCACTCCTTTAGATAATAATAAATACACCTGTTTTTTTCTCTGCTTATATTTTTTAATTGTCCCTTAGTTCCTCTTCATCCAAAATTTCCTATCACTAAAAGGGGAATAAGAATACTGACTTATCTCTGTAAACTGTCAAAAAAGCAGATGAAGACTCTAGGTAACATTGTTGCTAAGAAATAGCAATTTACAATATACTTTATCTGAGCCAGATAAATATTCTATATTTTTATTAGATGTAAATCAATAATTTGAGAAAATATTAATGTTTAATAAATGTTAAATGAAGTCTGCAACAGTTTCCTGGTAATTGGACCCATTCTGATGAATATTTCAATTTATTCAACATTTTAGAAAGGGCTCTACTGAATGCATTTGTTAATTAGGCCACAGGGATATTTCTTATCTTTTTGTACTGAATTAGAAAATTCTTGTGAGAATGTGGCTTCTACAAAGATTAAATAAATCTATTTATTAGTCTGGGGTGACAAACCCAGCAAACTCATTGTGTGCACTTCCTTTTACTTTACTGAAAACCAGACATGTCACAGTCCCCCATTTAGATCACAAAGAACAGAGAAAAGGAACAATTGGTAATGGGAAAATGTTCACAAATCTTACTGTAAAGTATGATTTGGAGTTCTTTGTATTACAGTTTTCATACAGCTGTATTATGATGCAATAAAGATGGAAATAACTTATGTTTTGAGAAGGATGTCAATTCAACACAAATCTATAGATTTCCAGAATCTGATGGTTTCATTTCTTAAAGCCCACTACAGAACTTTTCTCCACTAAGAACCACTACAGATGCTTCTGTAAATATTAAAATTCAGTTGACTGAAATGAAATAGACCCCACAGGGTTGCTTACTTGTCACTAATTTGAAGATTTTTCCCTACTTATTTTCCTGCTGACCCCTGTAGTAACCTTCCTGTATTTCTTGGTTTACTTTATTTGGGTGAGGTTTTTGTTTGAGTTTTTTAATGGAGAAACATAACCAAAAGATGAAACTGATCATATTGTCAGCTCGTTATCTTGGGCATGTGGTGTTAGAACTTTGAGCTGTGGTGCCTGAGTAACATGCCAAGAGCATCCGGAGCCCTGACCTGTCAGCCAACTATCTGGGTACAGCTAGAGTAAAAACCGATAAAAAATAGATTAGCTAGAGGAGTGATTTCAGTTTCAGTTTTTCTCTGATGCTGTGACTCACAGGATTTCTGCAGTAAACGGGTGAAATCCATAATCTTTTGGTAAGACTGTTTCAAACAAGATTAGATAATTATCAGCACTGCCTTGGGTCGAATTGTGAGACGCACAAAATAAACCCCACAGCCCCAGCTCAATAATCAAGGATCCAGAGTAACCAAAAACCCTCATTACTGCTCTAAACAGAGTGAAGGACTCAAATGAACATAATTTGTCACTTTATAATCTAGGTTTCTCCAGTTTGTTGCATCAGTTGTTGTTGGGGGTTGAATAATTTCTTTTCTTTTCTGTGGAATTTTTCCCCATTGTTATGCTAAGTACCCGTGGCTACAAGTTAGTTGCCTCTCACCGGAAGGTAAGGGAAAAAGGAATGGAAAAAAAGGAGCCAAAAAAAAGAAGGGGGAGGGAGAGAGAGCTCAGGTGGCTGGCACATAAAGTTAAAAAACAGTAGAAAATCCTGTCTTATANTGGGGTCCTTCCCTCTCCTTGGCAAATACCTGTCTCTTAAACCAAGACAGTTGTGTATTCTGTTTGCCAAGACTGTACAGCATTGGCTCTGTGTATGTGTCTATACATGCACACAAGTGTGAACTAACAATATATAAACAGCTCCTGCGATATGCAGTGTCATTTCTGTTTCTATATAACATTTTATAATACCAGGTAAGAAAAGTTCTTACTCCAGAATTCTTATATGAAAAGTTTTTTGTCTTTTAAAAGCCTTGTAATTAGCCTTCAGGGAAAATCTATATTTATATGGAAATAACACACTAAGGCAGCAGGATCTTCTGTTCCTTACAATTACCCCAGTGGGCATGTTAGTGCCTATAAAAATTATTTCAGATGGGCAGATAAAGGGGAATACAAATTAAGAACTTGTTTTCACAAAGATCCCAAGTTACAGAAGCATAGGACTGGCATAATCCTCGCAAAGAAATAAGAAATGAATGGTTTCTCCATGCCCTAAAAAATAACTGAACCCATGAAAAGGAATGAGAAAAAAAGAAAATGCTGAAAAAATGCTGAAAAAAAAACCCCAGAATGCTGAAAATGAACTGTAAATTATCTCCCCATTCTTTAAAATCTTGCTTTCTGTTTGCTGCTGGTTATGGGAAAGTAGCACAATGTGTTCCAGCTTTACCATCCAGTGGTATTTTTCTGCAGGCATCAGGTGCATCTGAGTAAGCAGAGCTATTTTTACATTCCCAGCCATCTCACACAGTAAAGCAATCACATAAGTGCAGAGTCATGCACAACACCCAGAGGAACCACTCCTCTTGGTTTGCAGTGTCACACACAGGGGAAAGGCACACAAACTGCATCCTATAGATTTTCACAAGTTTATGACGAAGTCTCAGTTTCAGACTCTGCCCTTACCCATAGCAAAATGTTCTCAGAAATTTTCCTACAGTTGCACTAACATGGTTAGGTCCAAATTCAGTCAGATTTCTGTTGGTGGCAAGAAAATTTCAGAAAGTCCCAAGTACAGCCATGACAGCCACTTTCCTGGCTGACACATCAAGGAATGCACTGGGGACCTCCAGAGCAAGAAACGTGACAGTCCTGAGCACTGAACCCTGATAGTGCAAACTGCAGTGCTACAACTTCTGCTTTTGCTTGTTTGGCACATAGACTTGAGTACTTGCTGTGCCTTATTAAATACATACAACCAGAAACAAACTTCAGAGTTATGCAAACTGAAAGAAATCAATGCCACATTCTACAGCTCTAACATGCCTCATTTTCCCAGGAGGTGTCTAGGAACTGTTGTGCATTAAATGGCCTGACTGTTGTAAATCAACATCAAACAAGAAGAGATACTCAACTAAATGTTATTAATATGGCCCAGAGATGAATATTTAAGTCAAGTGTTCATCCAAGTGGAGATGTTCTTCACAAAGGTCTGCTAAGGGGGCCTGGCATCGTTTATGCCAGGATCTGCACACGACAGGATGTCACTGCAAATATTCTGACCTCCTGACATAGCTTGTTGATGTTTGACACCACTTTTCAGAATTTTAAATGGAAACACCCAAAGACTGACAGTGATAAATGTTGCTGAACCTTTCAGTATATACAGGCTAACCATTTTCAAGCCTACGGCAAAATTTCAGCTTTCACTTCTTCCAAGTACAGTGCAGAATGCAGACTTTAAACAAAAAAGCAAGAGCAGGCACATGGCAAGTAAAATAGCCCCAGATTTTCTTGGGGAAAATAAAATAGAGCTAATGCCCTAAGGTCCTTTTTGTTATTCTGTGCTTTTAGCAGCAGCTCAGACACTGTGATAAGCAGGTTGCTTATGGAGACTTGAGGATTTATTTCATTATGAAGTTTGTATCCTCCTGCACTCTGATCTCTGCTATCCAGGTGTTAATGAGCTCCTGGGTGTCTTTTCAGGGTAAAACACCTACATCTTCAAGAGCACAGTAAGGGGACTACTTGCTCAGTGGTCAGACAATATGCACAGGACTCGGCTAAGGTTTTTGCTCTTCTAGCTAGCCTCACCAGCAGCCTCCTATGAAGGAGGATGAAAAGAGATTTATGCCCAAACCCATGTGTCAGGGTGTGCTATGTGCTTCAGGTTATTAACACAAAAATCTGGAGGGTACAAAGCAGTACTACTGTTATTTTGGATACCTTAACAAAACAAAGGGGCCAGCAAGGCAGGCAGGGGCAGCATCCTTAACCATGAAAGTCACAGTCCCACAAGAGTCATTCCAGAAGCACAGAGCAGCTCCCTGGGCAGGAATCAGGGACAGCCAGCAGCTGGGTATTTCCTAGATGAGTCCCTAGGGAGGGAGGTGAGGAGCAGTGAGGCAGGGTCAGGGTCAACAAGGTCCCTGCCCACTGTCCCAGCATCTCAGTGGTGCTCAGGCACGGACCAAGGCTGCTGGCCTGAGCTAAAAGCAGCTGCAGAGCTGCTTGGTTCACCCATCACAGGTTACATATGCGATGCCGCTTGAAATACAGAAAGTTAAAAGCTCCTTGCATAGAAACTAGGATGTGAACCAAAGGCTGGCTGTGTATGCATACAGTTTTTAAGCTGAATGCTTCATCACACAGTCTGGGAAGCTGGTTAATCTGCCAGCCGGATTCCATAGGCAAAGGATGTGTGAAGGGGGCCCATTCTCAACCGTGTTTGTTATGACCCCCATCACTACAAGCCTCCACAGTGCTGTCGGGTGGTTTTTTCTGCTTCAGTGAAGGAGCAAAAATATTGAAAAACAATATTTTTGAACAGTTTGCTTCATGTAAGCAGCAGGATGATTTCTGCATGTTAACCAACTACATCACACTTTGCATCACCACCAGCCAAGAGCACATATTTCATAGAACCATGGAATTGTTTAGGTTGGAAAAGACCTTTAAGGTCATTGAGTCCAACTGTTAACCCAGTATTGCCAAGTCCACCACTAAATCACATCCCCAAGTGCCACAGCTACACAGATTTTAAATACCTCCAGAGATGCTGATTTCACCACTGCCCTGGGCATCCTGTTCCAGTGTTTGATAAACCTTATGGTGATAAACCTTTTCCTAGTATCCAGCCTAAGCTTTCTCTGTATTTCCAGGTATTTCCCTGTTTGCCTCCATATCAGTTGCTACACACACATCTTCCCATCTTCTGCCAAAATCAAATGACATCATATTGCTTTAAAAGCAAAAAGGGAGGCACATGCTAGAAAAATGAAGGACATGTCTCACACAAATTTGAAATCAAGAACCATAAATGGCAGACATTTATTCAAATTACTCAGCATCACCCTTCAGAAGTAACAGTAATAATACACTTTTGCCACTCACCATCATATTGAGCATACTACGCTTTGAAAAAGGGTATAACTTCCCCATTCTATGACATCTCATGTTGAATTTAGCTAAACCTATCCAGTCTATGGACAAGCCATAGGGGCATAGTCACTGCAAGACTGACACTGTCAGAGGGCTGAGCTGAATTAAGGACATCATCCATTTTTATACACAGAAAAGCCTGTGTACACAAGGATAGGAGCAGAGAGGAGGGCCTTTCTCCATTATCTGCCCTCATGGATCCCAAAGACTCCAAGTTTCTTCGTAAGACTAAAGCCACAGCATGACAGACATGAACCAAATCAGCACCAGGCTGACTCCTCTGACAAGGCTTCCAGCATCTGTGCCTTAGTGAAGAATAGCTGATGAAATTCCTTGGAGCACTGATCAGCTCCAGACTGAAATAGCAGCACAACAAGCAGGTACAGCTCTCCTCTGCTCCATGCAAAAGCATCTTCTCTTTCCAACTGGGCACAAAATGCTTCCCACACAGAGCAGCCAGGAAAGCCCCTTTATCACCATGGCTCTCTCACAATGCACAGGAAGGTCAGATTCTCAATTCCATTTGCCTCTGCCTGAGGAAATTAGAGCTCTCTTGGGTAGAAAACCCCTGTGTAGGCTGCTGCAGGAATAAAGAGTGATCACCCTGGGGATAACAGCACTTTGAATGTCACGTGCTCTGTCAGAGCTACAGAAAACCTGACATGACAGGCATCACAGTTCCCTTGTGGCAAAGCCATCCTGTAGCTATTATGCATGTTATGTAGGGAAATTTTCAAGGTGCTGCTCTGGCAGAGACTTGTTCCATTTGGCTTATATTGCTCTGCAGGAGATGTACATCTGAGAATTTTGCTGAGGTCAGAGACATTATTAATAAAGATGTGAAAAGGAGAGGCTGGAAAATGCCTTTCACGTGTAATCTTCTAGTATAGATTTAAATTAATCCATGGGTAAGCCTGGGAAAGAGACAAATATTGTTTTCTGACTATTCTAAACATAATTTTCTCTATTAGCAGGAGTCATGAACAAATTCTGATACTATTATTATCAGACATTACATCTGGAAAACTGCCTATTCTTTTCCAAAGTGTTTTCAGTGGTTTTAGCCCAAGGTTCTGTGCTTCTTCAGCTCATAATCTTTTGATATTATATGCAACTTTGAGCAAACCTCTTAGTATCTCATTGCTTCAGGTCTCGTCATTCCAAAACAGGGGAAAAAAAAATCCTTGCCTGATTTCATTCTACTAAATGAAAATTGCAAGAGCCATGTAAATGCCACAAAATATCAGTGTCTTCCCCCACCTCTGTTTGGGGTAACACTTACTGTACCTGGCAAGGTTGGGATGGAGCTAATTTTAGTACCAGCAGCCTGAACAAAGCTGTGTTTTATATATGAAACCAAAGCAGTGGTGATAACAGATCAATGCTCCAGCTCTTGCTGAGCAGTGCTTGCACAGCCCCAGTGCCTGCCCTGCTTCTCTCTCTGTCCCCCGGGGCAAGGCTGGGGTGCGCAGCAGGGACAGGACAGCTGCCCCCAATGACCCAAGAGATTTTCTGAGTTATTGACCATCATGCTCGGCAGTAAAGCTGGGGGTGGTGCTGGTGTGTCAAAACAAGCCATTACTCAGAGGCTGTCTGGCCATGGGCTGCTGGAGGGAGGTGGTGAGTGATGCCTTTGCATCAGTTGTTTGGTTTCTTTTTCTTTTCTCTGTTACTAAACTCTCCTTACCTCAGCACACAAGCTTTTCTTGCTTTTCCCCCTCTGATTCTCTCCCCACCCTGCTGATGGGGGTCCTACCTGCCAGCTGGGATCCACCCATCACACTGCTCTAGTATCTCTGGAAATAAATAATCCCCAAAGCACAGCTTACTTCTCAACAGCTAATCAATCATTTGCCTACTCTCACTATCACACAAGTGAACCCTTCACTCCACTTCCTTTAAGTTTACAAGAAACCTATAATTTTGCCTACAGGAAAGAACCATGAACCAAGATTTGGATTCATTATCTGGCAAATTCATAGCTTTGCTTTCATTCTGAGACACTTCCTGCATAGCTCACAGGAAATAACAGATGGGGGCGATTATGTGTCTTTTTTTTAAAGCTGTTGGGTCAGCTAATGGCCACACCATCATCTCAGAAATCTGATTAAAAAAATACTACAAGGAGTTATTTTATCTCTAAGTCCCAGTAGTGATGGTGCAAATGTGATATATAGATACAATGGAAGCAAAGCTTGTAATGAGAGGCAGACCAACTAATCTGAGGAAGTAGAGATGATCTCAAAAGGTCTTTGCTCTTTTTCCAGATACAGCAGAGTATCCAACAAAAACACTCATCCTCCAAATCTTCTCTTGTGACAACACCTCTAAATTTTTTTAAAAGTGTAATTTCAGTAAATACATTATGACAATATTATAATCTGCTCTCAGAGAAAAGGGAGTATTTCCAAAGCTGGTTACGTGAAAATTGTGACTATGGTGGAAACCCTTGAAGTTCAAACCCACTGTTTCTGAAACCAGGCCTTTTAAAGGTGTGTCTGCACACCCTGAAACTGGAGCGTCACAATTATACTAAATCTGACTTAGCAACCCCCAAATGAGCCAGTATATAGAGTATTAAGGTATGTAGAGTATTAAGGTATGTAATAGAGTATTAAGGTATATATTTCTTATTTTGTTTATCCAAGGTCTAACACAATTAACTTTCTCACAGCTAGCTTCCAAGCAATTCAGTTATAAACAGATAAGTGTGTCAATTAAATGGTCATAATGGATCATTCTGTTAAATCAGTTTGAAGTCAAATCTTTGAGGTTTTCTCTAAAAATTAAGTAAGGTTAAGCATAGACTGATATGATCTTCATTCCATAGACCAAATCCTTAATATTCTGCAGCCTTTTTGCCTTTAGGCCATCTACAGCAATGTCCTTATTGTCAGCACTGGGAGATTTAAATGGCAAAGCAAATTAAGCTGTTACAAAATTTACTCAAGTCAAGCAGCAAACTCAAGGGAAGAGACAGCAGAAATCAGTGTCAATCAATTCTTAAACTCACTCAATTAGATGGTGGCCTCTCTATTTGTTAAATATATTAGTAGCTCTCATCAGAAATTTTAATGAAAGTCATACATCCAGAATCCCCTATAGTATTTCCTCTACAGCTTAGGGCAAGAAGAGAGTAAAGATTTTGCCAGGCAGCCACCTACTTTTAAATGTACATTAACCCAGCAATAATCATAATATATTGCATAAATTTAATATAATTGATTGGAAAAAACATTCACTGTACCATGAGTGTAAGTTCCTGTGCCACCAGGTAGCTCAGACATATTCAGCCATGAAAACAGCTACAATGGCTTTATTTTTAGGAATTATCACTTTCCAGAAATATATCATTTTTAATTATCGTTTCCTGATTTTATCTTCTACAATCCATACCTACTTGTGTGTCCACATTAGACTAATTTATTGTGCTATGGCTGAGAAGGTACTGGCATGCAGACTTCTCAGAAATACTATTTTTCCATGTTCCATTAATTCTGTTAGAGAGCAGAAAATGTCAAAATGCTTGTCTGCTTCAAGCACGATCTATGACTGAGAATATGCTTACTCTTATAACACAAGCACATTTAAACAAGAGCTGAAGCTTTCAGTAGCTGGTATCTACATGGCATTAGTTTTTCACTTCAGTCTGCAAAACACTAAATTAATGACTTGAATTTAAAACTCTGCTGAAAACTGCTTTTCCCTTTCCTGCCAGGGTGATTGATGGATTGAGCTCCAGAGGAACATAACTGTGCTGTTTCTTTCCTCCGAACTAGACACTAATCAGAATTTTAGGAAATGATGCTATTTCTGTGGAAGAAGAATGAATGGTGTGACAAAGACACTTCCACTTTCTTGTTCTAGTTACTTAATTCTTCCCAACACTTCTTCTGTATCATAGTTCGGAAACAATTTCACCACCTAGTATCAAGGACATTCTAAGAAGCATCCAATGTTTCTTTTTCCTGATTTAGAATTCTAGTAGAATTGAATTCCTACTCAACTACGAGTTGAGTTTCTTTTGAGGTTTCTGGTAGTCTTAGGAAATCATCTTTCCCCATCATCCTTTAAAACAAACATTCAAAATAAGACATTTAAATCAGAAATTTATCTAACCAAACTCTAGAGGTTTGTTTGCTAAAAAGAAAAAGTTAAAGATCAAAAATGTTGAAACTAGTTTTGTTCTAGTTAGAACGAGTGTATTGATCAGAAACATCGTGGACACCACTTCAGGAAGTTTCATTACACAACAGTGACATATCAAGCAAATTTGCAGACAACCTTTTGTTTCCAGTCTTGTAAGTGAATTCCAAGTACTTATTCAGACTTAATAATTTTACTTTTTCCCTTCAGTTTAGTTTAAAAATTGTCTGGCCTTTGAGAATAGGTGAGTAACAGAAACCAGAAAACTCACATCATTCCATATTAACCAAAGCAGAAAAGCCATTTAATATATATAAAATCTGCAAAAAATCTGTAATATAGATCATATATTAAGAGCTAGGAAAGTGTTTCCTGCAACACACACACACACACACACACACAAATTGTCTGCAGTATTTCAAATCATCAGATTTAGGAAAAGATGTCCTATGACAACTACAAGCCAACATATCCTGCACTGCTCAGAAGGAATAAATAGACACGAGCAAACCCAAGGGTTTTATCCAGAACAAATTTGAAGAAGAAACTTGCTTCTAAGTAGGAGTGAAGTGATTTAAGTCTGTAAGGAAACAGCCTCCACTTGTTGATCACTTACATGCACTAGAGAGTTTTTTACATTCTTGTCAATAGAATCATAGCTCAAAAATCAGTGACATCATGACAGGGTTTTCTAAAGAACCAAGGAAACTGCTTGAAGTTCTCAGATCCAGAGACAGCAGCAGCACTGCAATAAATTCCAGTCTGCAAGGTCAGACTGAGACAATTGATACCATTGTGCCATGGGCAGACAAAAGAGAAACTGCAAAAGTGAGACTATCCAGGGGAAACTAAAGCAGGGCCTGAAATTGCTGAACATTTAGGGGGATACAAGCAGTGTGCACAGGAGGGTGAACTGCAGCAAACACCCAAAGCATTGAGGAATAACAATGCATAGCAGAAAGCTGTGTCCTTGATATGGACACAAACAGATGAAGAGCCCTGTGAGAGACCCACACAAGTGTTTCCAGCTCATCTACTAACACCCATAAAGATGAGTCTGAAGCACCTTAGTTCATATAAAATGAAAGAAACACCTCTTAGTGAAAAGTGTTGGGACTGCTATGTATCCGACCAATGTCATGGCTTTGTATGGCTCATCCTGGTTATTTCAGCTTTACTGTGATTAATAACATGGGCCCTGGGACTCTTCCCTCTGCATCAAAACATAAAAACATCAAAACACTTTTGGTTTTTACATCCTCCAAAATGCAAACCAGTAAAAAAACAATTAAAGAAAAAAAAAAAGCAGGGAAAAATCTTACATTAGAAATAAATAGACCCATTCTCCTTCCCCTAGATAAAGTAAATACATTCATGTGTGTAAACAGAAAACAAGACTGAAAAAGGAATATTGTGTTCCAAGTCAGAGCCTCAATGCAGAGAGATGGCCACATTTGTACGTCACAGCAATGAGTTCATCCCGTTTCAGGAATCCTGGCAGCCCTCGGGCCAACTTCTCAGTGAGTTTGTCATTCCAGCAGGAAAACATCTCAAACATTGTATCATCACATCACCCAGTACAGTGATGGATATAAAGGATGTTTAGTCCTGCCCATGGAAGAAGTGTAAGCATGCCTGCAGCTCAATTATTGTTAATCTATGAGTCACAAAAGCATCAACACTTCAGCTGTTCAACATGAAAATCAGATTTTTGGATGCACATAGAGCTCTCAGGCAGCATTTACGTAACAGGGATTATGTCAGATTATTTTACAGGTTATTTTCCCCCCTTTTGCTCTGCATGATCTACAGCAAAAGAAATGTAAACTTACTGCTTTTTTCAGCCTACAGCAGCCAGAGGATTACTCACTAATTTCTAATTAGCTCTCTTTAGGTAAATCACCTCAAGGCAATTCTAACACTTTGTAAGTGTCATTATGTCACAATTTACCCTTCAGGACAATTAGTGGTGACTTAACACCATGAGGTAAACCACAACTTGATTGGGTGATCTGGAGTTCACAAATAAAGAATTCAATTTCATACAAATCGAGCAGAGGCCACTATTTAGAAAATGACAGAACCCCCCAATATGTTATATAGTCTTGTCCACAGAGTAATTTAAAGAGTAATTACTCTTTTAAATACAAAAACTCGAAAGATTTTCACTAATGTTACAAAAATAGAACTACTACATTTAGAGGAATTATTCTTACTCCCTCAACAAATAACTCATGCTTAAAAATGAAATTTTAAATATATGTAACCCTTCATTAATCTAACCATACTGTTCACTTTTCTTTCTTCCTGCTTTCCTAGGAGCAGCTGCACTTCTTTGTTTCTAGACACTATCTAATCACTTTTGTTTGTGCATTCTCTGATGCATCTCACACATTACAGCAAGCTGTGATGTGCACAGAAGTACTTATTCAAAACAACTTTGTTAAGAATTCTTTAACAAAATCTGAGGTTAAATTTTCCCTGCATGGGATTAATATCCTGTTACACCCGATATTGAGAAAGAGTTAAAGTGAACTTCACCTTATATTTCATGTTGAAACCAGTACAGTATGGAAAATAAAGTATTTTTCTTTATATTAAGTCATGCAGAGCATACCTGTTGTTCATACAGTACTTAATAAGCCCTCAAGATTGTCCAACCCCAAAAAGAACAAGTGTGGCACAGCACAAACCAGCTGCTTTATTAACAAACGGGGTAGCAGTGGCGAGAGGCAATCCAGGAAAAGCCAGGTACTAGGAAACACGGCTTGAGTTGTGACTCATTCTTTGGCACCCGTTTCTTCGACTGAATTCCCAGGAATTCCTCCATGTTTCAGAACTGACAAAAGGAAACAGCCATCTAAGGGCATTCCCAAGAACATGTGGGATGAGTTTCTTAGTCAGCACTTACGCAGGTCAAATTTCCCCTAAGCCAGTGGTGTTTTCCTGGGGGAATGCTGGCTTCATCCAAGACACTATCAGTAACAAGTTTTCAGTAATGCTTAATTTTAATATACTAATACAATACTACAAATGTAACTGTATTATAAAGGATTCTATTTGGCAGCTAATTAAATTCCCTGATGCTTAGTCTGAGGAGACCACTGCCCCATCTGAAAACACGGGGTGGCTGAGTTTCCTTGTAGTTTGCTGATTAATTGGCAGGAAACCAAACATTTCTCCAGTACCTGGGCTTAATCATATATTTCTACAAAATATTTTGACAGTCAGCAAAAGTAATCTTGCTCCAAATTCTTCAGTTAGCTCTGACCGTAACACAATAATGAAAATGCAACATGAAATCTTTTTTCACTTTCTTTCTAATATATAAAACAATAAAGATATTTTAAATCGGGAACTTTACTTTCTCCACAGAAAAATCAGCATTTTAAGGGTGTAGACTATAACTCTGTACAAGTACAAAATAAAAAATTATATTCCCTCAACTTCCACACAGAAGGACTTTAGGACTTTTTCACTGTCCTAAATCTTCAATATTTACAGTGTTAGACGAAATAGGAAATATGCCAGGGATCTGTACCATAAACAAGTGCTTTAGCCTTTTATGTCACACAGGGTCTCCTGTGTAATAAAATCCTATAAAATTCAGCTACATTTTTTGAAACAGCTAAGCTAATACACTGTTTTGATTTTATTACTCCTAATAGTTTGGATAATTCTTACTGGTATAATTAAGGTGACAAAGTAATGACTTTCCACCTCAAAAAACTTAATTGAATCATAGGATAATTCGTGTTAGGAGGAAACTCAGGAGGTCTTTAGCCTTTACTCTGCACTTCCAATGTTTGATTGCCCTTACAGAAAAATAGTTTTCCCTGTAATTGATTGCAACTTGTTTGAATTTGCACCCATGAATTTGCACTTAATGAAAGGCTGAAATGTTCTATCTTGTGTTTCACATGCACCATGAGGCTCGTGATCCATCACCAGGGCGACTGACAGTCTCAGCTTTGAAGTTCACCATCTTTTCCTTTCATCGTGCTCTCATTCCTGTGAATTCTTCCACAAAAATTATTCATTGCTGTCTTTACCCTGAGACCTGTTAACACAGGAGGCTGATCTCTATCACATTGTCTAAAGTCTTCTCTTTTTGCTGCCTCATCAGTAGCATGTGGTGATTTTCCCTTGCTGTGCTTTAGGCACCTGGGCCAGAAACCTCTCCCACGGTTGTGCTGAACCTTGTGCACTAAGGCTGTGTGTAAAGATGGAACTCCGTTTTGTACACGTCATGATGCGCATGCATACACGTACACACAATAAATACTATTGCAAAGAATAACCAGATGTAACCTGGGACTTATTCTTGTACTGGTTTAAGCTCTTCCCTCCTACTTGCTTCCATCAGCATGGTAACACGGACATAACTAAACCAATCCAAAATATGCTTTCTCTCAGTCCAGCTTACCATACTCTATGAGAAATAATAAACCAGTGTTTCTCCCTGACAGTGACATTCTCGATTAACAAGCTCCGTGCTGATAAAAAAGCTCTCTACCATAGGGGCAGCTGGTGGGTGGCAGTTTATTCAGTGTCAAGCAGCTGGTTTTGCTCTTATCAGCTCATCCTGAGATTATAAACACTGGCTCCTGACACGGATTTTGGCGACCGAAGATTTTGGTCTCTTCGAGGTCTTTGCTAAGTTCCTCTTCTACACCTGCACAGGTAGTCGTGCGGAGGGCCGTGCTGCTCTGCCTGGGTTCGGAGCCATCCCCTCGCCACCGAGGCAGACACAACACCAACAGAGGATTCCTGGGCGTTTCTTCTCCTGCTGCTGCCCCCAGGGCTGGGGCCGCTCGGCAGGCGGAGCGGGGAGAGCGGAGAGCCCGGGGGTCGCCGCCAGCGGGGAAAGTCCCGCTCGGAGCCGGGAATTCCCGCAGCGGCGCCGGGAAGACGCGGCGCTCCGGGACTTTCACAACGCGGGGCCGGCGCCGCCCGCCATCCCCCCGAGGGACCCTGGTTCGGCCGGGACCCCTGCCCCTCTCAGCGCCCCTCCTGCAGCCCGCATTCCCCCCGTTCAGCCGGGACTTCCCCCGTGCCCCCGGAGCCTCCTGCTCGCCCCGCTCTCTCGCCCCCAGGTTTCTTCCCCCGCCCCCGGTGCCGGTTCTCCCGCTCGCCCCTGCCGGGGTTCCCCCGGCAGCGCTGCCCCCGGGGCCGCATTCCGCGCTGGCCGCGGGGGAAAGAGCTCCGTGCACGGCCGGGGTTCTCCCCCGAGGGCGGAGCATGGCCCGGCCCGGCCCCAGCTTACAAACCAGCGGCGGCACAGGCGGGTCCTGCGAGCCCTTAAAGGGAGCGGCTGCCTCCTCCCCCGGCAGAAAAGGCGGAAGAGCGAAGCCGCTGCTTCGGGTCTGCTCTGCTCCGGGGTTTTATGCACCTGTCCGGGCTCCTGCTCGCCCTGGAGAAAGAAGAGAAGGGAGCTGCCTCGGCCATGTGCTCAGTAAGCGAGGCCGGCAGCACAGACCCCTTGGTGACTCGCTTCAGGCAGGTAGAGGAGACGCTGGAGAAGCTGCACCGGGAAAACAGGAGCTTGAAGAATAAAGTGCCTCGGTACAACGCGCTCTGCACCTTGTACCACGAGTCCGCGCAGCAGCTGAAGCACCTCCAGCTGCAGCTAGCGGCCAAGGAGGCGACGATCCGGGAGCTGCGGGGCAGCCTGGCCCGGCAGCGGCAGGCGGGCGGGGATGCGGCGGCGGGCGCGGAGCCGGCCCGCTCGCTGGTGGAGAGCCTGCTGGAGCAGCTGGGGCAGGCCCGCGAGCAGCTCCGGGACAGCGAGCGGCGCTCGGCGCGGAGAGCGGAGGCGCTGAGCCAGGTAAAGCCGCGGGCGCGCAGCAGCATCCCCGCGCCTTTCCCTCGACAGCGAGGGCCGGCGGTGCAGGGTGCGGGGTTCTGCCCCAGAGCGCTCGCTGCGGGCTGGGAGCAGCTGGGGCCGCGCACGAAGCAGCGCTGACAGCCCGCAGCGGCGAGGGCTGGGCCAGGGCCAGGGCTTGGTTTGAGCCCCTTGGAGCGATGCCCGCTCCATCCCCGGGTGCCCAGAGCAGCGCGCCCGTTTGTGCCCAAAGGCAGCGCCGCCCCTTGCGTTCAGTTCGAAAAGGTGAACCGTCAAAGCCTAAACCAAAAACTTAGCACGGCACTATAGATCTTCATGCAACTATTTTCATAAGGAGAAAGAAAAACAGTAAAAAACTCCTTGAATTTATCAGATGCAACAATTTTGATCTCAAAGATAATCAGCTGATGCCACGAATTTTTCTGTTAAAGTGTTTTGTTTCAAGTGCTCTTAAAATTGGATTCTTGCATTGACAGTAAGGTAGCACGTTCATATTTGAAGAAGTAACTGTCAAGTCTGGATGGTGTGGAGATAGATTAGGAAAATCAGTATTTTTCTTGACAGAAAAAACCTAAAAACTGCATCCCTCCCCATCCAACACAAGTGCTGTTTTGGTTACTGTCATTAAGACTTTCCCAGGTTCAGTCTGAAATTCTCAAAGATTTTAAAAGTATTTATTTCTAGAGGAAGCTGCATAAAGTAATTTCCAAAATGAGCAGCAGTACTTAAAACTGAAACAAGTGTTTTTGTCATAAGTAATGTCCTGACCTAATGCTTATACAAAACATTTTCCATATATGACACTCACCTAAAATACATTTTAAACAGTTCATGTTTGGAAATTTGTTATAAGAGATGATCTTACTGACACTTTGCAGACAGATAACAAACCTGTGGTATCTGAACATATTTGAATGGCTGAATATCTTGAAAGGGGAAGTTTAGCATTCAGCATGATGTGAAAGAATTTAAATGTCAGTAATAAGAACAAGTGCTGTTTATCTGTGTCAGATATTAATATTTATTTATTGAAAGAATAAAAAGCTGTGCCAAATCAGAATGCTGAAATAATTTGCACTAAATAATAACCAAATAAAAAAGATATTTTTGTGAAGCCAGAGTGCTAGCAAAGAGTGATTTACAGCTCTATTCGCACTCCTGAGAACTAGAATGGTAGAGATGGGATTGGAGCTGTCTCATGGTCTGTACTGGCATCCAGAGATCCTCAGTTCTGGAGGAACAGTGCTGCAGAGGTTTCTGGTACCAGCATCTGCTACTTCTTGAGGGTGTGAAAAAAACAGTCAGCTGTGGCCAGCCTAGAGTCACTGCTGCCACGTGGATTGTATTTTCTGCTTGTTTGTCCTTACCTTACCATTCCCATCCTTTCCTAGGAGGGAAAGTTGCTCTGTGTGCTACCTCTGCTTTGTCCTTGTGGCAGTGCCAAGCAGTGAATACAGTTCACTGGATTTGATGACTTTACAGTTCCTTTTTTTCTTTTGAGGAAAATCTCTATTATCTGGTAGTTTAGAGTGCAGGACCTGCAAGTATTTTTCAGTCTCCACAGTTAGTCTTCTCAAATTACTTTGTTTCTTGTTTTTGTTGCTGCTGTACAGTCATAAAATCTTCCTGAATTTTGCTGCTTGTTCCTTCGTTCTACTAATTAGAAATTGCTTGCATGGCTGCCTGAGCAGTTCTTGATTAATTGATCCAACAGTTCCGAGGTTTTATGATCATACAGAAATGAAACTAATCTACTTTTTAAGTACTTTGCAATGAGTACAGGAGCAATAAGGAATTATTGCAATATTGAAGTCAGTCTTAGATATATGTTAGCTTTTGAGTGTATTTTGCTTTTAAATAACTTCCCCTTGGCCCTCTGTTTAGGAAGTGCAGAAGCTGAGTCAGCAGCTAGAGGAGAAAAATGGAGAGATACAGCAGATGATAAACCAGCCTCCATATGAAAAGGAGAGAGAAATCTTACGACTGCAGAAGACTTTGGCAGAGAAGGAGAAGGCTCAGGCCACCAGTGATGTTTTGTGCCGTTCACTCACTGATGAAACTCACCAACTTCAACGCAAATTAGCATCCACAGCAGAAATGTGTCAACATCTGGCAAAATGTCTAGAGGAGAAGCAAAGAAAAGAGAAGGGGAATTCAGATGACCAGATACCTAGAGAAAGATCTAATCAGGTATTCTTACAGCTACTACGTGTGTCTTTAAAGTCATATTAGCTTCTGAGATGTTAATTACAATATCATGGCTGTAACTGGGGAATGGTGAGAAACAGCCCTTTAAATAATTTCCATGTAGGATGTTAAGACTGCCATGGCAATGGTGAATTATTCTGCATACCTGAAATTTAGGGTGGCAGCAGTTGTCTACCACTTCAACTTTGACCATCTCATCATCAGAGGCTTTTTTTGGAGAGAAGATCTTTCTCCTCTCAAGAGGTTTTGTCCAACCTCAGCAATTCCATGATTACAGTTCTTCCCTCAATACACAGGAGACAGTACCTACCTTATACCACCCCTGCTTCTATGCAGCACTAGATGGTGCTGTGATTTTGAAGCTGATCTCTCTTGATTACTTGTTTAAGTAACAAAAATCACAAAACAAAGCAGAGATATTTCAAAGTAGTATTTATATTAAGAACTCTATAATATGTGGTCTTCTCGGACCAGGATTTGGCTTTGCACACGTAGTACAGACCTACAGAAAGTTGGTTAGGGGAATATGAGTCAAGGTGTCTTATCTTTTTTTTTCCTCTGGGATTCCCCCTGGCATCTGAGTCCAGGGCAGTGCTTTTCTTCAGGAGGGATGTTTTGAAAAAAAAAAAGCTTCATAATAGGACAGTGTCAGAAATACTACTGTAGGGCACAATGAAACACCTGGATCTTGGTGTACTTTGCCAATGGTTGTTGAGGCTTCAGTTACAGTTCTCATTGTGGGGTAAAGCTAGATCATTGGTCTGTTGTTCCAGAAGTCCTGATGGCTGAGAGTCATTAGGTAATTCATTAAAACATCATAAGGAAATAACATTAGCAGTGCTACCTCTAGTAACAGATCAAAGCATTGAGTAGGGTGCTACAGACAGTTCTCATGAAAAAGAATAATTCAGACTTTTGCTCTGACTGCTACACCATGGTAATGCTGTTTTTCACATGACCACTCATCTGTGCTGTTGTGATGAACTCTATACATATTCACGTCTGCTTTGTCAAACATCCCAGAAGTGTTTCCAAAGAAAACTTGCATTAAAGTTACTTGTAAGAAATAGGAGTTGAGTAGATAGAAGAAAAAAAAGGACTTTTTAAGGGACTTGAAGCATTTGGCATTATCATATTTAACGTGCAATTGATAGACAGGAAACTTGATTGACTTTGATATATGCAATAAGAAGCTAACCTTGTACAGTGGGGACTTCCCTGTTGAAGAGGAGAAATTTCAGATGCCATTACTAGCTGATTCTAGGGAATTTTGCACAAAAGTGTTCTATATTACTCATGTACACCGGGGTTTTTTTAAGCAGATGTCACAACTATAAAAAAGAGGTATCATTTTAGTCAATTATTTAGCAAGCAGGGTTTTTTCCCCTCCGTAATTTCTTCCTAGTACTGGCCAAAATTGACAGTAATAACAAAGCAAGATGAAGGCATATCTGTGCCCTTGTCATGCATTCCCCCACTCCAGACAAGTAATTTTGCAAGGAGTGTGTGTAAACTCTTAAACTCTGTTGTCATGAGGTCTATTTAATAGCAGTACTAAGGTCATAAAAAACTAGATGTGTGTCATTACACTTCACTTAAAAAAAGAGATTACTTCCAGTTAACAGCTCAGCCAAACAGCATCTGAGATTTTTATGTTAAAGTAACACCTAACTTTATCTGAAAATTACAGCTTCTAGACAATGAAACTTCACTTCAAGCTCTTATTTGCAACCTACAAGAGGAAAACAGGATGTTAAAACAAAAAGTAGCTCACGTGAGTACTTTCATTTTGTTTCAGATTAGTATTTTTTAAGTTTTTTGTATTAGAGTAAACTTGGAATAGGTAAGGTCTGGTTATAATCTAATTACATGGAAGTTTAAAGAAAGACAGTTTTTCCTAGTCCTTTCAACATGGCACATATTTTTTGTTCCCTTAGCTAAGAACAACTTATTACATAATTTTTAACACAACCGGGTTTTTGTTGTTAAAAATATAGTGCAGAAGAAAATTTTCTTGTTCCTTCTATGGATCAGTATTCCACCCCAGAACAACAGCACTAGGCCCAGGGTGAACACCAGCCCCTCCCTTCCCACATTATTTAATACAGTCCCTTTGGACTGGGAGATGGGAAGGCTGCCCATGAAGCATCTGCAGAATCCTCTCCTGTACAGTGACTTACCCACCCTCAGGCCTCGAGTCAGCATGTTACACTATCCCCTAGAGAATTTTGGTCCTGCACATGTAGACAGTCTATGAAAGCCTGGAAGTTTGTGTCTTCCTGTTCTTCATGCCTCTCCTGGGTAAACTTTCAGGTGGAAGATTTAAATGCCAAGTGGCAGAAGTACGATGCGAGCAGGGATGAGTACGTGAAGCGACTCCACTTGCAGCTGAAGGAGATGAAAGCACAGCTGGAGCAGCACCATGGCACAACTCCAGCACAAAGGAACTCTGACCTGATGCACAAGGAGATATTTCGCTTAAACAAATTACTGGAAGAAAAAATGAACGAGTGCATAAAAACCAAGAGAGAACTAGAAGACATGAAGAAGGCTAGTGAAGGAGATAATGAGCGCATACAAATGCTGGAGCAACAGGTCATTAACTTTTTTCCTAGAGATGGGAATTCTTCATTTCTTCCCAGACCACTGAAGTCCAAGGGGGAAAAGGGATTTATTTTTTGGACATTTGCCTGCCTGTGCACATTTGCTATATAGATACTTAACAACACACTTAATAACTTAACAAAGATTTAAAGGAAACTCACTACTTAAAGAACCCCATGCAGTTCTGCTAGCCTTAATACAGAATGTGAAAGATCTGTAAAAGAAATACAAAAACCTTTGAAATACAGATATGATAGAGAAGATAATACTGAGATTCTGGGAATAAGTAACAAAGGAATCATAGTCTCAGCTTTTCAACCTAACCTGCCAATGCTGTAATTTATAAAATATTAACATAATAATTCTATTTCAGGTCCTGGTTTATAAAGATGATTTCACATCTGAGAGATCAGACAGAGAACGAGCACAGAGTAAAATACAAGAACTTCAGGCAGAAATTGCATGTCTGCAACACCAGCTAGCAAGAAGACAGGTAAGAAAGCAGCATGCTCCTTTTTAATTTAAGCCTGTCAACAGGATTTGGGACTAAAATATACTTTTAAATATATTTTTAAAATACCTTAGTATGCCTAAAACAGTTCCAGCTCAGTGCAGCTATCAAAAACTTAGATTGTTTCATAGTCAGTTCTGGTGGAGATGCTTCCCAGTTCAGAGGTAATACCCCTTTCCAATCCCTTTTTCTTCTACTTTTGGACCAACATAGGAAGGGTGAATTCTTAAAAGGCAGAGGACAGCCGTGGTTCTTGGCATCTTTAAAGTAGCACACTGACTGTATTCTGTGTTTTCTACAAACCTTCTTTACAACAATATTAATAACACTACAATAAATGATTAATAATTTATTTACAAGTCTTTAGATAAATATTTGTGTGGTGTTTCGGATAAAGGTGATAAAATATCACCTGTTAAAGAATATATTTTTATTGCATCTTTTTCAAGAGCTTTTCTTTCTCTTTCTAGGACTCAAGAGACACAAGTAGTCATTTCAGGGTTCACGCTGGCAACCAAAATCATTTATACGTTCAGACAAACGTCGAACATCTACGAGGCAACAGCCCAGGCCAGACAGGCACGAGAAGAACAAACTCACAGTCTGAACAAGCTTCTCCTCCTGGGGACAATGGAAACTTGGGATCTGAAGGCAGGGCACAGGGTGAACTCAGATGCCCTCATTGCATGAGGTTTTTCAGTGATGAACTCAGTGATGAATTCCTCAAGCATGTTGCTGAATGTTGTCAGTGACCACAGGATGTGACAGGTGTAAGTCAATCACTACTTCTATAGACATAAAACTTGCTCTATACATAACTCCTACAGTCCTAAAACAGAGTAATTCAAATGGAGAGCTCTGGGGATTTAGGAGGATGAACAGTATCTACCTCTTGCTTGATTTTTCCTTCTCTTGGACTGTGTGAAAGGCTTCAAGAGAAAGCAAAGTGTTTTTCTGAAGAATTATTTTTGACAGATACAAGGAAGGCGAGTGTAATGGAGATTCTACTACAAACTAAACTGAAACCTACGGTGGTATTTTAGCTTCAGAGTGCAGTTTGACTTTATTTGGGTATAATTCTCTACCACAGTCTGATGCTTGTGAAAAAAAATGACTGAACTTGAAATTCTCCTCCTCTTCTAAAAAATGTAGGCTGAAGAACAGGAAGGAATATTTTGGCAGAAGATAGGAAAAATCTTACTGTTCTTTATGTGGATTAAAAGCAAAAGTATTTTATCGACTCTTGAGGCTGATCTGTCAGATATCTCATCTGAAAATCCTTCTGTTTTAAGTGAAATCAGAAGAAGTGAAGAAAACATAAAAGGGCTGGTTATTGACTAAAACTAGCCTGCCTTTTTTGCACAGAAACAAGGTACAGGGATATTTATATTTTCTGTGCCGTAAGTATCTATCTTACAGATTTGTAAATGCGTATTTGTGTAATTATTGATTGTATTCCTATTTGACCTAAGGATTATTTTTATAATAAAAATGACTGTGCATTTGCTTTACTACATTAGTAAAGGGGTCAAAAATCTCTTTTGGTGTAAGCATTTAAATGTGAAATAGTAACTATACTAAGGGTTAATTAAATGTCATGGTTTCAGATATGAGTTATTTCATTACTTTAGTGATAACCAGCATTTCACACTATTTTCAAATATGTTGAAAAAAAGACCATCTCTGAGCGGAAGAATGAATTTCAGAGGCACAGGAACACATTTAACCCCCTACCCTGCCACACACATGTGACTATGTCAATGCTAACTTAAATTTTTTCTTATCCTGTCTGCACTGGAGAGAGCTTCAACAAACAGCAGGGGACTGTTTTGAGAAGAAGTATCAGCAATTAAAGTGTACAAATATAAGAGTGCCGCAGGTTTTTGCAGCTTTAGCTTCAGGTGAAGCTGAAATTGTTTTCTCACTGTGTCAGAGCAAGAGTTAAGGATGGGATGAAAAGTAAAGGCCTAGTGCAGCCATGACACTTCATAATTAAAGAAAACTTACTTTGTGTAACAACACTCCTGTCCTTCTGCTTTGCTTCATTCCCTGTTCCACACTTGAAGAGGAATGTGGCTATTTTTCTGGATATTTCCTTTTTGAGATCCTGTTGTAGCCCCAAAGGAAGATGATAGTTTATGCCACTGTTGTCTTAGGGGGATATTACCAAAAGCAATGCCTGTGCCATTTTTGCAGCAATGGTTACTGTTAATCTAATCTACAACGACTGCAATCCTGTGATTCACTACTAGCTTGTTCTTCCCAACACAACATGCATAAACATACAGAAAGTTTTAGTTTTTCTTGTTTTTTTTTTTCTTTTAGTGACCATTTTTTACATTGCCTTTTAAGGTCTTAGAGATCAGATGCAGCCCAGAGAATATAAACTGAGAAACATGATTTAACTTCCTGTGGCATAAGCTAATCTTACTTTTTTGACTGTTCTCATTAGACAAGCCTAGTTACAGCTTCAGTGTACATCAATATGATAATGCCAGTGATTGATACAGCAAAACAGGGACTTGATTTTTGTACTGATTTACACTAGAAGACATTTAGGAAAACAAACATAACAGTAAAGTAAGTTAGGTCTTGGTAGTACCTTTTTTTAATTACATTGAGATTATGACTGCTTTAATATATATCAGAAGCTGAAGTCTGCTATAGGTTTCCATTTATGTTAATCCCTGTGGGTGTAGTTGGATAGATAGACCTACAATAAGAAATAATAATTTCTAATAAGAAATAGATGCAGGAATTAAATAGGAGTATATGCAGTACACAAAAATTAATAGTGATAATTCTTGTGGATTTAAATTCTGTGAATTAGTCCCTAGTCAAAGCAGAGGTTAATTTCACACTAATCCTGGGAAAGGAGAGCACTTCAGTGCTGGGAAACCAGATATACCTCCAGCACTGGACCAATAAACAAAAACAAGGTGAGGTTACAGATCAAGCACAAGTTACAGTTACCATATAAAGCAATAAGTGCAATAAATGAGGACTGGCATTTGACTACTTGTGGCAGAAATCTAGGACAGATCTGCTGGTTTTGTGTACAAAAATGCCTCTCTTCAGAGCTGTTTGACTTCACCTCTGCTGAGGTTTTTGGGGTTTTTTTCCCCACCTGGTAAAAAGCATGACTGTTTCTTGTTCTGGCTTAACCAAGAAATGTTATGCTATGAAGAACTACCACTGTCTTACATGCAAACGTTTGCTTCAGATGATGGGCCATAAACTATTGCTCCTAAGAAAAACTGTCTGTTATGCAGTGCTTTGAATTTTACGCCAAATTCACTGGTAGGTCTCTTGATAAAATACTACAAAATCTTTACCTGCCCCCTCCTAACCAGGCAAAGCATACACACCAAGGCATGCCCGAAAACTGCCACCACCTCCTACCTTCACAAGTCACATTTCTCAACTTGTAGACCAGAACGCATAAAACCTGTCAGGCCCGCTATCCCAACACTGAAGTGAAAGTGGCTGTGAGTTTCCAGCATTTTTGCACCCTTTAAATTATGAAAAGCTCCTTCTGGCCTCACATTGGTGCTCTCTTCTTGTTGGATGGTTGTCCAAACAGAGTGTCTTGCTCAGCTGAATGAGCAACCCAGCTCCTTTCCTAAAAGAAAGCAATAAAGGCATAGTGAGTAAGAAAGTAACTGCCTGCAGTGAAAGGAGCTTCAGTAGCACAAACTGTGAACTTTCATTATCCATTTGTACTACACTCTTTCACTGAAACACACTGTAACACTGCAGAAAGACATCCTCACAAAGAGACTCTTTAAATCATACAGAAAAACTGTCTGACTGTATGGATGGGGCTCAGTTCCTTATTTGCTGTATTGGTGACAAGACATCCAAGAGAAATAAACACTGTTTTCAGGCAAAGTTAATTCCTGTTTAGGCTTCTGTAGCTCTCTCATTCAGGCAAGCTCTGCCTGTACTGCAGTGGTATGCCAATACTAGACAGAAGGCAGACAGAGATACTGCAATTCTACAGAGGCTGAGAGCAGGCAGGATAACTGCCTCTTCCTGTAGGAATGTGTCTTAAGATATTTAAACCTGCCAAGATGGATTTGTCCAATTACCTTCATGATTAGTCCCTTCTCCTAAAACTTCTCCTTCACCAAATGACCGTTCCTCAGTTTTGCTCTCCAAACCAACCTGAATCCAGATCCAGGGCAACTCAGCTCCTGAAGATCTGTCTCACCTCACCAGCAATGAGATTTTCAGACTGTATAATCTCCAGCTGTTGGCAAGCTTGTTCTCATTTCTCCTAGACCTAATTATAATGCACTTTGCTCAGGATTTTAAAGCAAAGGCTGTTTACTAATAACCATGCTGGTTGCCATGCAGAAGTGGGCCCTTAGCACACAATCACAGCAGCAGCTGTAGGCAACACTGACTCACTGCATCTTAGAAAATATAAATGCAAGCAGTCTCAGAAGTTGGTCCCTACCCCAAAAGCCCCAAGAGAGAAAAGATCAAAAATAATTCTCTTTCCTGTAGCATGGGCAGTACAGAGCCTAAAAGGTTTCTCAAATAACATGCAACATCAATGTCTGCTTCAGGCTTCAATGATTTAGGATGCCACATCTTTTAAAATAAACCTTAAGTGATGCCTCAAGATAAGGTGCTCACTAATAATAAAACCAGCTACAAGAATAAAATTTGTTTAAGAGGCAGATACCTATGCTCTATGCTTTTTTTTTAAACTTCCATTTCCTGTGGCTTTGCTGCATGTGTATATATAGAAAGCAAGGGAAATTCCAAACAAGATGCCACACCATTATACTCAGAACAGCAGTGCTTCTCATTCTAAAAAAGGGAAGTCTCAAATGCTTTTTCTACAAAATCTATGTGAATTCAAAGTATGTTGTAGTAATATTTCAGAGTACCATGCTCCAGTAGCTATCAGCTGGGACACAGGGGGTGTTTAGGCTAAAATCCTAAAGCATAAGAAATGCTTATGAAGCACTAGGTCAGCCCAGCAGGACCTCAGCAGAGCAATGGGATACAAGGCTAAGCACTCCTGCCTTCTTACCTGATACTTCAAATTCTTCTCTAAGGGCAGAGCACAGGCCAGCATCCTCACTAAAGGATTACCTAAAGCAGCCTGTCCTTAGGGTCAGGGCACCAGCAAGGTCAGCTGGGGATTTACAGGGTGCTGCAGAAACTGCTTACACAGGAGCACCAACCATCCCAAGTGGCACTGTACTTGTGTCTCCGCTCCCGCTGCTGTTCAGTGCATTATTCCCCTTTCTTGGTTGTTAGTCCACCTTTTACCCCTCCTTTTACACTTGCTGGTGAGAAGCTGCTGGTGCAGAACACTTCAGAGTATGTGAAGGGCGTATGGTGTCAACAGGGGCCACCAGCCTCCCTCAGGAGCTTGAGATATTTCCATGGCACAAGGGGCTCTGGTATGGAGAACATAGAATCAGATGGGGGGCTAAGAGACAGCTGATTTCAAATGGTGTTTCTGGTGCCTTCTAGAAGTGTGTACTTAACCATTCATTGCCTCACCACCCTCCCCCAGACCAGCCCTCCAGCACATCTTCTGGAGACCTGGCTGATGACTGGGCTGAGCAGGGCAGCTGGCTGCTCGTGCTGGTCCCCACATCCTCAGGGTCACAGGAACTCACCTTGCCTGAGGCTTTCGTCCTCTCATTTCTGAAGCAGTGGGAGGGGAGGAAAGAGCAGTGGGACCCTCCTCCCCCACCCTGCACTCATCAAATCTCTTTGTCAAATCTGTCTTCATATAAAAAAAAATTAATTCTTTTTTCTCGTTTACTCATGGGCAGATACTTTGGTTACACACAAATATCACTGGCCATTTATACAAGAGGGGCACCAGGCAGCCTGGTCTGTGCCCCAGCAGCTCTTTGGCCAGCACTGGAACACCCCATACCTTGCTTAGCTTCTTGGTTCCTGCTGCAGTCAGGCTTCCTTCAGCCATGTTCCAAAATTCCCTGCAGAGCCCAAAATGGAGTTTCTCAGCTCCACAGCAGTCTGCACGTGGGTCATACCCAAGACAAGGGTACAAGAGACAAGATCCTACACTATGGGAACACCTTGATGGCACCGAGGGCAAGGTGATCAGCTCTCATTCTATCACTGCCACTTCTCAAGAAAATTCAGACCTCCAGAGAGGCATGCAAAGGTCCACAGACACTCGAGGAAAAAACATGACCTACTAAGAGAAAGTGGGACCTGGTGGGATGTGAAGTGACTCATGCACACACAGCTGAGCACAGTCTAATGAGCATCCTACTCCTCTTTCCCACCAGCTGAGCTTACCCTCAGTGATGCAGATCTAATTTAGTGATTCTCAGCTCCTCTTCTGACTTCAGCACCGAGCACCTGCTCCACCTTCTGCAAAACCTGTTCTTACTTCCCCAGGTGGAAGGACAGAGCTTGTGCCACTGCCAATGACAGCAGGCAGATGGGAAGCAGACATCTCTGGAGGAAAAGGGATCTTCTTTTAATCCTGGCTGCTATCAATAAGGGATGTCTCTACCCTCCAGTCTCTCTCTCCTGAGCAGTCCACTTACTGATTATCAGAGCCCACTTTTGCCCATTCCAATTCCAGTCAAACACAAAAATGGTTCTTGGGGTACCAGTTCAATGTCATCCAAAGCCCGTGACACTGGCCAGCCCAGTTGAGTGCCTCTAATCACCAAGCTTGGCCCCAAAAGCACCATGCAATTGCCCTTCTTGCTTCTTTGGGTACCTCTTCTATTAAAGCAATGAAAGGCATTTCAGCTCCAGCAGTAACATCATCACTTTCCCCTGTGGCACCTTTTCAGGGCCAGTCTTCTTGCAAGAGAGACACTCCAAAATAAACAGGGCACAAGTGGGGTCTGCTTGGCCCAGGGACAGCCCAGGAGGTTTCTGCCATGTGCAAGCCAGAAATGGAGATGATGGCTCTGGAACACTTGCCACTGATCAGAGAGGGTCTGGAAAGGGGAATAAGGTAGAATTTGTTTTAAAGAAACACCAAGGCAAAGATATGGACTAGAGCAGGGTATTCTAGAGAATACAGTCTGTGGCTGAGACCAGGAACCAATGTAGGGTGCAAGCAGGCTTTCCCCTCCCACACAAGATCCATCCTTTGATAACCAGGTATGGAATCCCCTAAACTCTCAGCATGGTGACAGCTCCTGGGGACAGTGGAAAAAATTGACGAGCACAATTACCTCGTCACCCAAAGAATGAGTGACAGCTTGTTTTGTGAACTGTTTTTACGCTTTGTTTTGTTGCACCTACACACACCAGTTGCATGGCACCGCCCCTCCTCCTTCAAAATGTCAGTCTTCAACTTCTGACAATAACCACTGAGGGGGAAAATAGTGTGTGCTGGCCAGGGTAACTCCTGTGCAGTGACGACTGCACTGGTCTGGCCTTTCTCTTCAATTCAGGTTGCCCCCACCTTGTCCTAAGTTACCTCCTGATGGTATCTCTTTTGATAGTGGGCAAATATTAATTTTTACCTCTGTGGTTTCCAGGTGACTCTCTCAGGGAAAGTTTACTGGAGCTTTAATCTTCCTGAAATGGCAGCAAGACTGAATAACCACTTCCTCTTACAACAGATGAGGAACTTGAAACGTGCAGTTGTTGCAAAACGGTGTGAGGACACTCTCCCTCCTGCCTCTACTGTACTCTCCTGTGTGCACCAATGCCACTTATTACACACACTGGGCAGCAACAAGATTGGGAAACACCTGAGCAGTAAAAGCCACTCTGACAGTCTGGAAAGGCAGGCAAGTACTTTTATTCTTCCCTGCAGTCAGCTTGTGCCTTTGCATCTCCAGCAGCTGCAAACAACCTCGATCAGGCAGTCACCATAATCTATACCTGGACCTCTCTCACAGCCCAGGCAACGGAATGATTTTGAGCCAAGCCCCAAAAGGATGCCTGCACTATAGGCAGTTGCAAATACTTCTGTTTTGCTGCAATAATGCAAAAACAAGTAGCAAGAACAGACAATAACTTGCAACAGGTGTTCACAAAACGGATCTCTTAGGTTGCTTCTGTAACTAGAGAGGCACATAATATTGTCAGCATCCACAGAAAAGGACCTCAATGCCTATAATAAGAAGCTGGGCTTGTGTACCTCTTCAGCAGTTCTGATTCTTTGAGCAGCCTTGTACAAGCTGGGGCTCATGTTCTTGAAAGAGTTAATATTAAAATGGCTCATGTTTGACTGATTTTAAAGTCCCAGCCTCCTCTATGCAGCTTCCTAATTAAGGAAGGCAGAGGGCTGTGACTTGTTCAAGTTCTCCTTGTCACTTGTTAAGTGACAACACAGAGGCAACCCAAAAGTGTTTCTAGAGATGGTGCTAACACAAACCAGAACAAGCTTTGTGCAGACAGTGCAACTGTTTTGACTTCATTCCAACTAGACCACCCAGTAACTTAATGGAAATAGCCCTGAGCTGGATACACTTAAAATCTCAGCCTCAGATCACCTGTACAAACACTGTATTGTCACGGGCTACAGGCTCCACTGAGACTCTTTTCCATAAGTTTTCCATATTCTTGAACTGTTTATCTTCCCTTGCTCCTATATCTGAGTGCTCTTAGATAGTTTTTGCCAGGACCAGCATTTCTTGGCAGCCACAGATGTGAAGTGCCCAGGCTGAAGAGGCTACTCTGGGGCTTGATGCACAGCTGTAGTTAAAGGCTGTGCCCACATTCAGAGATAGCATACTTAAATAATTACAGTGATCAGGCAACGTTTTAAGTGCACTATATAAATAACAAAACAAACTCCTACCACCTTTGAAAGCTATGACTAAAAATCCCAGCTACAGAACACAGAGCAAGTCTCCACTACACCCAGCCCCATCCTATCACTTGTTGTCCACTAACAGGAAGTGGTTCAAAACATATACTCAATATCTATCAACACATCATTAACACCTATTTCCAAGCAGGCATGGTTTGAATAGTGAAAGTTCAACTACCAATGAGTTTAGGGAGCACCTGTAGTGGCAACACAACCTGCAAGCCACCAACAAGCTGAGGGCTTGTTGAGGGCTCCAGTGCACCAAACCAGTACAACCTGTAGCTGCACAGTTGTTTATCCTGGTGCAATTACTCCAACTCCTGATGCAATGGCTCATGAGTCAAGATGAGTCTAATCTACCCAAGAGGCTGACAGTCAAAGTAACAAATTCAGACTCCAGGGTAAGCAGATCCTTCACATTTGAAAACCAGAATCTCTTCCAAGTAACATCTGTGGACTACAGGTTTGGAAATTACTACTTTGTGTGTCCTGGAGTTTGGGATTTCCACTCCAGCTCTGCAAGTGAGAGGTCAAAGAGGAAAAAGGATAATATGAACACGACAAAAGGCTATAAAAGCTTACGATTTGGAAGCCAAGACTGACCATAAAGGAAGGAACTTTTAGGAAATAAACAGCAGAATATCTTTTAAGCATCCATTAAACCAATAATGGACAATTCTACATGCATGCAAGAGTACTTCAGAGAAAAGGACAAGGGCATGGAGCCAGTATCCAAAGGAAACACAGAAAGAAACTTACTGGAACTCCTGAACAAAGACAACAGGTCTAGGCATGAATTATTTGCCTAAGCCAAATTTACAACTGTCACAGTCAATGGAAAGTTTTCAAAATCCACAGAATAACTGAGCTTGGGAAGAAGAAGGTCTGAAGATCATGTAGTTCAACATTCCCCACTCAAAGCAGGGTCAGCGAGAGCAGGTTGCCTGGGGCTGTGGCCAGTTAAGGTTTTGTCCACTTCAGGGATGAAGGGTCCACAATGTCTCTACTCAACCTACTCCTGGTTCAATCACCCTCCCAGTAGAAAAGATTTTCCTTATGTTTAAATGGAATTTTGCATTTCAACTTGTGCCCCCTTGCTCTCTTATTTTGCAATTGGATACCACTGAGAAAATTCTGTATTCATCTTCCATATTGCCCCCACATCAGGTATTTATACACATTTGGAAGATCCCCTTGAGTCTTCTTTTCTGCAGGTTGGGCAGTCCCAGCTCTCACCTCTCCTTGTTTGATGGATGCTCCAAGGCCTGAACTATCCCAGTGGTTCTTTGCTGGACTCTCTCTACATCTGTCTCATGCTGGGGAGTCCAGAACCAGGCTGCTCCAGATGTGTCTCACTGGGGCTGAGCAGAGGGGAAGGGATCATCTCCCCATGGTGGCAGTGCTCTGCCCAACAGCTGCCACCTTTAGTACAAGGGACACTATTGTTTTTTATTTTATTTTTTAGTCAGAATGGGGATTAAAAGTATGAGAGATGGAATTTTGTGTTTGGACTTAGATGTTTATTAATTTTTATTTATAGCACAGTAAGTGTTACAGTACTTTTCACTAACAAGCTAAAATGGTGAAATGGTGATGTATTTTGTTTGTTATAAGGTCTTTTAAGGCCTAACAGTTTAATTAAAAACTAATACTTAAATTATTTTTATTTTTGAACTAATGTCTAAACACTTATGACTTGTAGTGCCACATTTTCTAGCTAATTAAAAAGTACTATTTAGACTTAAGAAGAAGGTGAAAAAGAAAGAAAGCTTTTGTTCTAAAACTTTCATTTTGTTTTATGTTTATTACTATATTTTAAAACCCTAAATTCCAAATTCTTCACCATGTGACACTACACACTTCCATTCAAACTACACACTAGTGGATTTCAGTTTTATTATTTAAATTTGGGAGCTTTCTCCAAGGCCTCAGGTTAAAAGCAGTGCTCTTTTGGGGGTCAGTGCCTGACAGCACAAAAAGTTCAAAACTCCCATTTTTTAGGGTTCTAACATTCTCTTTTTGTTTGAACTATGAACACAGGACACACCACTCACATGTAAGCTCATGTTCAAGACTTGCCTTTCAAGACTCCTGGGTTAACCTGAGCTTGAGCTATTTGGCACTGGTCAAGAAAGGGAGAAATGAGTTTGTTTTTTATCCTGCCCCTCCTCTCTGACCCAAATCCTGAGACAGATTTGATTTACTTATTTTTTAACTATCACATTCAAAGTATTCAAGACCTACATGTAAATAAATAAACCATGGAGGTACAGAGGAGACACTAAAACCTCAGCTAAAACACTAGACAAAGACCCTTATCTCAGGAAACAGTGCTGAATAATCAGAAAAATGTCACACTTAGCATGGTTTTTAAAACAAGCACTTCTGGAAGTGTTTATAAGAAAGACAACACAGTCCATTGTTGGCAGGTATAGATGATGAAGAGGAATGAAAGAAATCTTCCACTCAATTTTGGCAGACTACAGAAATTCCTCAATTCAAATGCACAGGCTTATTTTGAAAACTCAGCTAACAGTCTGATAGAAAATGAGAGAGCCTTGAAAACCTGGGAGGTCAAATACAGGACCCCATTTTATAGCCAAGGTCCTCTAAAGCACAGCAAGTCTAAATCCTGATAGAACAGTTTCACTACACATACAATAGACTGTATGTCCCTTCTGAAGCTCACAGTGTGTCCACACCACATTTAGGACCCTGATATTAAACTGAAAGATGAAAACAAAAGGAAGGACTCTGACTGAGATAAAAGGACTGAAACCTGATAGAAGGGCAGAGTTCCTCCTGTTCTTAGCAAAGTCAGCTGTAACAGAGTAGAAAACACAACAAGGTAACAAGGGACCACGAATTAAACTAGGGATTCATGGGATACATTAGGTTTTTCAAAGTAACTAGGCTGCTGCTAATCATCAAGGAGTTTGTAATAAAAAAAAACTGAATAAACTCACTTCAATCTCCCCTCAAAGGAACAAGCAGGTGATTTTTAGGTGCCTACCTGACAATAAGGAGGTGATTTATTCTTGACAAATTGATGTTGGCTGCTACTCATGGTTGAACTGCTGACTGTTCATTTCCTCCTTTTTCAGTGTAACAACAGCCCTGGTGAGCAAAAGAAAACCAGTAAATATCGAGAAATATAATGAGAGTTTCAATGCCGTTTTCATATGACATTTCAGTAAGTAAACTCTGAAAAACATTGTCTTCAGGGGTGCAAAAACTGATGTGGAAGAATAAACCAGCAAGATTCCTTAAACATTGTTCCTGAACTAACAATGAGATACTTTCATTACTGCTTGGGGATGGGACAGAGTTGTATTAAATACACATGCAAACCCCAAATGCAAATAAGGTGCCAGCCAGTACATAGGTGAGAGGAATCAGAATGGCTTTGGCAAATAGATGGTTTGGAAAAAGCTGGCAATTCAGCAAGTACAGACACAAACTTACATTGTTTGAGGACAACAAACTGCACAAATATGTGACAAGGAATCACTAACGGCCTAATTCCTCAAAAAGGATCAGAGGCTGGATTGAGCCACAAACTGCTGTGAATAAGCCAGACATGAAAGAGAATAAAGAGAAGAGCTGTCAGCTAGATGTGAGGAAATCCCTCTGCTCCACTTGGGGTTAACAAAGCACAGCTGAAGTACCACACTGCTTTGAAAATCATACATCACGAAAAATCTGGGGAAATAATAATAGTAATAGCAATAATAATAGTAATAATAATGGACTAAGAGCCACAGGACTTCAACAAAATAGTATAAAATATGACAGCAGAGGAGAAGATTGAGAGAAATCTGGCTACATCATTGCAGGAAGTAAGGAAATCATGCAGCCTTTTCAGTACAGCAAATATAATTTGTTTCCCTGACTACTCTGATTAGAAAACTCCATGCAGTATCCAGTTGGTCCCTAAAAAATACTCGACCCCATTTTCCTGCCCCTGTGCTGTGTACTTGTTTCCTCCAAGGAGCCTTTACAGCCTGTGGAGCCTCTCTGTCAGCTGGCAGCCCTGCCCTGCTTTGGGGGAGCATGTCCAGGCCAAGCACAGGGATGGAGCAACCAATCCCTCCCTCCCCTCCACTGGGAGGACCACATGAGGAACTGAGGAACATCTACATAAAGAGCTGCCTCCTGCCATCCTACCCTCATCAGACACAACTTTTGTTGTGCATCACAACTTCTGCAACAAACCAAAGAGAAACGGCACCATGCGCTCCCCCATCACAGCTGCTCATTACATTGCCTGCATCTCCAAAATCCATGCGTATATATGTAGCAGGAGAATGTATGTGTGATTAAATCATAAGCATGTGTGCATCTACATCTGGTGGTAGGGCAGAAACCCTTCCTGCTGCAGGGCAGTGCTTTAAGAGACAGGTTGTTCAGGGATGCCTCTTCCATTCTGTTCTGATAAAGATTTTCTACTACACACAGAAATCCTGAAAGGGGCTCAGACAGACTGTCCGGAAGGAGACCCGAAAATGACTCACCTGACCTGAGATGGGCCCACTCTTTACCTTGACCTTCTGGTTCACACAGCCTCTTTCTTTCTCTCTCTTATCTACCCTGGTAGAATCAACAGTTCAACCGAGGTTGAATTTTGAAAAAGGTTTTTTGCTTTTGCAAAGTTAGCTTGCTCCGAAAACACCAGCTTTTCAAAACTCCCAGCTATCTCCAGGGCCAGGTACTTTCACTTCTTTCAACAATCTCATTCTGATTTCATTGATTCCTTAAATATTTTTATTTGGAAATCACTTGGTTCCATATTCTGTAAAGTGCATGTCTGGGAGGTGCACCACTTGCATGAATCCTCTAATCCAAGGACACAAAAGACAGACAAAAAATTTTGCATTCCCATTACACTAGTCAGGACCAGAGAAATTAAAAAAGCCATGATTCTTACAGCTTCCTAAAGCCTTCAGCTACACAGATCCAAGTTGTGCTCTCATGAAGCTGCACGTTTAGGAGAAGCTGAAATGCCTTTGCCATCTCAGTTCCTCTTTGTGCCCACCTCCTCCCTTCTCCACCCTTCCAGGCTTAACCTTTTGCTCCTTTTTTCTTGGCTCCTGCACAAGCCTTTCCACTAAGCACCACCACCTTAGGGATGACTGAAACTTGGGCTCCCATTGTTGGACTCAGCAATTGTGTCATTTGATCAGTTTATACCTGCTCCTTGACACAGTAATGAAGTCACCTCAATATTTAATCTGGGCTGGGTTTTAATCAGCACTAGTGACTAATGTAAAACAATTGGAAACTAGAAAGAGAAAAGAAAAAAAAAGTACACTCCCTGTGCCACCCCTTTATCTGTAACAAAAAAATCCCTGATCCCAGTGAACAAAGTTCCTGAACTTTTAATGCCTGGATCCAATTTCTCAGGCTCCACTTTCTAGATGTCAGCCTCACAGCAGCAGGCTTTAATTAGAGTCTCATAGTGTTTAAAGCTCCTACTGCTGCCTTGAAACACAGCTGAGACTAGAGTGACAACATCCAAGAAGCCTCCACTGCCAGGGACTGCTCAGCAGTCCAGCAGAGCAGCAATAGGGTTTCACCACCCACAGTGTGGGTGAAATGGGTCAGCATGCAGCAGCATGCAGGCAGGTGTGCAGCAGCAGAACGTGGGCCAGCTTTAGAGTTTCCCATTAACCCCAACCTGTCCAGTTTGGTGAGGCCGAAAGAGCAAACAAAAAAACAGCAGAGAAAGGCAGTGAACTTATGGGCAAAAAGATGAGTGGAAGGGCTGATGTGGAAGAAAGGCCAACAAAGCAATCCTGTCTTTGGCAGGCCTGGTGAGAATGGCAGGTCTGGCTTTACCTCCTGCTTCCCTGCAATACATACCTGCCAGGTGGAGGTGGCTGTGGGAGAAGGAAACAGCCAGGGGTGCTGCAAATACACTGCTACAGCCACGTCCCAGCCAAGGGGAGGTGTCTCCTGGCTACAGCCAGGTGTTCCAGCTTCAGAAGCAGAGGCATCACATACCCAAAACCAGGAAACATCTGCCACAGGGCTGTCTCTTCTGCTAGATATGAGAACACTACAAGGGCTGAGAAAAGTAAATAAGAAGGGCTAGGGGTCAAAAAAAAAGGCAAAAAACCAAGGGGATTTTGTTTAATAACAATGAGATGAAAGCCAGGCAAAAGCTTCTAGGAAAAGAATAAAAACCAAGTGGAACAGAAGAAAACACAACGAATACTTAACACTGGCTTTGTATTGCAGTCCAAATACAATATGACTTCACATGGCAGAGGGGCTGGAAGGTAAGAAAGTTCAGCAGGAATGGAAGTTAGATACCCAACTAAAGTCTGATGTCATCTTTGATACTATTTCAGGACAGGGCTTTCACCTTGGATAGAAGTCCAGACTAAACTCCAGAAATGGACAATGGAGCTGGTGAAGGGTCTGGAGCACAGGTCAGATGAGAAGCAGCTGAGGGAGCTGGGTATGTTCCGGCTGGAGAAAAGAAAGCTCATGGGGGCCTTATCACTCTCTTACAACTGCCTGAAAGGAAGGTGCAGCCAGGTGGGGGCGACAGTGTGTTGGCCTCTTCTTTCAGGTTAACAACAACAGGACAAGAGGACACAGCCTTAAAATGTGCCAGGGGAGGTTTAGGTTGGACATTAGGATGAGTTTCTTCACAGAAAGGGTGATTAGACATTGGAATGGGCTGCCCAGGGAAGTGATGGAGTCACATCCCTGCAGGTGTTTAAGGAGAGAACAGACATGGTATTCAGTGCCATGGTCTGGTTGACAAGGTGATGCTAGGTCACAAGTCGAACTCAATCTCAGAGGTCTTTTCCAATCTACTTGACTGTGATTCTGTGAAAATAGCTATCCCTCTAGTTCAGTTTGGTATGAAACAGTATTTTATTATTTTCCACATAATAAATCAAGCCTGTGTCATGTCTCTGGGACAGCAGAATTGGCTTTACTTGTGGCAATGCTGAAAAATTACTTAAATTTTCCTTCCAATTTTTCCAAAGAGTAAAAGAACAACTGTTTCAGAGTAAGATTAGTGCTTCAGAACCTCTTAAGTTTATTTTTAAAAATTCATTAAAAGCTTCAACAATAGTACTGCAGTAATTTTCTTATATCACCTTCCAAAGCTTTGCTGAACAGCTACACTTCTTAGCATGTATGTGGGCTATCCAGTACACTTGAAAAGTAACCTGGTGCCCAAAGTTTTCACAGGATCAATTATATCAGCACATATCATTGACCTTTAAAGTTTCTTTTTGTTTCTACATTCCCACAAACCCAAAAGTAGCTCAAACTAGTAAAGCCAATGATGAAACTCCTTAGTTGCTGCAAAAATCACATTTTCTATCCCTTAAGTGTAATTTTGGGAAGGTTTTTGAAATTGAATTCCATGCATGCATAACACACTGGACTGTCAGGATCAGTTTCCTGTTTTGTTACAGCTCCTCTTATATACAGAAGAAGAAAGTGATTTGGTTTTGTAATACTGGGAATTATTGATATTCTGAAGCAGAGCTCGGGTGTTTTCCTTTGGAATCAGAAAAGAAACAAAAACAATTTTAAGGAAGATTTTCCTTTCCGTTTCTTAAGAGTTTGGGAGGGGAGAGAGGGAAGGAAGAAAAACAGGCATGGAACTTGGAGAGGACCAGTGTAGAAACAGTGATATAAACCCATCCTCTCCCTCTCTGGCATGCCAGCTTCTGTAAAATCACAGGTCCTTGTCTTAACTGATATGGATTGGCACACCACTCCAAACACAGTCTGAGCTAGTGCTTATAGGCAGAGTATCTCTTGTGAGTCATTCAGGAAACATTAAGTCCTTGGCTGCATCCACGTTAATTTTAAGCTCCCTGAAAAACCAGGGCAGGGATCAGGTGCCATGGCAAAGACAAAAAGCAGCTGAGAATTGGAGAGAGACAAAGACATTGTGCTAACTTACAAATCCATATCTCATCACCACTGTACAGCTTGGGTTGCCTTCTAATAAATTACATAAAGACAAGATACAAAATACATCAGAAGAGAATCAAATAGATACAGAGAGGCTTTAACCTAAGGAAAGATCAAGTAAGCTCAAACTTCTTAAGTAGGAAGAAGAATGACTGATGGGTGAAGTTCATCAAATCAGGACTGAGCAATGTGGTGAATGAACATTAGTACGTGCTGCTTTCCATAATGCAGGGATTCAGTATCAAGTGAAAAGAAATCCCCAAACAAACCCAACCCAAAAGGTCATTTCATAGGAAAAGGTATAATCAGACTTGGGAACTCTCTACCACAGGATGTTTTGGATGGCAAAAGGATAAATGGATTTAAAAATGACCAGATGAATTGAAGGAAGAAAGGTCTATTTGCTTTTAAGCACAAGTGTGGATGACAGGATCTGGCTCAGGAAGTTCTTAAATCACTAACTGATGAAAGCCAATTTGGAATCCTCAGGGAAATAAAATCAGTATATTATTCATTTCTGCCCTTTGTCAGAGGCTGCTCCTAGATTCTTTATCAGTTTTCATATTCTGGCACACACAGAAGGAGAACAAAGCTCTGTACCTCTTCTTGTTCTGGGAGATTCCTACAGAAATTCCATCCTGGCCTGGGGGTTTGTATAATTGATTTTAGTCCTGTTCATTCTAGCTGTATCTGGGGAACTGACACATGAGAGATAAGAAACCAGATTTGTAGATAATGTAATTCATTTTGATGACTGTAAATCACCTGCTGGTACTCATGTAACACCACTACAGCCCAACTACATGAAGGACACTCTGAAATTACAAAGTGTCCAACATTGTGTAATGCTCTTCTGGATCCAGAGGTCCCTTTACCCAACTTATTTCTATAAAACATACCAAAAGGTCCAATCCAACTGAAAGGATAGACATTCCTATGGTACAAAGCAAGCAAAAATAGTTGGTTTCAGGCCATTCATCTGTCTTTCCTCCTTCCCTTAAAATCTCTCAAAGAATTCTAATATTCATTAGAAATAAACCAACACCTGAAAAATTACCAGTTAGTTTTTCTTTATTGCAAGTGACCTTCAGATAGTTTGTCCAGCAGAAGAAACATTTTGGTTAGTGTTTGCCATTCAGCAGAGTGGTTCTTGGCACCATTAGCACAAAGCAAGGAGTCCAAAAACCTCCAGTTTTGGACTGCTTTTAAAAGGGACTTTTTGGAGGAATTATTAATTGTATTAGCTTTACTATAAACACATCCTTTGGTGAAGGTGCTTGGAAGAAATGCCCTTTACAGCAAGTATACTTTGACTACAGTCTGATTATTATCCACTGGTTTGGGTTGCAAGAGATCTTAAAGCCCATATAGTTCCAATCCTCTGCCACAGGTAGGGATACCTTCTACTAGATCAGGTTGCTCAAAGCCCCATCCAGCCTTGAACACTCTCAGGGAGGGGGCATTCATCACTTCTCTGGCCAATTACATATCTTGATATTTCTAAAAAGAGACACAAGAGTTCAAAGATACCTGAAACACAACACATCCCTCTCCACTCATTTAACAGAGCTGTACGTAGTCTCTGAATGGACTAGAGGAACCTAAACCTGAAATTTAGTATGTTCCTCACATCCTCCACCCCCAGGATTTTTTCTGTGAATGCCCACTGAACAACCTGGAGGAAGACACACGTATTGTGGTTTCCCATCTCTGCAGCAAAGTGAAATTCCCTTTGGTTAACCACCTGCTAGCTGTATAACATGGCATTTGCTTCACAGTGAACCTTAACCAAAAGTCATCACAGCTCTCTTGGGTTCACAGAACTCAACCACTGGAGATTTTTACTGTTGAAAATCCAGGGATTCTGCACCTATATGCTTGAGGAAAAGGAGCTGTTTCCTGCAGTTCTCTAAACCTGCCCTCACTTCACCCCACCAGTTTTACCCGGGTACTTTTGGCCATGACACGCAGGCGCACAGAACATTCACTTCCTTCTCCGGCTCACTGAAATTCCCTGATTTCATCACACGCTACTCGCTGTGACAGCCAGGACACCTCATAGGAAGCTGAGAAGCTCCCTTGTTAACGACAGCTTGAGGATAACCAGCTGCCTGGGAAATCACAACAAGCACTTTAATTTATTCAAACAGGATTTTCAAACAGCTATGCACGTGCATGTGCATAGAACACACATATTTGTCACGAAACCTGGGGGACAGACAGAAGTGTTTACTGCCACAGTTACAAACTTTTCCTAGAACATTATGTTCTCAAACTTTCCACGTCACAAAACTTACTGAAATGGGGAGCTCTCATCCCATCCAGCTTAATTTTTACTTTTCCATGGATTTTCAAACCATCCCAGGAATGAAAGTGCAGCACTAGAATCCCATTAGTCATTTCAAAACTATAATGCCTCCATGTTTCTTAAATTGACTGTATTAAATATATTATATATTACTAGCTAATTATATATTATTAATAATATAATATATTACTAATTGATGTATTAAATATATCTGTAATAAATAGGTTGAAACATCCTTCTAGAGATTAGAAGAATCACCTCAAGTGATGTGTTTCAGTACTGACCTGGAGAAACCACCAATAACATCAGGAACTGAAATACTGAAATTGGGGCTGAGGAAGCTGAAGGGTTGGGGTAAGTTTTTTTGTAATTTTGTTGTTTGGGGGGTCTCGTTTAAACAACTTTAAACACATCTGCACAGTCAGAGGAGCAGGAAGGAGTCTTGAGGTGTTCACCTTTAAAAAGCAAACTACCAGCCACAGGAACCTCATGCAGAAATACCATCTGCTTGTGTTATTATCCTGATATCTGTTGCTGAGCAGCTCTGCTCACGTCTGCTTAGAGAAACCAGGAACAAAATCTCAGCAGCATGACTGGGAACACAGAGGGCCATATACAGCTCTTCATTTCTGGAAGATAAAATGCACTTCTGGAAGTGTTCCAAAGAGCATCTCTAAACACACCAAGGCCACATAACATTACAGGGCAGTTTCATTCATCCAGAGAGCTAACCAAGCCTCCTCCTCTCACCAAACTCCTCTGATTATACAGGAACAGGAGAGGATTTCCCACATTTCCTGCCAAGGAACATAGAACGTCACTCAAATCTGTTCCCAAGGTAGGAGTACTGGTGTCCAAAATAATATTGTGCATGTTAAAGGCTGTTACAAAACCATCAACATTCGTGTAACCCCAACGGGCTGGCGTCACTCTGTATAAGCAAGGGGACTCACAAGCAATGTGGAAATTCCATCCTTAAGTCACTGACTGCGACATCCTCTGGCAGTTTTCATCACTGGTACTTCACTCCTCTCAGAGTGGCCTCTTTTATGCTTGCTACTTGAACTCTTATTTGTACAGGTTTTTTTCTGGTTCAGTGTGCAGCCAGAGGGCCAAGAGGTTTTATTTTTCCTTTTAAGCATATTTTTAAATTCTTCTGGGTTTTTCCCCCAGTCTCCCCATTCAGAAACTGAATTATGTACCTGCAGTCAGAGCTGCCATGTGGCCAGTCTGCCCCATCACGCAGCCATGTGGCCAGTCTGCCCCATCACGCAGCCATGTGGCCAGTCTGCCCCATCACGCAGCCATGTGGGTTGTGTCACCTCTCCTGAAAAGATTTCTGGTGCTGCTTGTCCACTCTCTGTGACCAGGCACTGCTTGTTGTTGAAAAATGCAGGATCACGTACAGCAGAAGTACAAACCACGAATGGGCTTCAGATCATCTGAGATCATATTCAGACCATCTTTCTGAGCCCCAGAGACAGAGGTGTGAAGGTTTTAGAGATGTAGGGCAGTGGTGAAGCAAGAACAAATGACAGATCATGGCTGCTACATTCACTACATCAAATCACACTTCTCCTACACAAATCTCTTCTTTCTGCTGCCTTGGGATTTTCATACTTTCATACAGCTTCCTTTTCCACTCTGGCATGAGCTGCTAGTTCAAGACATAAATGTACGTGGTAATGACCTTTACCTCCACAGAGAGTCAAGAGAAAGGATCAGGGAGAAAAAAAAACAGGAAAGAATGTGGTTTCTCACCATACATGCACCACAGCTCTTAAGCTTCTTCGCTCCACGAGAGTTAAATCCAATTGTTTTGGTCCTTTTCCTTACCAGCAGAAGAACAAATGAGACTTTGGAGCTTGTGGAAGACACTGGTAATTCTGGTGGAGACACCAGAGCAAACATGATAGAGAGGTGAGCTCCCACCTGCTGCCATGGTGGCACAGGAGAGAGGGGAGGTTGCAGCCAGTGTGTGTAGAGAACATCCATCTCCAAATGTGCTGCAGCCCTGAGACAGTGAGGGCTGAAAGGTGTCCTCCAGGTCAGCAAGGCTTGTCCATGGGCTCATAGCTTATCACTACTCATTACTGGCCTGGGAAGGCAAACCAAACCACCTTCTCCATCTCAGATTCTGCCTGTGGCAAGCACCAGCAGGAAAGGTAGCCCTGCAACACCCACACAGCTTCTTTCCATCTCCTGGAATGAAAGGAGAAAAGTTATGCTTCCAAGAAAGCATAGAGAAACAACAGAATAGACGCTAGAGGAGAGTAAATAACCCCCTTCATGGAAATTTAATTTATTCAGCACACTGTAAAAAAATGCTGCATCATAGTGATAACGCCTTAAGAGATTACAAAAAAGGTATTAGTTATTACAGGAAAGAAATACTAATTAAAAAAGGGTAGAAAAAGTGATTTGTTACGTGGTCAAGACAAGAAGCAGAATTTGGCCTTCCACTAACTCTATACGTATCCTGAGAATAAAAGAGAGTGTCATCAGCTCAGAAAATGAACTGTGAGTGTTGATAAATCAGAGGAAAGTTGGAAAATTCAGATAAAGTTGAAAATTCTGAGAAAACCAAATTAATCAAATGCGACAGCACAGGAAGAGAGACTTTCAACGGATAAGCTGGAGTGTCATGCATAGCCAGTTTCTTAAAACCTCATTGTTTTATCAGAAAAAAAAAAAATCTTACTGTTCCATGAGGATGTTGTAATTTCTGTAAATTTTGCAAATACTCCTGAATGTGAGAGAGAGGGAAACAAAAGAAGATGCTTGTTAACTTCTGGACAAGTCAGGGTAGACATGTTTTATGTAACTCCTAGTTTCAGTTCTGACAGTGCTAACTGACTATGGTACCCTCTTTTGAGTTTTGTTCAGATGGTTCCTTAGATAATGAAAGGGATCTAATAAGTGATTATCAACCTTAAGTAGCCTAAAGAGTGAAAACAACACAACTTGTGTTTTCTGTGGGACAGGGAAAAGATAAACTTTCGTTACTCCTTGTCCCATGGAGACTTACCATTAACATCAGTGATCCATGTATTTTTGTTAAAAAATAGTATTTAAAATGGAATAGTTCAATCAAATATGAAACTCTACATTACTGAGAAGTATGTTTTCAGTAATCTTTTGTTTGTGCTCAGTACATTACTAGCCAATAGAGCAGCATTACCTAAAATCAGAAGCAGCATGTTAAAAGGTATTTTATTTTACCTTTCAGCAGAAAAAAACCCATCCAACCATAAAGGCTTGTGGAGGACAAAGATGAATAGAGAACATAACTATGGATACCTGGCACACTCCAAAAGCAGGTCACCGCTAGTGTAAGTAGAAGGAAACCCCAGTTTTGCACTGATGTTAGATGAGCTGACATCCTAATAAATATAAAAAAGCCACCAGGCATGGAAAAAGATAACAGTAGACAAAAAATGGCAACTTCTAAAAAGTTCCAGATGGCAGATGCATTTTGTCCACTCTAATCAAATTCCAGCATGATCAACACGTGACCTCTTCAGCACACACATAACCTGAACAAGAACTCCGGCCCTTTTGGAGTTCACTCTTATGAAGGCAGAAGCAAAACCTTTCCTCAACCCAGAAAAAATACCTACCCCAACACTCTAAGAGGAATTGATATGAGCCTAAAGAGCACTGGCCCTTTTTGAGGCAGAGACAGTGGAACATCTTGGGATTTCCTACCCACCATGTGCATTCCCACTGCAAAGCACTGAAATTCTTAGGGCTGTGAAACTGTGCCACCTATGTGATCTTTGAGATGGTTTTGAGGAGGGGGGTGTGTGATAATTCTGCCACTGTGGTTTGGTTAAAGATGATTTCCTGTGAGGCTGAGCCTTCAGCATACAAGTTTCAAAAGAGGAGAAGAAAAAGAAAACCAAAAAACCCAAAAAACTGACAAGCAAGCAAGATGCAAGCTTGGACTCTCCAGGAAACCACAAAATAACCCCTCCGAAGACTGCATGAAGTGCTATTTCTGTGCCTTTATTATCTTTTAAGGAGACAAGAATGGAGGAGGAACAGCTAGAGAGGAGAGCTGAGCATGAAACCAGAGCTGAACACACGCTGAGGGAACTAGACATAAAGGAAAGAACGACTGGGGAATGCCAAACCCTACTGAAGCCAATGGGAACTTCAGCAGCAGCTTCATGGAGCTGGGGCCACATACAGGGATGACAATCCTTCTAGACAGGAACAAAGACAGACACTGACTGTCAGCATTGCAGCCATGCATGGGAATGCCCCTGTTGAGATGAGCAAGTGATGCATGAACGGTGTGCTGGAATTACCAAGTTGGTTTGAGTGACTGCAGAGTTAGGCCACCACAACCAGACTGTGGTTGAGGGATACTGTTATTTTAAGCAGGTCTTCTGCACATCAGGGAAGACAAGTGAGGTGTGGAATTTGTTAGTGAGATACCGTTTGTGCATTAGCTATACAAGCCATCACCAGAAGGGTTTAGAAATCAAATGGTCAGAGATTGGCCTCGACCCTGGCTATAGCAGAGATGTTCTGTATCTGCTCCAGCTCAAAATCTGCCACTGAGAGACACATACTTTGAAAATGTAACATGGGAGTATGGATCATCTGCTTCATCTGGTTTTAACACTTAAAACTGCGCAACATTTCTAAAAAAAGATCAGCTAGAAGAGGGAAAGCATTTATATGAGACTAATGGCTCTTAAACGACAATGACCTGACTTTTGCCTCTGCCATGCCTCATAGTTAAAATTCATTTTCTAGCATTGAAAAAAAAACACAGAATACTGCATTCATTAGGTTGAACTCCACCTTTAAATGATACCTGTGCTTCTGGAAACCACAGGCATCTAACAATCTTCAAATTATGTTTCTTCTACTAAGCATTGGAGCAGAATCCAACCTTAAAAATTGAGAGATATCTGTTTAAAGACCATCTGACCAAGGCAAAACATAATTTGCCTTGCTGGAAATTATGAGAAAGCTTTCTCCCATAATTTTCAAAATATTAAACAAGAAAAGCTCACCTATATAATGAAGTCAAAATATTAATTCAGAAAGTCTTCTGCAGCAGGTGACAGATCTATGCTGTAAGAAATGAAGAGCATTTTTCACAACTAACACATTTCTTAAACATCTGCTTTGAACATTACAGTCTTTCAGTTAAATGACTGCAGTTCCAAATAGATTCACGTTTTTCTTTTGACTCACATGAAGTTTTGTTTTAAACTATTCACAACTATATTATTGGTAGCAAGGTAACCCTTGCTTTTTAAAAAATCTTTTGTTCCAAGTGAAACAATAAAGCTACAGGGGGGAGAGAAGGAAAAGTACCTTCTCTTCTCATAACAGGAAAACCTTCCTTAGGAATAATGATTAGCCCATATTAATACAGATACCACTAACTCGATACATGAGCAACCACTGTGTTTCACTATTGCTACAGAATTATTTAGTTTGTATTTAAACGGGTCTCTGCTTTGAACACAGTGTCTTACCCACTGATAAGACAGCAAAGCTCCATGCTCTGACACTGAGTGACTACTGCTTTCAGCTAGTCATTTAACTCTATTTACTCTCCTGTTGACCTTACAGATGTCATGCATTCCCTCAGCATCAATGTGTATATGAAAAGTGCAATCTAAGAACAAAACAATCTTATCGGACCACTTCTTTTTTGGTGCTTGTTTACTAGCACGAACTACACTGAAAGGTTATTAGGGTTCCAAGTACAAGCACTTTCCAAGTTAAGAAATGACTGTTCAGCAAAGCATCAGTTCAGCTCTTTCACACCCATGCTATGGCTGCATTTTTATAACCATCCAAACCAGGAGATTCTTGCTTCACTGGAAGTGTAAGTGGACTTAGCTGGGGGCAAGACTGCTGCAGTGAAGGAGACATTGGTACACCAGACATTGCCCACATGGAGGCATGCTGCAGAAGAATAAGAAATCCTAGGAATAATCCTTCCTCTTTGCTGGCTCATCCTATCTTTCATCTCCTGAAATACAGAAGCTGTATATTTGCCTCAACTGAGGAAGAGGTGAACCTAGGCTGAAGCATAGCTATATTGTGCCTGTAGCAGAGAAGCCATCTGGGTTTGGGCTGCCTCTTTATTCCTTTGGCCTCCCACTGTGGCTCAGGTCTACTTCCCATGGCACTGCTATGTTCTCTAGCAGCTGTGCTTCCTTGGCCCCTGAGGAGAGGTCATAAGAGACAGGGCAAAGCAGCAGCACAATGAAGAGCAAGGCTCTACCTCTGATCCTCTGCAGAGACCGATGTGCCAGGTGGGATCAGAGGTACACAACAAACGCACCCCAAGTGCCAGGCAGAAGAGGAGGTACACATGAGATATACAGCTAATGCTCCAGGGGGTCAGAGAATGCAGTGTAGCTCAGAGGGTGAAGCTGGCTGGGCAGTGGAGGGGATACAGCTTAACTTAGCAGCTGTGGAAGGGTAAGTGTGCACAAGAATGAATGAAGCCAAAGCTTGCTTTGATAGATCTGGGTATTTAAAGTTACTTTGGACCAAATACCCAATATTGTTACCACAATATTGTCACCATTAATGCACACTATGACTTCTCAGGTCATATTTTAAGGAATCAGAAGTTTAGTAAAAGAGATAAATAACATTACTTAAAGAAGAGGAAAGGAAACAATGGCTTGCATGTAAAGTCTCAGTGCCTCTGTAGAACATGAGACAAACAGATAAGGACAGAGCATTCTTTACACCACAGATCAGAAAATGACCCCAAAACACTACTCTGGAAATCTTTAACAACAGGAGAAAAACCATAGTTATGATTTCATCAAAACATACATGCCCTTAGATAAGTGGTAAACTGAGGAAATTACAGTAAGATATTCTTGTCCTGTCAAAGCATGTGAAAAACTCTACTCCTTGGTGAAAAGGCTTTCACTAATAACAAGCTATTTCATCTTCATGTGTGCCTAGTGACATGCTGCATGCAATAGCATGACATAGCAAAGCACTTCTTCCCAAGCTTTTATAGCTGCCACCAGACTCTGATCAATTTTATTGCAATGTTTTCACCACCATCAAGCCTTGCAAGACACACTCTGCTGGCTATACGCAGGTACAGTAAAGGAGAGAATAAAGCTGAGCAATCTGCTCAGAGCAGCTATATAGCCCAGGGGCACAGCATAGATCTAAGAAAGAGTCTCTCAAACTGTGTACAGTAAAATCCCCTCCAAGAGAAGTTACTAAGACACCTCAGCCAATGAGCACATCGTAACTTCCACAGCTATGGAGAAGTGCTCAGGGGAAGTGCACACTGAGCTCCTAGCAATTGTTCTAGGATAGTTCCTCTTCAGATAGTTTTGGAGCTATCACAGCCTGGGTGGAATTCACCTGAAGAACCCTGGACATGAAAAAAAATTACTTCTAATCATCAATAGCTGCACACATCTGAGTAGAGATGAGGATGTGGGAGGAAGGAACTGCAATCTTCCAGCTTCTGAGAAAAGGAGGAGGAAGTACAGGGCCAATGCCAGCTCCCTTGCTTGGAGAGAGGAAGAGCTTACTTCCATTCTTCCTCATTGGGGACTAAATCTCAAATCCACTGTGGGACATTCATAATCCACTGTATGGAAAAATGCTGAAGAAAAGCAAATTCTGCTTGAAGAAGGCTGAACAGAAGTTATCATAGAGACAGAACATGTGTTTGTGCAAGTGCATTAAGTAAGTGAAAGAACATATTAAAGTAAATCATCTGGAATTTAGAATATTTGAAAACAATCATAAATAGTGACCAATCTCTAATTAGAAAGGATTAGAAAGGATTACAAAGGCCTGTATCTTCTACTGTGTGCCTCACTCATTTGTCCCAGAAAGGGGTTGTGAAAGATTTCTTCTCAGGATTCACAATACCCAGGAATTACATTCCTGCCATTTCCTACACAGCTTCTTTGCTTCACAACAAGACTAACATCATGACACCAGAACCTATTCCACAGAAAAGGAAAATTAAGGAACAAATATTAGCCAGTGTCCCTACTCTCCTCCCAAGAATCTACCTTTCCCACCCTCCAGGTGTGGGCTATCTCTGAAGGGCCTGTATACAAAAAATACTGCAAAGCAGAAGAAACTGGAAGTCTGTGTGCAGGCACAAAGCTGTGATATTTTCTGGAGCTGAGATATGGTGGGATAGTTTACATGGCTGCATTGCTGGGATGGATGGATGTCCAGGAAGGTAAAAAGAAAAAAGAGAGACCTTGGGCTCAAAGAAGTGACTTTAATGTGCAGAGTTCTGCAAAGCAGTAGGTGACACTCTGATCAAAAGCTTAAGGGTCAGGATGAGAGAGGAGACCAACAAGTGTAATAGCACAATCAGTTTGCTACAGGCCATCAAAACCAGGAAAAAGTTGATTAAACCAGCTGTCATCAGCTGGGAAGAGAAGCCTTTTGATTGCGGGTTCTGCTTCTCTCAGAGACAGGACAAGTGGATAGAACCTCAAAGTGTGCCAGGCTGGGCATCAGGAAGAATTTCTGCACTGGAAGAGTGGTTAAGCATTGGGACAGGCTGCCCAGGAAGGTGTTGGAGTCACCATTTGTGAAAGCATTCAAGAAATGACTGGATGTGGCACTTAGTGCTGTGGCTTAGTTGATGGTGGTGTTCAGTGAGAGGTTGGACTCTGTGATCTTGGAGGTCCTTTCCTACCTTAATGATTCTATGATTCTCTCTGGGGGGTTTCACCACACCAGCATCTCCCTGGGAAGGCAACAAGGAAGAGTGTAAGTAATCCCAGAGAGCTATCCTGAAGTGCACCTTTTTCATAAAAGCTACAGACAAGACAATTAGGAGAGGCACCCCCTGCTCAATCTGCTGCTCATTAATGTTGAAGCTGTGAAAGTTGCTTACAGCCTTGGCTGCAGCAGTCACACAGGTGATTTAAAGATCCTGAAAGAAGGTAGGTGAGTAGCAGAATAGAGATCTTGCATTTTGGAACAGTGGATCTATGCTTGTGCAAGGAAGTGGCAGGCAGGATCCCACTGGAGATAAGGCAAAGGGACCTAAGAGGCCAGCTGATCTCCAAGAACTATCACTTCAAGCAGAACAGACTGTTCTGATGCACAGGAAGTCAAGCAAAGGTGGCAGGCGGCCAGCTCTGCCCAAGGGGGAATTCCTGACTGAGCTCAAACTAATAGGAAGTTTATAGGAGGTGGAAGTGGGGACAGGCTACTTGGAGTATTGAGACAATATGTGCGTGAGCAATAGGAAGGCAGGAAAATAAAAGTTTATCTGGAGTTGAAACATGGAAGGTGTGCAGAATGCTGCAAGAAATATTTCAACAGTAAGGAAAACACTGATCCAAGGGAAAACAACACAAAAACCCCTACCAAGGTATAAAACATCTACTTGGCTGGGAAAGTCTGCTTTCAGATCTCCCTGAAAGTAGGGGCAGAGTCTATGCAAGTGCAGCATGACCTGAAGGTGAGAAAAAGTGCATTAGGGGCCACTTCAGCAAATGAAGCATCACAAAAGGTAGCACGAGGCTGGACTAGACGATCTGTGGACATCCCTTCCAATCTGAATTAGCTGTGATAAAAATTCCCTGAGATCACCATTCTTTTGCTATCCAAAGAAGCAACAACGTAGAAGTGCCATTTCAGTGCATTATCTTAACCACAACTAAGACAAAGAAAAAACTGTTGTATTTCAAGACAGAAGACATAACAATGTATACCCAAAATGGTGACTTTAATTTCACTAACAGTTCTTATCCATATACACTGCTGTCAGATGCTGACATCTCTAGAGTTATGTTTTCAGACAGCAGTATCTCAGGTGAGAACAAGACAGGACCAAACACAGTGCTGCCTTCTAGACCATATCAGAAAAGCTGATAACATCATTGCTTCCCCCATTACCGAGGGGTTGACATCAGAGATTGGGTGGCTGAAATTTAATCCTATTATACTCTAATACTAAAGGTCCCCAAGTGCTTAGAGTACATCAAAGCAACCATTTTAGAACAAAACAGAAGGGGAAAAGCACATAAGCACCTACAGGGGCACCTCCCACTGGAGCACAGTAATAGCCAATTACAGGAAAAATGCAAACAGGTATACTAGCCCTGTGAAGAGAACAAACCAGAAAAATATTACAAATTTAAGTAAAACATCAGAATATTATCAGGTCTCTGTAAAGGTTCCTTCAGTGAACTATCAGCCAGGCAAGCTCTTTTACATGTTCCAGATTCATTGTTACCATGCAAACACAGAAAGCCACCCTTTTAATTATGATTTTTAAATACAGCAAGGTCAAGCACTAAGGCAAGCCTGCTGCAACAATCAAATACTAACTCCACAATTAGTTCCAGAGCTACAGCAGGAGGGAGCTGAGCAGTAACAGCCTGTGCCTTTGGACTATAAAGCTTTTGAAGTTCAAGCCTTTTTCAGACCCTTCTTAGAAACTGAAACATTCTCAGCTGAGTACATCCACTCATAGATGTTCACATTAATGAACTGAAAGTGTCAACTTCCCATTGGTGCGTCAGATGGACTTTTTCTCAAGCAGTGGAAACAACTGTCAAGGCAGCTCCTGCGTGGGGCTGCAGACACCGCTGAGCTGCTGAAGTACCTTTCATAATAAATTTGAAACTGTGAGGAGAGACCATTCATTCTCTACCTCTGAATCAGGAAGTCCATTCATTCAAGCAATCACTAGCTCCTGTAGCAAAACACATAACATTCACACCATCTCCACCACTCCTCCTCCTTAACTCACAAAAAGTCACTCAGAGGCTTCCTCAAGCCCACCTGGAAAACTGGCAGGGGCTTTTTGCAGATGTAGTTTATGGTACTCTAAGGTCAACAACTAATTTCAGCTAGGGAAAGCCCATTGCCATTTATTTATTATTTCCTTAATGTAACTTACATAGAGTGAGTCGGTTATAAAGGGAAAGACCTGACATAACTATGATGCAGCCAAAATGAAGCAAGGCTCCCCATCAACAAACAAGCCTGAAACAGTACTAACAAACATATCACATGCCAGGTTAATACAATATTCCACCACAAGCAAACAGTATAGTTACAATGCCTACACCATTATCATCACATAGTGGAAAAATTTGCCACAGAAACATGATCTCTAGGCTGATGTAAACCAGGTGCTTCACAATGGCAATGCTGTTTTGTTTCACTTTGAAACTCCTGAAACATATGCGTTAATCCCCACTCCCTCCACAGAACTTGCTTAGAGGCCATAAATAAGCTTTCTGTCTCCATTGGTAAAAACAGAGACACGAAAGATGAATATAAAGGCTAGAAAGTAAATGCACAATAATAACAAATAGAATGCCAACTTACTAAAACCAATAAATCAATTAACAGACTGCCCAGAGATGTTTCACTCTCTCTTCTAAAAGGTTTTCAAGGTCAAACCAGATAAAGACCAGAGTAACCTGATTCCATTTCAAAGCTGATCCTGCTTAGAGCAGGAGACTGGACTGGTGAATTTCCTAAGCACCTTTTGCCCTGAATTATTGATTTGCATTCCTGCCACACAGCTTTCTTGGGTTCAGCCTCTGACTAAAAAGACTGAATCTCTTCAAGTCTGGCAACACAGACATACTCACGTGCAGTCTTCAGAACTAAAACTCCCCTTGCAGGTTCTTTAGCCTTTAAGTATTTAAGTGAGAAAGTCAATAACCCTCCAGCCCAGTAAAACTGAACTATCAACTCCATGATCACTGACTGCCAGATGGTGCAGCAGCTGTAAGAGTGCACCAGCAAGCTGGGCCCTCAAAACAGCCCTGCAAAGGGGCTGGAGAGTGTCTAGAAGGATGGCCAGGCTGTAACACGTGCACTAGATTGCACTACCCTGCCAGATTTCAGGGCTCACTAGAAACCACAATCCCAGTGAAGTTTGCAGCCCACACTTCACGACTGTCCTTGGGCTGATGTATCAGCCCAGCAAGCATGGTGGCATCTTGCAACTGGTGTGGTCTCAGTCTGTCTCCTGGAAGCGTCAAACTAGACTGAATCATATAGAATCAAAATTTGAAAGGGAAGCCAAAAACCTCTGCCAAATGCCTGATTACTGGTGGCTATCCCTCCACTAGCAGACCTCCTTCCCTGACTGCCACCTCGTGTCTTCTGAAAGCACTGCCAGGAGGAGCAGGATGCTACATCAAGACTTTTCTCTAGAGCTATCAACCATTACTCTGCCAAACATTCATTTCCTTAACCAACACAGGGAGCAGTGCGATTAAAATTTAAGCCAGACTTGTAAAACAAATCTGTCATCAGTTTTTTAATCAGTTCCTGACTAGCAGCACCCCCCAACTAATTGCCTTAATGAGTCAGAACTCTCTTTGAGGATCCATTGGTTGTCACATTTATTATGACAAGAATAGTATCAAAATACATTTGCACTTTTATTAGTACATAAAAATTCACCACCTTTTCTTTTTTCTCCCTGGAGAGTGCAGCTAAGTTCTGTTCAAAAATCTCATCTGTCCTTTGAGGCATGTCCACTGAAACACCACCCATGACATGCCAGGGACAAAAAACTGGAAATTATTTAAAATTTGGACAATAATTAAGATATTCCTGATGCTGATCCGTAAACATCTAGTGATGGCAATGGAAAACAGCAGAGGAAGACTACAGTGAACATAAAACAGGAAGCCCACTTGGCCACAAAGCACAAACTTCTCTACTGGCCACACCACTCTCACTTAGAGGCAGAGGTATTTCCTGGGGTGGCTTTTCCAACAAGGGACTGCCAGAATGCCACCATAAAAGGGAGCAGGGGTGTTTCAGTGACTCACCCTAGAGGAAAAGCAGCCCATAACTTCCACACTCCAAAAGAACAAGAACCACACAAATTATTTTTGTTTCCAAGCAATGAAATTCAGACGTAGTATCTTTTGAAAGCTGGGTATCCAGTGTAACCAAGCTTCTGCCTTGGCTACACAGAAAAAGGCAAACCAAATTGCACCTAGGTGAACACTACCCTGAAAAGGCCCTTTAACCTTTCAAGTTAAACTTTGCATCTCATTGCCACTAAAAATTGTTACATCTTCTACAGTCCTGGCAAAGTCCACTTTTAGCTGAAATACAGCAAGTGATATGACTAATAATCTTCTGCATAGATAATGGCAACTCTTCAGTGATCCAAAAGGACCATACACTCCTTACAAAAATCTAGCATCCAATATCCTTTCTTGTTGGTTATAAGGAGGATCATTTTCTCTCCTAGAGACCAAGACATAAGAAAATTGGTGATTTTTTTTCCCAGATAGTGTCAAATTTCATAGTAAATTTTCATTAAACAGCTTTAAGAGGAAACTTTTCATTCAATCAGAAGTTATTTCACCAGACCAAGATGCTTAAACATACTCAGCCAAGCTCTTCACATATACCTGTTATCCCTTCTGTGCACAGATTATTTCACTCTACATTATTTTCACTCTACACTTCTCAGCAGAAAATGGCATGTACTAGCTGAATTAGCTGAACCCATTCTGAGCTGATCATTGGAAATCAGCTCACTCCCATGCAAATAAGTACATCTGCTATGAGACAAGGATCCTCATTTGATGCAAAACTTGCTGTTACTGATGAAAGCTCTCAGTTTCTTTCTATTAGCAAAAGTAAAGTGAACCAAGTAAGTCATGTGCTTTCCTGGAAATTCATTTCTAGCAGGTAGAAACCATTGCAACTCTACACAGTCCACAAATCACTGCTGCAGATCATTTATACCATAGCTGAACTACCTGAGGTCTTGCACATTTAGAGTTTTTTAGGCATAAAATGTGTAAGCCAGATGATTCACTTCCTCATTCATCAGATGGTGATACAGCACCAGGTAGCCAGTCCATGCAATAGTGACCTCAAAATGCAACCTACACCATTAATTAGCATTTAATGTTCCCATCACTTCACTTATTAAATGTTTCTGCTCAACTTCTACATGACACCTTTCAGATGAAAATTCCCCCCATTGGCCTGTTCCATGATCTAAAAACCAAACACTTTTCAGGGGTACAAAAGAAGTATTTAATAACAACTGTTATTATTTTAGAAGTACAAAAGTGATACTCAGGGTCACTTGACAGTTCCTATTCCCAGCAAGAAATGTGGTCATGTACAATGGAAAACAGCAACCAGATTAACCCAATACCCTGATATGGTAAAACAAAAGACTGATTTACTCAAGCCAGGAGAAAGGTGAGATCATAGAAAACTAAGCACTAATGGTTTTGACTGCAGTCTGGCCACAGTCATGAGATACATGCTTCTTGACTTATGAGAATCTACCAAAAGATTAGTACAGACCAGGAAATCCACAGCTCCTATCCATCCCAGTGACTGTCTCCTCCAGCAGAGGACATATTATATTGCAGCAGGAATGAATGAGATAAGAGAGAAACACCAGACCTTCCACTTTCTCTCACCGAACGCTGTTTAGAGAACAATGAGGAGTTTTACTTGGTTCTGACCCCAACACCGAGGTTACTGACAACATGATCTGACTACAGCATGGGGCACTCTATCACTTTTCAGTGATGTTACTGCTCACACATGGGAAGAAACACTACAGCGCAATGCTGGCACTTGAAGCATGCATGAAATAACATTTTAACTGAACAAATTAAGCCCCATAGGACTCTGAAGTTCTGTTATCAAAAAGCCTGAGGAGAACATTACTGCTTACATAACCCAATTGCTCTTCAGATATTTCCAGGGAACCTCTGCCACAAGGTTTGTAGGAGCAAGGACCAAGGTGATGATGTAGGAGGTGGGGAGAGTTAACAGATGAGAACACATAGTGCAAAAAATCACCACAAAGCAAGAGTATAATGTTTCACACTGCTTCTCCTCTCTTTTATCCAGTGACAGTTCTTGTCTAAATCCTTATGACATAAGACAGGCTTGTAATTCAGCCATAGACTTAGGTATCTGAATGTCAATGTTCAGTTTCCAACTCCATTTCAGAGGTGCATTGAGCTGAGGTTGCTCTGAGGCAAAGCTGTTTCATCTCTGTGCTAATGCTTCTTCTGTAAGATGGAGTCAAGCTATAGTTGCACCACGTCTTTCCTGCCTCACCTATTCCAGTTGTAAATCAACTGGGACACCAGTGTCAGCCTGGAGACATCTTTACCACAGTTCAGATACTCATCAACAATCCTCCTAGGAAAGACCAATTCTCAGTGCAGTGATGGAGCTACAGGATTGCATGGACCACAATAAATCAAAAATACTGTCAGCTGGTTAGGGCAAAAACCATTTAAGAAAGTGATTAAATTAGAGTCCTTCACCAAAATTAAGTAACGCATTTCCAAAGAGTCAAAGACACAAAACCTTGTATAAAAATTTACAGCAATCTTTTCTACATGCTTTACAAATCAAGTTAAAATGAAAAAAGGAATTGCTAAAAACCTTATAATGAAGAAAACAAAATATTTTAAAGCTACTTCAACATAGCAATTTTTTCCTTCATTTACTCTCAGCTACCAAGATACAGCATCTGAAGTTGTACAGAGCACAATTCTTGCTCAGCATAGCCATGAAATGGCATATCTTATGAAGTTAAGCCTATGAAACACTACCACAGAAAAAAGATATTAAAGAGGAAGTAGGTCATCTCTGTGCAATGCTTAAGCCTGACACAGTTAAAACAGTGGTACCTTTAAGGCCAAAACTATTTTAAATCATTACATTAAAACAGTGCATCAATATTTACACATGCAACTGAAGTAACATGCTTGTTTTTCATTCTTATGCTGCATTATCTCCTGCAATCTAACACACAGAATGCATTCCAGGCTATACCCCAAAAGAATTAGGTTTTGTGGTAGTGGTTTTTTTTTCCTCTCACAGTAATTTCAAAACACTATCACTTCCACAATTTCTCAACCAGCTGCACTGTTTCCTTATTGGGTGACTTTTGTTTGGGTGATTCTGTGTTACAGCAACATTCAAGATTGCTTAAGCCATCAACAGCCAAACATTATGAAGTGTCAACTGACATCAAAACCAAATCCAAAGCAGAGAAGATAATCTCCCCATCTAAATACATATGGGGTGCTAAGGTTTTTTTTTTAAAAGAAACTGCAATAAAAGTCAGCCAGCCAGCCTGAAGACTGCAATCTGCAACTGTATTTGGGTTCCAACTGGTTTTAGTTGCCACATCATCACACCATGTCATGCTCATATATTGCTGGTATGAGAAAAGGGAACGGGCAGCAGGTCATGACAGACCTTGTCTCTCCCTACACCACATAATTTAAAGGATTCCAACTCAAGGACAAACATACCTTTGTATGGAAATGACTTCAACTTTTTAAGGCTTCTCTTCCATGTTTATTCTATCTGCATGCATCATACAGATTAGCATGTCCTAGTCCAAGGCAGTGCCAAAATTTATTGCCAGTGTCTAATCCTTTCAAGTCCCTGACTCCTACGCCTAAAATGTTCCAAGGCACGCAGTGATGACACTCCTGTTGCGTAAGTGTAGATTAGTCTCCAAAAAGGCATCTGCATGAGGAAAGAGGAAAAAAAAAAAAAAATCAGGCTATACTGGTTGAGGGAAAAAAAAAAAATACACAAAGCTCAGACGACATGATGAGAACATGCCAACTCTCTCCAGTAACTCAGTGACCAGTATGGATTGACCAATTGGTAAGATGGGCTAAAAATGGATTTCAGAAGAATGATTACAGTAATGATCACAACTGGTGGTCTCTATATGAACTGAAATGAAAAAATACCTTGGAAGAGATTAAAAGTCCTGATGTGGCAAGATGACTGACTCTCACACTGTATAATCAGTACACACTGACCTGCTTAACTCTTGAATTTCCACTTACTCATCTCCTTATCAAGCATTGCATCCCCAGCTGTAGCTCTGCAGCAAATTTAATAAACATCTGAAACCTCTTATGACTTTATACATGCATTTACATAACTCATCCACCAGTTCTCAACTACCTGTTATGCTTTTGTACACTTAAAAAAGCAGCCAAAGACAGTACAGAGAAGCTGAATGATGTACTCAGAGCTTTCTCTGACAGGCTGTCCAATGAATTACTTTTCTTCATGCTAAACAAAAGCTCTCAGAATAAGGAGCATCACGTAACAGACTTAAGCCCTTTACCTTGCCATTATATTCTTACCTGTTCAGATTACTAAGCCAGCTCCTCCCAGAATTACACTTCAATATGCAGGCAGTCCCAAATCTTTTATTACTATTATTATCCTTATTTTATAAACCCTCCCCCCATCAATTTAATATCTTTTGACTCAAGGAGCATAACTCATGATACAGAAAAGACAGGACTTTCTGCAAGACTGCCTTCAGAAGGCTTCCCCACCTGGGGAAATATGCAAGTATTACCAATGTAAATGGCAAAAAGGCTCACAGGCAGCTAGGGAGAATTTAGACCATAAAATGGCTTGGGCAAGTGACATGTACCACAATTACATTACTGAAAAGGTTCATTACTTCTTCAAATGGACTTTTCAAACATGAACTCAGAGTCTAAGAAGAAAAGAGATATCACCTTTTAAAGCTTTTAAGATAGACTGATGGCAGCAAAAGGAAAAGCTAGAAGGCCCATATAAGATAAATGCCAGCAAACTGCATTTTTATTGCTCTCTTCAAACGGAAAACTTTTTTTACTTGCTAACTAGAACACAAGAACTTTATCTGCAGACTGTTACAAAAAGTAAGAGTACACCCAATGAAGCAATCTCAGAGATGACCTTGCATTAAAGGATAAAGGCAACAGCATTGTTGGTATGTTAGGTATAAGGCTACCAGGGCACACTTCCCCTCCTGATTTCAATGCTTCCAGCCATCGCATCTTTCAGTCAGCAAGTCTACACAACTCTGGCTCTGCTTCCAGCCTTGAAATTTCACTCAGAACAGCAAAGAGCTCATAGACTGATACAAACAACATATGTAAGTGAAAAGGCTGATAAAATGTTACTTAAAACTTAGCTTTTCCTATTATTCTGGTAAGAATGTCCAAAGAGGACCTCTCTTGAAAGCTGGCTATATCTAATTTGCCACCAACTTATAAAAAACAAGCCATCCAAAAAACCATGAAAGACCTCAATTTAATTGTCTTTACCAATATTGCGGAATTTATTTAGTGGTCAAGCAATAGTTAAGACAAAAACTTGTATCAGGACTTGAAGACAGACCATATGAGACAAGGTATGTATGGTCAAATATTTGACTTCAAGTGACTTGATTCCTATGTTTTTTCCCTTTTGGAAGAAGAGGACTTTGCTTTTCATAGGTTTCCAGCTGAACCACTCTCCCAAGAGCTGACACAATGAGAGGATGGAAGCAACAGCAGGCAGCAATACACTCATCTGGTCTGATGAGTTTGGCATTGCAGCTTTTCTACTTCAAACCCCTGGATTCAAATCTTGTGTTTCAGCCACAAGCAAAACAACCTTGGACAACATCATGATGCTTGCATGCAACTCCTCTGCTCCTCCTAAACCAGCATGAGCCATTGTAGCAACTTGAGTCAACAGGCTGTTTAAAGGAAACCAGAATGGGAAAGTAAGTCCAGACATCTTTCCCTCAGAAAAATCAAACTTGTGTAAGCTGGCTGAGTGACATACTTGGTATGGAACGCATGCTAGTTTATGCAGTACCAGTGGTAATTATTTGTGAGTACGTAAGTACAGATTTTTATTTACTCTTCCATTTAATACTACATGTCTCTTTCTTCACAGATATTGCACCTGCCCACTGTCTCCATTGACAGCTAGCTGGATGTAAGTATTATTTACAGTGAAAACATTACATTGGTCACATATTCCTTCACAGTTAATGAATCTGAAATTGTCAGCCTATGAGAATTACAGCACTGTCTGAAATCTTCATTTTACTTTCCTGTTCAGCTTCCAGAAAAAAATGGTCAAGGAAAGGGAGGTTAAGAGTTGATATGAGATTCCCGAATGCTCCTCACTGGCAGAGGGTTTGTCTTTGGGCTATTTCTAGAAAAGAAGTGTCCAGTAGGTCCCTCTATGCAGATTTGTGGATTGCTGTACTTCTGCAACACAGACATACTAGAAGGAAAAGGTAGGTTAAAGAAACATCCAGACTACACACCTCTGCTCTCCTGGCAACTCTGCCCAAAGATCCATTAACAACACAAAAAAAGACTGCATATTTCTCATGAAAGAACAATGTTATAGGCTATGGACCTGTGATTCAAGTGTGAAGACCTACTTCAAGCCATTCTAAAATGAGACATTCAGACTAGTAAAAGGTTTAAAATATCCTTGAGGAAAACCTAACAGAGAGGACACAATCAATATAACTCTTGGTTTTTCAGGGAGATAGAAATTGACACCATCTATTTTAAAATTCCATTTATATTTATCTCTATAAGCAAACCAGTAAAAAACTCAAAAGTAGTTACAGGAAAACATAGGCATTTTACCTGGCATTTTTTTGACATGGCTGTATGTAGATTCAGAGTGCATCAATGAGTTTCTTTCACATCTCTAAGCACTGAGCTAGGAGAGGCCCAACTCTCCTAAAAGCAGCAGCAAAGCTGAAACTAAATATACAGACCTGTGAAAAACAGAAATGAGCCCACCTCCCCCCCCAAAAAAGGGCTGGCATTACTACTTCTTTGTTCAGTGGGGAAAACAGAAGAAAAAAACATGGCCCTTTCAATGACAGTTAACTTACATCAGGTGCTTGTAGAAGCGGTACAATATTTTTATGGTTAAGAAAATGACAAACAGTAACAGCTGACAGACATGTTGTTGGCCATTAGGAAGGCACTGAAAATCTGGAATTCTTCTTAGAAGTCTTTTCTGGTGGGTAGGAAGAAGAAAGGAAGATGTCAAATCAACACTTCTGTGATTTCATTCCAGAGAATTCCCCCACCAAAGGATTGAGTCTTCAGATTTCCTGGAGGTTAAAGTAGAAAGAGCCAAAGACAACAAAGATACTACACACCTAATCTTGCTCAGATGTATGTTACAACAGAGCAACCAGAGATTTTTTTTTTTTAAGAATACCTTCTGCAATTACAGGTCACACATACCTTCATGGGAGGTATGTGAAAATGTGAATATTAATGTAAACATTTACTCCAGTAACCATTAGATTTCTCCATTATGATACAACATACTAAAGTGAAGGCAAGCTAATCTTTCTCTGAAATCAAAGGCAACTTGCAAAACCTTTTTGAATAGCAGTGGGAACAACAAATGCCTACACACTCAACAGTCCCTATATGAATTAATTTTTAACACATGAATCTTCTTTTCAGCCTGTGGTGAGATCTATGTTACCAACATGCTGAACCTCAGCTACACAGTTTTATGTACCAATGATGCCACACCAAAAAAACATGCTGAAAACTTTTGAACGCTCAGTTACATTACCTCAGGGAGCAGCAGTAGTGAATGCCAAGCAGAAAATCAGACATCTCTGTTTAAGAGTTGTCTTAGAGCATCCAAAATCAACACTCTTCAAGATAGACACATTTTGTGCAGTTATGCCCTCTTCCATTAAGGAGATGCCTGACAGCACCACACCCTCAGATTCAGCAGCAGCACTGGTATCAGAAGACAGGCATAAAATAGATATGTCACCAGCCACCTCCAGAACCTAGATTCCATCTTTCATACAGGTTAAAGTGAGTAAGGAATAGGGGCATAAGCTATACTACAGCTATCAAAGCAGGCCACTCTCAAACTTGGAATTATTTCCCATTTCAACTCTCATGAGAACTCAACTTAGTCAGTCATGATGTATGACTTACAGAGGCCTCCTCTACTCCAAGTAAGCTTGAAATGTATTTTATCTGAACTACACAAATACTAATGAGGTTGATTTATGCTTCCAATAAGCTGTACCTCAACAGACTTCACTTACTTAATTTAAGCATTAAGAAACCAGCTGATAATTCAGCAAATCCTCAATAAAACAACTTAATGGAGTAACAGTAACTAACTCATTTGCCCAAGACCACAACGTGGTAGAATTGAAGCCAGTACTTTTCAGACTCATGGAATCATTTCAGTTGGAAAAGACCTCAGAGATCATCAAGTCCAACCTTGATCCAATCACTGCCACATTACCACTAAACCACGCTCCTAAGTGTCACATCCACACATTTTTCGAATACTTCCAGGGATGCTAAATCCACCATCCCCTTCACAGCCTGTTCCAATGCCTGACCAGCCTTTCAGTGAATATTTCCTAGCATTGAACCTAAACCTCCTCTGGCACAACTTGAAGCCATTACCTCTTACCATGTCACTGGTTACATGGGAGAAGAGACAAATCCCACCTGGCTACAACCTCCCCTCAAATCTCCCAGACTAAACCATGCTTATCTTCACTTAATTATGAAATTATTATCAAAAAGTATGATTTGCCTTTAACTTCTCATCAAGGTGCACAACATGAGATCCATAGAGACTTATTCTTGGTGCTTTCTGTTTAGAGTGTGGGAGCACATTATGTGTACCAATACACTACCATGGAGCACATGGCAAATATCTTTGAAGGGTATTACAAATACATACATATATTCCTCAAGTGCAAAAAGTACAACTTCTGTTGTCTTCACCCAGGATCTCAAAAAAGGGAAAAGTAGTCATATTCATGTGTCACTCTTTAAACTGCTTTGTTAATAGGGAAGCCAACTTTCTTACCCAATTCCTAGTGAAAACAAATGCTATGAGTTTTCTAGCACCATTTTTTATCTCAGTACTTTCAAAGCATTCCAACTTTAGAGAAGTTATGATCGGCTACAATATTCCCCTATGTTACATCAAACAGATTTCCCAACCCAGGTCTCAATTTGTTGAGATCCTTGCCATACTGATGACATGCACTGCCATCTTGTGTTATGGTTTAGAACTGAAAAAATTCTGAGAAGCTGGGTTTCACACATGCTTCCAGCTTCCACTGTTTCAACTGCAATTTCTTCCCCAGCCACTGTTCCACATGAGGAGTCTCTCCAGTAATGTTTTATATATATATGTATGTATGTATGTATCTTAAAAGCTAAGATCTTACTCAGGTTGCAACAGATGCAAGCCTCCATGATCCCAAGGAACAAAGTTCATTCTTTTCCACTAAGTGATGCAGGTGTTTTCAAGAGCAGACAGTTTTTTAGTTTTGTTAGGACAGCTGGTTCTGAATGGCATGGATATCACCTTTTGGATTTGAGCTGCTGTTCCTCCAGCACAAGCAAACAAATCCATTGACAAATACTGCATTGACAAAAAAATGTGAGTCTGAGATATTAATCCCTTCCTCAACTTTAATGTGAAGTAGAATAATAGATGTCCCTTTTATGTCCCTGAATTATATTTTGAAAACAAGTATTGTTCTCAAAATCTCCTCTGCAAGAGGAAACTGAGGGTTCATTTACCTACAATAGCTGGGTATAAGCTGAGCAACTATATGCTGTGCCATACACTGGGATAGGAGCTCCAGAAGAATAAAAGAGAGATGTGAAGTTGTAGATACTTCAGTGGTCTGCAGGCAACCCAACCCTGCTAAATCCATGTCTCACAGGGGACATGGAAGCAATCATCTGTTAAACCTCCCAAGTCCAAAGCTGAGTGTAATTACATTGTACAGACTCGCAATTCAGTCCCAAGCCCAGGGGGTGGATCACAGAAAATTATGTGTTAACAAGTAGAAGAAAACAAACTGTGCAACGGTTCTGGGAAAGGACATTAATAGGCTTTGAAGCTGTACAGTACTTTTAAATATGTGCTGAGTGGAAAATCTGGTTTAAAAAAAAAAAAAAAAGGACTGCCTTACAATTAGGTATGGTCATCTAGAAGTAAAAAAGCTTCTGTTGTCTCTATTCTGAACTTAGTATCAGTGAACTTATAGACGTATGCTATCCTTACACAGCTCAAACTCCTAAATCACCCATCTTCTTTCTCACTGGGCATACTACAGAACTGCAAACCATTACTGCATTGTTAACCATTTACCTGACAGCAGCATTGAACCTACCTACTTCACTACTGCACTGCTATTAAACTGGAAATTTTTGCATTACCTTGTTTCTCACACATTATCCACTGAAAGAGAAACATTACAGTAATTCACAGAAACTTAGTTCCAGCAATCAGGACGCTTCTTTCTTGCTCTAGCAGATAGTTTTTCTTATCATGTGAGCTGGCAAACAGAGAATATATTAAAGTTGATAAGCTTTCACTGACCAATTTTGACACAAACTGAAATACAGTTTACAAAATTTTTTTGTTTCTTTCTTCCCTTTTCCCACTCATGCAGAAAAAAGCAAGACACAAGCCATCTGCCATACTAATGTATTCCATCTTTCAAAAAGAAAGACATGATTTTAATATTACTTAACAATATGTTAAAAAAGTAGCCAGTTAGGCTTCAGTGTTAATACAATTATACACTCTATAACAGATTTGATAGTGTGAGTACTGTTCTTTTTTAAATTTTCTCATTCTGCAAGTATTCTTACACAAGCTGGCTACAAGTCAGGAAGAAAAAAAATCAAAACACAAATAGCGTAACTTGTACACTCTTAAACAGTAGATTGTGAAAGAACTGAGGGAATACTTGTCCCATAAGAGCCTCTTTTTCATGAAGTCATGTCAGGAGAATTCTGGAGCAGATGAAAGCACAACTGACTAGGTCCATTCCTTTGTCAGGAGTCAGAATGACAAAACATAGCTAGATGCAGAAGTGACAGGAGCCACTGCAGATGATGCAACCTAGTATTTTGGCCTCCACCCAAGCCTAAGCAATTTAAAGTCTCTGAGGCCAAGGCATTCAGAAGGAGATGGAAAAGAGCTATTGTTCCAACTCCCAACGGCATACAGCTACAATCAAGTAAGTCTCACTCACAGACTACAAGCACACAAGCTAACAAATTCAGGTAGAAAGTGGCAATTTTTCAGTCCGCAAGAATTATCAGGCCAAAGGGTTCAGTGCAGATCCACACAGCACTGGGGACAAGGCAAGGCAGCACTGGCTCAAGACCAGATAAGCTCTCAGCACAGCAGGACAGGTAAGTGGAGTTGTCGTTCATTGATTCCTGCAGGGTTCCTTCCCTGTATTCTGTCATTTCAATGTGCAGCAAAGGTGGTTTTTTTTAAGCTAAAATTGGACCAGTTGATGGAAAGTCTCTGCCTTGTCTGTCTGGCAGAATCCAAGCAGAATCTGAAAAGAAAAAAAGCAGTAAAGTGAAACCAATATACTTAAAATCAAACCACATGTGTTATCTATCCCTCATTTGGAGAGAAGCTCTCATTCAGAAGGTAAAAACATCTTAACAAAACCATGCATAAAAAAAGTCCCTTCTCCATTACTCGAATACATCATAAACCAGTTATTTTTAACAACACTGCATTATCAGGATTAAGTGAAAGAGGTAGCAAAGAATGCTGCACATTCAGTAGCACAGAAGCAAATTAAATGTCAACTAAAAACAGAAATGGCATTACTATATTCATCAAAAATTTCAAAAGCATAAGAATGAGTGGTAGATGGTGTGTAAAGCAGCATCACCAAAGGCATGGGACATTGCTGCTTCTCTTCCTAATACAGCAAAGCTACACTGCAGACAAAGACCTAGGGAAAGGAGGTTTCTTTACAATACAGCAGATAAGTCATCCACATGTGTGGAAAAAACCACCCCTAGAACAAAAATCCTTTTCTTTGCTTTCACTGACCACAGTTTATGGAATAACTCTGGAAAAAGTTGCCACATGCAGGCCTTTCAGGGACTGTTAATCTGAGCTGAAGAACGTTATTGAGGCAAGGTGTAGCTTGTTGAAACTAAAGGCTGCATGACTGGATCAAAGCAGGGCAAACCTCTCTCTTTGGAAGGTTACGCTGCTTCTGTAACAACTGAAAGCCAAAAAAAGGGGGCAGGTAGAAGGAACACAATAAAACAGGCACAGTGGGAAGGTTACAACCAGACTTATTTTGTTCTTTCTGTGCTAATGTTAGAAGCAGCGTGCAATATTAATCTTGATGTCAGGGTGTAATTAAAGCATCCATCTATTATACCACTATAAAGCAGGAAGAAAAGATGATGAATGAACTACAAGTGAAAAATATCAGTTGGCCTGTGTAGCTCATTGCCATTCAGGGTTACTAAAACAAGCCATGCTACTAGCCTTCCAAGTACTATGCTTGGAATTATCAAACGGTAGAGAACCTAGGCATTAAAGGTGCCTTAATGACATTAAATAGCTGGTTTTCTCCCCTAAAACAGCACCTATCAGGGCTTTTCATACACCTTTTCTAAACAGGTATCCATAAAAAACTAGACAGTTACACACATTTCTTAACAGATGACAGTAAAGGAGTCCACCAATTAGTGAATGGACTACAAAACAGCATGCTTTAAAGTGCTAACTCATCAGTTGGAATCACATTTGACAAATTTATCCCCGAAATTCAACTACCTCTCTACAAATGTTTCATCCTGATGTTTCATACACTGTTTCATCCATCCTATTGAGAGTAAATTACTGATGAACAGAACTTCTCTTTACTGGAGAAACTGCAAACTTGAAGCAAGCTAAGAATGCTCCATAACAAAGGCTTATGTTATATCAACACTAGCAGTATCTAACACATGCCATATTTCACCTGTAAAACCTACATTTTGATTTAAAAAAAAATCCTTTAATTGGTACCACTCAAAAATAATTTTTAAGACTAGAGACACCTGTGACAATTGCATTGTTGTGCACGTTGTGAACACAACGTTGTGTAACTCCATAAATAATCAGATATATTAATTTTGTAGCAATAATAAGCAGCAGTTGTACTCAGTTCTTTGCACACATTACATCCCAGGCATGTAGGCTATGAAAACTATATACATTTAGAAAAGAAATCCATACTGAAAAACCTTTCTTTTAACAAATGGCTTGTGTTGCTTTGTGAAATACTACTGTTCAGTCCTAAATTATTTAATTGCAGGAAACTGAGCTATTTGTGACATTACAGATTTGGCTACCATAATGAAAGGTTCACCAGATGTATTCATGAAGAACCAGCACGACCATACACCAACGAAGAACAAATTTGAACAGATTTTAGTATTATGGAAGAACATGTGCTATACTATTTAAACACGGGCTGTCTCCTTGTATTTGAGGAATTTAGAGGTAACTAGTATCACAGAGTATTTTCACTTGGAAGAGACCTGCAAGGATCATCAAGTCCAACTCTCAATATGATGCACAAATCCCAAAATCAACCAAAAAGTACAGAAGAAAAAACTTTCACAAGCATAGGTTTATATTATTCTTTTACTGTCACTGTACTAGGACAGATGAATGAGGCTTTGAACAACTTATTCTAGTGGAAGGTGTCCCTGCCTATGGCAGGGGGGTTGGGATGAGATGGTCTTTAATGTTCCTTCCAATGCAAACCATTCTATGATTCTGAGATAAGCATCTCCTCTTAAAGACTGGCATAAGTCACTATCCCACAGTTACACACCTCTACTTTATGTACAGTATAAAATTTCCAACTAACAGCTTCTGTAAACAAGGAAGAAAACAAAACAAACAAACAAACCTGTCTTAAGTATCTGTCTGGAAACTTAAACCTAATCACTTTTTTCTTTAAAAAACACTAATCAGTATTTGGCCTGTGTGGCTAATAAAGGAAATATTCACACAAACTTTGCTTATAAATAATGGTAATTAATAAAATTCTTAAGGCGTTGATGAGAACCTGGTGGTCAGATAATTCTGGGACTTGCTTCTGAATCTGTGTCATACGGCTACAAGCTGTGTTCACAGATCACAGCTTGGATGATTGTTATAGTGTTCAGAATGTCAGCTGTGACAGAATTTGATGTGTTACAACAAGGGCTTTTCTTTGATGTGGTGTTGTTTTTGCTTGTTTAGCAACCATGACATATGGAAAGAAGCAACAACAACTTTATGCACAGGCATTACAGTGCTTTACCTTTTAAAATACTCCACTTCTCGTTCTGTTTCATCCATTTCCACACTGTCTAGATCAATATCTTTGGGTAGAAACACATCATCTACAAAGGAAAAATGATGACACTAGGTTAGATTCCATGAGGAAGGGGGAAGGAGAGAGGAAGAAGCTGCATTAAAGATGTCTTTGGAGAACTGACTGAACCTCGTGGACAATTCATTATTCATATTTACACTGAATTAATACACACTTAAAAGTAAAAAGACACTTCTTAAAACCCCTATACTAGTATCTCTGCCAGACTTGAAGGAGTTACACTGGTAAAAAAGAAGAGATGATTTAACAGTAAATGTACTAATTGCATGGGCTGCAAAAGATACCATAAACCTGGAATACACATAAGAGCAACCAAATCATACAGAGAGCTTGATGAATCAATTAAACAGACAGATGTTTAATGCATGAAATTTTTGGTCTTACTACTAAAAATATAGCTCTAGAAACAGTTTTAAACCAGTATTTATAAAGAAAAATACTTTGAAACTTCTGGGTCATAGAGTTGCTGTACTCCCTCTGGGACATGATGATCAGGCTGTGTCTGCAAGAGTTTAAGTCACACTAACAGCCATTAGATTTTATTAAAAAAACAAAAAAACAAATATTTAACACATTAATGTATGACTTGAATTGTATGGCCTCAGCTATAGTGAAGAAGTCACCATAGAGCCTGCTGGTATATTGTACTATCTCAGCATATGGCTCTCTTTTGGACTTTAAAAAGCAATGCATCAGAAACCACACATTTTTGTAGAAACCAATTTGAACATTTTCCTCTTGAAGTTTCTTTCTCACTGCATATACACTCCAGTCTCATTTCTGAAGCAGCTTTACAATACATTCCAAAAAACAGGTGAGACAAAGAAAATAACCGAAACCATCAAGTACACACATGGACTACAGAATCCTTGAGATTATGAGAACAGACAACTCATGGTAAAGAGACTCATGGTAGTTTTACCAGTTGCATGTATTTGCTATTCAACTTACTTCTGAGGAAGCAGAAAGCCCTACAAACACGGGGCTTCCCTAACACTCCTAACTTGCTTCAGCCTTTTTATAACAAGGAGTAAAAATACTCTGCCAAAAGAAACTTCTTTAAGAAACAGATCTCACCAAAAGCAGTAATATTCACTGCTTTAACACTTTATTTGAAAACTCAGTTAAAACCCCCTAGCTTTGTTTCCCTCTTTGCCCATTCTCTCAATTGCCCTACTTCTATGTGCTTTTTTCCTCAGTTCAACTTTGGTGTCTTTGCTAATTTGGTACATCAACCCCTTATCTTAAAGTTATAGTTACATGAAAAATCAGGTATTACAGTATCTTTCTTGTAGCTCTCAAGTCACAACTAATTAAAGCAAAAATCCAGTCCCAAGTCTACAGAGAACAGCACAGTTTTTTCTTGACAAATTCAGAAACATGTTCTTGTATTTTTTCACATTTAAACATTAACTTTTGGAAATTTTAAGTACACTTAAGCAAGAGAAAAAAAATAGTGGGGGCAGGGAGGAGGACAAGATGCAGGAAGGTACCTGCATTATCCTAGAATAAACACCCTCTTCCATATTTTCTCCTTCAAATGTCTCCAGTCTTCTCTTTCTGATCCCAGTTCTCAAGTTCTGTCTTGCACCAATCACTGGAGTACATTCTTCTTGGTAAATTAAAAGATCCAAAACCCAAACAACATACCTCAACAGGGTATGCACAAGAACTAAGGTGTCAGAGAAACTAGTTCCATACTCTACTGCTGATCGACTGACATAGAATGGAAACATTAGGCATCAGATTTAAAAACAAAGAACAGTGGGCTGACCCAATCCAACCACGAAATCACTTAAAAAAACCACTAGCACTTCCTGCAACCAGGCATTAGCTTTACATTTTTGTAAAAAACAAAGCTTAACAAATGTAAGTATTCTAAAACACTGGTAGAGACTGTCAAGGTATGAAGATCTCCTGTCTGTCTGTGCTTACCAGTCAGAACAGCAGGGAGAACTGGTGTACACTGAATTTATGCAACATGACCACTCAGCTACCAGGTGGGGAATGACAGGGTGCTCTGAGCAGACATGCCCATACCATAAAACTGCCACAACAACTGGTAGTCCCAGTAGGGACCAAGGATGTGCAGGAATATAGAGGTGCCTGAGAACAGCAGTTTGACTATTGTGCAACATCAATGGGCCAGTACCGTGCGCGCTTCTCAGCTCTGGTATTAGCTGTTGGATGTGTTCAGGCAAACAAAAAAATAAGTTGGAAATAAAATTAGTCAAGTGCAACTTGCTTCACTTAATCTTCTACAGTTTTATTATTTCTGAGAAATAAAAAAAATCTGTTTACTAGAATGAGCTAATATGGAGGACATACTCAACCAACTAATTAACAGCCCACTACAAATTTTCACTCTGCCAAATAAAAAATAGTAAATTAGTTTCTGTATTCATTCACTTACCTGTTGATGTAATTAATATAAGAAAGGAACTATTTCCACTGAAAAAATGCATATTTATGCATGAATGGCCAGTCTTTGACTGCAGAATCCCCTTATTTCCCCTGCCTGAGGAGTAAGACCAACTTCATACTATACTCATAATGCTACGAGAAACAACCTTGCTTTTAAAGAAATTCAAAATGGATTTCAACATACTATTGAATTGAACAACAAATTTACTGTAAGCAAAAAATGAAAGCCAGTCTCCTGGAAAGCCTGACAAACTCCCCTATAAAACCTAGAGCATATGCTTATTCATTTGTTTTTGAAAGTATCCTATACTTCTTTACTAAAACGCTATCCATCTCTTAATTGTCACAATTCTGATGACTTGAGTTTTCCTGACACCAGTTTTTTAGTTTCTCTGATTTGCATTGGCAGGAATGCCTGAAGATAAATATGTCAGACTTCTGCAATTAAATAGTAAGAAGAGAAAATAACCCAAGTTCTTCAACTTTCTTACACACTTACCAATGGAATTGTTGACTTTGTCCCCTTTTTTCTTCTTGTTTTTCTTGTTCTTGCCTTTTGGTTGAGGAGAATCTGCAAGTATTAGCTTATTATTTTGCTGCTGTTCACTTGGTGATGGGGATTCACTTGTTACAGGTGCTTTCTCTTCCTTTACATGGTTCAACTGTTTTTTGTTGTTATTGTTTAATTTCTTCTCATCTTTTTTAGGTTCTGCAAGTGTTGGGAGCTCTGCTGCTTTTGCTTTGGATTCTATTTGGTTTCTGGTTTTAGTCTGAATCTCAGCTGCTTTGGGGGATTCAACAGGCTTTTTCACTTGTTCAACACACTGTTTGTTCATCTGTTTCAGTTTCTGTTTACTGTTTCCTTCTTTATGTTGATGCATAATATCAAGCAGAAAAGAGAGGGGCTCATGCTGCTTGACAGTACCCTCTTTCTGATAAAGCAGCTTCGAGTCTCTAGTGTTTACAGGATTGGACAGTTCACAGCCCGTCTCTAGAACTGGCCTCTGTTCTGTGTGATTCACATGCCTTGACAGTGAACCAGCTGAGGTTTCTATCTTTTCTGATTGCTCAAGGGTACCATTTTGAATGTCTTCAGGTGCATTTGGGACAGGTTCCTTCACTGCCTGGCAGTTCCCAGTGAGCAGATCTGCCTTTGGACAGTCCTTACTGGTTCTCTCTTTCTTCTTTTTCTTTACAGCCCGCAACTGCTGAAGCTCTTGGAGCCGTTGCAATTCCTGTTTCAGTCTCTCTTCCTCCTCTTCCTCACGCCGCCTCTGCTCCTCCAGCAACTGGTGATGCTCCCTCTCCCTGGCTTCAGCTTCAAGTCGAGCTTTTTCTTCAAGCTGCAAAGTAACAATAGGTTTATTGAAAATGACAAGTATTTTGGAAATTAAGAGCTTCAGGGATTATTACTACTTTTCTTTATAAACACCATAAATCCTAGGATGTGAACATATGAACATACTTAATCTGTAAGTCTGCAGAGAAAGCAAATAAGTATACAAAGGCTGCCCTTTTAACTACATTACAATCCTTTCTCTATTCACATTTTCTGTTTCTGTAACTCATCTGACTTTGTTAATACCAACTGTTAATCTTTTCTTCCCTACTGCTAAGCCTAACTTCATGTCAAAGTTTTCTACAGGCACAAAACATTCAGCTTCCCTCTCAAAGACTGCATGTATTTCTAAGGTAACTCAAATTTGCCTTTACCTGTTCTCTTGCTATGGTAGCAGAGTTGCTCTGTTTCAGAGATCAAGAATATTAGGGAAAAAAAAATTAAAAACTTTCTGCACTAAAACACTAAGCAAATAATAGTTACATTAAAAGTTGTCCAAATTTCTAAGGATGGCAGTTTTCCATTGTTCATTAACCAAAACAAAGACATAAAGGATTTTGCCAGCCATTACTGCCAATGCCTAAACTTTGCTGTGCAGCATTGATCTTGCATCACTAGCAAAATGAAACAAAGTCATACAATGAGAACAACCACGACCATTTATTTTCTTGCACATTTAGAGGTGCCAGTATGGCATTACTTTTTCACAGTTACAGAAATCATTCAAAAAATGAGAATTACTCATGAGAATGACCCTATGGGAATTTTCCACTTCTTACGCTCAAACTGCACTGTAAGAACAAAGTGAATTTTGCATTGCAAATTTTGCAAAGTTAATTTTATTTATAAATAATCTAAACCTTCAATATGCTGAACAGTGCTACAACATGAATATAAAGCACTTAACTTCTGAACATTAGGTCTTCCAAACCCATGGAAACATTTATAGAATGCAGAAGTAGTTCCAGAAGAAAATTCACAAACAATAAAATATTTGCAGTGTGATTACATAACACACTTACCAGAAATCAAAAATATTCAACAACTAATGATACTGAATTGCTGATACTTGAATTGCTCTAAGAAAAGGTTTCCTGCCTGTTTCAACTTACAAGAAAAGCCTATTTCCTCTATTATTCCTCTTTCATACTTCCTCTATATTATCCTCAGCAAACACCGTCTCCAAAAAATAATTTCACTGTTACACATCGGAGTTTTTTTAGAAATCTTTTTTGCCAATTTTCATTTGAAAGCAACCTGTAATTTTTTATTCCCTGCCACTTCCCTGATGCTTGCCACACCACCTTGGGATAAGCCTTTGTGTCATCACAAGGAAAAGCACCTAACCTCTGTCAATCAGGACAGCAAGATGTTCAGTGCTATTATTCTAAAAATACCAAATCACAACTCTTCCTCTCTCATAAAAGCACTGACCTATGTTTCCTGGCTTCTTACAGAGATACTTTATCAAAGCCACTATCCCAGGACAGAAACACTGACTTTCTAACTTCCCCCACTTTTAAATGTCAATGCTACAAGACAATAACATTTGTAACATTTCTGATACTCAGAAATAACCTCCTGAACTGTGAGAAATTCCAATATAAAGACTTGCACCAAAACACATGACAATGGCATTTTGAGGAATCCTCCCAATCTAGTAAATAACTCCTCAGAGGTAGCACCAGAACAGGTAAGCTAGTTGTATAAAAACAAACTGGCAGTGTACCACAAACTACACAGAAAACACTTACAGCATTAGGATAAATCACTATATAGTGGCATACTTAAGGGGAGTGCAGAGATTCAAAAGTGAGGTCTAGGATAAACGTACTTTTACATCTTACCTTTCTTTGCTTATGCCTGGCTCGCTTGGCTGCACGAGAACTGCTTACTGGTTTGGTTTCAGAGCTGTTTATAAATTGTAGTAAGTCTTCCACCTTTCTGTGGTCAACAACACTTTCCCTTTCAGAGATCTGATCTGGTTTCTTCGGCTGCTCCTCTTTCCTTTTTGTTAAACGTAAACGAAGCTTTTCTCGCATCTCTGCATAATTTCTACTGGTTGGTGCAGCTGGAGGCTGAAGGATACACAAGAAAAATTGAGTAACTAAATAGAAAAATGTCACTGACTTAATGCCTTGGAGATTTTGAAATTTCAAAATACTCTCCCTTCAAATAACATGGGAGGTCTAAACCTGACTATCAAACTCACTGTTTGTATGTGAACTTAAAGTGTATTTAACAGGCAACAGACCTGCCAGACTTGGTGCTGGCTTCTGAACTACATTTTACAACTGAAAGAAGAGCTGATCTTGAGGAGGACGGCATGAGTGAGAAGACAACAAGAAATAACCTCTAAAAGCAAGAAAAAAGAAATACTGTGACTTTTATTTCCATATTCTCATGTGATTGGTACACTGTGCTTGAAAATTTCAAAGGAGCAGACACTGTCTCTGTTTTTATTTCCTATGAAATCTATTTCAGAGGTTGGGCTACACAGGCCTCTGGACTGTACCTGTGAAGGGCTGATTATCCTGCACTGAAACCTGTCAACACACCCTCCAGCAGAGTCCCATCAATAACTTAACACTGCTGCAAGTGGAATCCTTGCATCACGTTCCATATCTGTATTCCCAGCCGCTGCTCCTGCCTTCTCATTGCTTCTCCCCCTGCCTATGCTTTACCCTCTCTGCTCCTGGTACCAGACCTGGTGCCCATCTGTTAGCAACTACACCAGTTCAACTCACTAAACCAACAAAACAAAGCCTATTAACTTAAAAATTTGGCCACTTCAAATTAGTAACTTACTGTGCAGTCAGGTAACTATCAAACACAAATCAAGCATGGACATGGTGGGAACACACAAGGAGAAATGGGATCCCCTCCTTGGCCCTTTAAGCCACAGGGCAAGGGCTTTTAATTCACTTGAAGAACTAAGATGAAACTGACCTGATGAAATAAATGGCAAATAAACCAAGCTTTTATTTCAAATAGGAAAAATGCCAGTGACTCAAATTGTACCAGTGAACTGTTTATTAAAACACGCCATACATAGGTTTACAAGCTAAGAAAAAATTAATGTGTTATATTTTAGCTAAGAATCTTAGCTTTTCTTTTTTTTTCCTTTTTAAAAATTGTATTAAAGTGAATACTTTGAGGATTGCTATTTTTACAGATCGCAGACTAGCTCATAAAATGCTGTAAAGATTCAAAGTAATACCCTATATAAAGCGTACTTTTACCTAACTTCATCACATTAATTGTAACTACAGTACTACAAAGGATGAATGAATTTCGTAAAGTTATTTAAATGGCTCAATTCCCCTGTATGCTGTTTCAGTCAAACATGGCATCTATTATCTAAGACAGTTGCTTCCTAAATCTCAGTCATTTTTATTGCTCTTAAATGCTTTGAACTGGAAAGGCTTATTTCAATCCTTCATTTCAAAGAGGAAAATTACTTTTTAACTCCTTTTACAACTTCTTGAGTGAGTTTCAATGTCATCCCCTAAGATGCAATCTGATAAATCACATGCAACTGATGATGAGTAAGTGAAAAAAGCAAACAAAAGCAATTTACAATACAAAAACTTACTCCTCCATGGCCGAAGAACTCACAGTAACAGCAGTCACAGTATTTTCCTTCCTTCTGATTTGTGGAAGTTGAGGTACTGGAGCTATGCTCTGAACAGCTATCTTCATCCTGGCTCTCCTCTCCATCATACTGCTGATGATCATACGTGTTACTGTTCTCACAGCGATGGCCCTCACAATCAGGATCACTATGTTAAATTAAAAAAAAAAAGAAAAGCTAATAAAACCTTAATAAAAATAAATAAGGTATATAATATTATTATATATATAATAATAATAATGTTTTTTTAAAAGAAATATATACATGTCCTGTCTCTACCAGGAACAATGGCTCTCAAATTGGGATATCAGCCACCAATGATGCATCAAATTCTAAAGCTTTCATTCACTAGCCTGCCAATGGAGACATTCAAAACCAAGTATTGGGATAAAATGATACACAGGAAAGTGAACTACAAAAAACTAATTTAGTGACTCCCTGAACAAGCAGACTAGAAAGTGAGTTTTCTAATTGTTCTTCCTGGCTTTAAACAGGTGAAGTATTTTAGAAGAAGTGACTCTAGCTTTTTAAAATGGAGTAGTTAAGAAACTGCTGGCCATCTCACACTTGTGGCATCAAGAAGATTTTAAATGCAGTTGCAAATCTCCTGGTCTTATATTTTCAAGCTCTTGACTTAAATAAAAAAAACCCAAGGTCAGCTAAAGCCTAAAAGTTCCCATTACCCTGTCTGCAACTTGATTTTGAAGGGGAAATACTAGCACATCTCCTCAATAAGCAGGCACATGGTAGTTGATTCCCCCAGAGCTCTGTATAACTGTGCACACACCATTTCTACTGCCCAGGGCTTCTAAAACTGAGGTGATTTTGCTTCAAAAGAAAGTAGTATCAAAAAATCCCCTCATTTGTCTGTCCTTAGTATTTCTTTGTTCTTATGTCAGAAAGGTAAAAACAGGCCATAGTCTGACTTATCTACAGAATATGTATAAATCTTCCTTCTAACCTCACTCTCCCACCCCAGAATGCAATCACTGCTTCTGTGTCTGCCAGTTTATTTTTTTTTTTTTTTACAAACTAAAAATACCATGTTAGCACCTGGAAACAATGATAAAAAGTTGAATTTCTACTGTGTCCATATTCAATTATCTCCCTGCACTAGGTAAGAAAAATTCTCAACAAAACTGCAATAATTTCTCAAGTATGAAAGAACAGTTACTTGTCCTGAGATATCATCAGTAAAAACAGTTGAAACAGAAATAAGGGCATTTTTAGAAGCATTTTACCCAATCTACCTAAATCTCACATAATCTTCTGAAAACTTACAGCAGCCAGGAGACTACATTCATAGCATCCATGATCACATCCCTACAGGTCACAGAGAGCTTAGAGCAATGACTCAACTGCTTTTCTGTTATGTCTCCACCCTTCAGACACATCAAAGGGCTGGCACCATTGTCAGCCTGCCACAGCACATAACATTACCAGAAGACGGCTCCACCAAAGTCCTTCCCAGCTCCAAGACCTTTGAAAAACTTCAGAAACCACAAAATCCTTCCAAACTAAACCACGTTATAAATGGTGGGACTGATATCTAAGAAGTCTTAAGTGTAGTCAGGAAAATGTGTCACTACGTGGCAGGTTTCAAGACCTCTTTATATTTTGAGCTGAATACAGAGTAAGTTTTCACAGCTTTCCATTCCTGTTTGCCATGTAATGCCAAAATGACATAAAATAGATATGTTACAGAAGAGGTTTGTGTCTCAGCAGCAGCAATCATTAACCAGTAATCTGAGTAAGAAAGAACACTCTGACTTGTATATCCAAGGAACATTTCTAAAAGTGAGCAAACATTTGCTTTCAAGCCTCCAAATTCAGTAACTGGACTTCACAATGGAAATCATAATTGTGAAGTCTCACACCAAGTTACATACTAAGCACCTGCACTTGGTCTCATTTGCTGAACACAAACACAGCTTTCACACTACAACCAGTGGCAAAGAAGGTTATCTGTATTTTCATTTCCTTTCAATTGTAAAAAGGAATGGCAAGAATAACAACAAGCTTACCTGCAGACACTTGGTGGGGCACTTACAGAGCTGTCTGTGGTTGAAGTAGGAGGTGCAACTGTAGTAGGACAAAGACCTGAATGAGGATCCACAAATCCAGGGGCTGTTGCAGCAGTTTTGGGGAACGAAGGAGCAGCAAGATTTGGAAGATGTGGTGTGGAGGCTGGAGACAGTGCTGCAGGAGACAGTGAAGGAAGGGATGCTAAACTGGTAGGACTATTTCGTGGTGCAACTGGTGCAGAATGTCTATGGTCCTCTTTATTAATGTTGTGGAACACTTCACCTAAATTGGGGGGGAAAAAAAAACCACTTACAGTAAAAAATAATTAGTAAGTCCCCATAAACCATCCATAAAATCTTACAAAGTATTTTATATCCTCAGCTTCTATAAAAATCAGCTGTATTTGAAGTAATTTCAATTACCAGTTTCACACCCTAACATCAAGGTCTTTCACAAGTTCTTCAATCCAGAAGTACAGAGACTAACTCAAGAGCATTAACAGAAATTAACAAAAATCAAGATGCATAATATTCTAAATTTAACATTTACATAAATCCTTATGGTTAGCTAAATGTACTTGAGCCAGTTACTGAAGCTGTGAGTTACAAATCCTTACCTATTGATGAAGGTCTCTTGGATGATACTTTGAACTGGTTGCTGCTTGACTGCACTGTAGTTGCTGTGCAAGAGACAGAAGAAGTGGCAGAAGAGGTTGCCATGACAACTTTATTAGCTTCCATAAAGGCATCCTGGAAATTGTACAGACATTTCTTCTTTGCAGCATTTTTTTTCTCTTTGCTCTCAGTAACTGCTGTTGTTTCATTGCTAGATGTAGTAGGAAGTGCTTCAGGTCTTATTTCTGAGAGTGCCGGTGCTAATATGTCACTCCCTTCAATTGAAACACACAGAGTAATTAAGAATCACATAATTACTGGAGTGTCTTTAAAGGGTTTAGAATTACACATTCAGTAATTCAGATGCAGACATAGGATATATTGTTAATGTTGCCTTAGTAGGATTAGTGAAGGGAATCTTCTACTTTTCCTCTCCATCCTTCCAAATAACATAGCTGTAACAAAACATGCTGGGAAGTCCCAGAGCAGAATCATAAACTGAAAGATAGAATTCTAAGAATGTTACTAAATGTGTTAACAAGTAGCAAATGTGCTACAGATACCTTCATCCATTCATAATTTAATAATTTTAATTGGACAACATTTTACATGCTAAATATATGATCTCCACTATCTGAAATCCAGGTAGGCCACAAAAAAATAAGATGGAACAACATATCCCTTTATCTATACAAAATGATAAACCATTTGTTTATTTGAAATTCCAGTTAACAGAAACACCTTTGTGATAGATCTTACAAATGTGCCTGCCATCAACTATCTGTTGGAACAGCTACCCACAGCTACATTTGTAAATGGATGAGCTGTCCAACTGGGGAAGTTTTCAGGACACTTTTAATGCCTTTCTTTTTAAGTATCACTGTAGTAGCCTGAACAACTTAGCAGCAGATGAGTCTGAAAAAGAAAGCCAACACACAAAACCCCCAAGTCTCCTTTTTCATACAAGTCAAATAAAAAAAAAAAAAAAAAGGCTTTTTGTATTTGCTAGGATGTGAATGGAAAGATTTCTCTCTCTCTCTCTAATTTTCCTTTTTTTCTCTCTTTCACTTAAACCATTATGATTTCCAGATACCTCCTGGCTTAAATTAATCTTTTTCTAGATTTATGCCTCTGTCTTTCTGAATGATAATGCAGTTATCTGTGTGCATTGCAAGAAATAGGACACACGGCCTCATTACTAGTGCTTTTACTACCCTGTAAAAATAAGGCAGGCTTTTGTGGAGAAGTCTAAAAGTTATTTAAGTTTTCCTTTACAATATTAAACTTCTGGAGACAAACATAACTCTACAATGACCATAGATGAAAACCAGCATGCTATTTGTTTGCCTTTAGCATCTTCTCCCCAGGAGGTAAGAATTTATTTTTCAATTTTCAGACCAAGTGAAGTAGAAGTGGCAGCAAATCTGCCAGTATCCCATCTTATAAAACCATCGTGATAAAACCCACTATGCCTGAAAAGAAACATAAAACATAAAGCCTTTAACTAGTCAGTATGAAGTAGTAACAAACCCTCACCAGGAATTGTGTCAGGCAAAAATGTAGCAGGATTCCAGTTCTTGTCATTCATCACCTCTGAACCCCAAAGACTTATAAATTTAGAGCTATTCCAATCTGGAGTGCTTCCAAAACAGCTTGGATAAATATGATCCTGGAGAGATGCATTGAATACTTGATGCTTGTTTGTATGGTTCTGAACTGGGGCTGGTGGTAATGCCTACGACAAAAACAGAGTATTTTCTCCATTAATATTCTGTTTGCTTACACAGTCACTCCAACATCAATATTCAAATCATAGGGTTTTAACTGAGAAAAGCATTATCCAAAGCATAATAGATAGGATTTCCCAGAATGATAAAAAGATTGATTTCTTGATAATTAATGCATATATTACAGATTGTATGTACATGTATATATTTTACACTCACAAAGCATTGCTTTTAGCATCAACTGATGAACAAAAACCATTCAAATCTCAAAAAACAGTTGTGTTAATATATAATTAAAAGCAGTATTTGTATGCATTTAGACCTTGCTAGGAATCACTACCTTTCAAAGCACAAGCTGCCTAAACAAACTAATCTTCTCTGACATAACATTACCACAGAAGACAATTGTGAAAAAGGGATTACAAACTTCAGCATTGAAAATAAGGGCAAGAGAAAAATAAATAAAACACATAAAACAAAAGCTGATTATTTTCTTCCTTTTTTCATTTTCAGGTGGTTTCTAACTCAAAATTAACAGGCAAGGAATACACCCTTTCCTTTTAAGAACCAACTGGGGAAAAAGAAGGAAACACACACTTTTTCTTGTTTTATAGAGGCAAGTTGTTCAGGCTCGCCCCATTTCTTCTGGATGAAATTGTTTATACACATTCTAAAATAATCTTTTTCCCACAGACCTCATGCAATATAAACATTATATTCAACTACTGCCACCTTTAAAAAGGCCAAGGAAAAGCAGATTTGTTTTCTTTTTATGCTAGATTTGATGCAAATTAAAAGCTATGCAGAAGTAGATAGAGATTAAAAATATCAGTTGAGTCCAATGACATTTCAGACATGAAACTCATGGCCAAACAAACTACTTGTATACCTAGTCTCCCTTTTTTATAAAGAAGGATTTTCATCATCTGCCTAATGGTGAACGTGGGGGGGCTGGAATAACCTGCATTAAAGAAAATTTGTATACATGGGTGCAAAGAAACACTTAACGTGGTTTTAAAAGAACAGCAATGGGTTGTTGCTGGCACATTGCTGCTACAGAATGGAAGTAAGGAAGAGACATCAAAGACAGGAAAACCCGAAGTGGATGTCAAGAAGGACAAAAAGAGCAAGTAAGAGTCATCTTGGTGGACTACTCTACTCTCCTTGCAACCTTGATCACTGGATCAGATAAGAGATGACAAAGATGCACCTAATGACAAAGGCTTTACCCCTCTCAGCAGCACCTTTAAATACATGTGAAACAACATCCCCATTAATAGGAATGCTTGGTTTAGACTCATATTTCTGAAAAGCTGTCACTTGGTCCCAATTCTTGTTCCACACCTTTCTCTTGTTTATTACTTGTGAGATTAAGGTCAAAAGAATTTTGCAGAACCTGCAGAAATGCAAGCTTTCTTGAATGACAAAAAACACCTTACAAATATGAAGCAAGACTCCTATGTCTGTTTTCTCAAAAAAACCCAACAAACCCCAACCAAAAAAAAAAGAGAAGAATTCACAAAAATTTTAACTACAAATCTCAGAATATTATTGCCAAAATGGAATACTAAATCTTTCTGATATATATGAAATGAAGATTTAATAGTTCTCTTACACTGACTGAAGTCCCATCACTGCTTCCACTATGCAAGACTCATTTGACTCAATATGCTTTCTAATCACAGTGAGACATCAGTCTTCCTGACAAAAAATACTCTCAGCCATTCTGTATGAGCCTTCCAGAAGTTCTGAATCTGTCTTACTCCCTCGCCCTCACCATTCCTTGCAAAAGGAGTATTATAACCAAACCATGATTTAAAGCAACTTCTTATTGTTTCACTGATACTCAGTCATGCTGGTTTATACAGTTACACAGAATTTTTCCTGGGATGGAGATGCATCCATCAGGCTTACCTTATTGTGTGTGAAGGGAGAAGCAGTGTACAAGGTGGGATGGATAAGTGGACGAGGCAGATGAGGAATTGTATGCAATGGTATATGTCCATGGATGTGAGGATAAAGATGAAGTGCAGGATGTGCAGGTTTTTCAGGATTCATAAACTGGTGCCCAGCAGGCAGGCGTCCAGTTGCAAGTGCAGAGACTGTTAGTCCTGAGGCTTCTTGTTTGCAAACGTGACATTCACAAGCATTTGGACCTTGGTCAGCCTATAAAAACCCCAACAAAACCCATTAAATAATTGAATCTACTCAACATACACAATCTTAGTAATCAGCAGTATTATTTCATTTTGCATATATCAATTAATATTTTCAGAGCATCCACAGAAGTTTTTTCTAGTACCAATAGAAAAGCCTCATAGTGAAGCAAAAGCACTAGTGAAGAATCTTTATCTTACTTAAAAGAACACCCTAAAAACTGAGATTTCATACCATACAGAGATTTAATGTCCACTATCAGTGACAACAAGCAAAATACTGATACAAACCTTGACAGCATTTGATCATTACTAGGCAACTACCCCAGTATAAAAAGAAAACATTGAACTGGATTAGTATTTTCCACAATTTTCCAAGCATATGGAAAAAAATAGGTGTAGGAAGTAGTGCTAAGAGTTGATTAGCTGATAAAATTGGAAGCAGCTGTCCTCAGCTGCATTAGGCAGAGCACAAACAGCATGCACTGGTGAGACAAGTGCCAGGCTCAGTTCCAGGGTCCCCAGTACGAGACACGGACACACTGCTGTCAGACCACTGAAGGATGGGAGCATCTGTCAAGGAGCAAATGAGAGCACTAGGACTGTTCAGCCTCAGCAGAGACTCAGTGGGATCCTACCAGTGTGTGTTCCCTGACAGGGTGGGGAAGAGAAGAACAGAGAGGACAGTGCCAGGCTCCTCTCATTGGTATCCCATGAAAGGATCAGAGGAAATGGACACAGACTGAAACACAGGAAATTCCACTCAAATCACTCATTTATGAGAGTGGTTGAACACCGGAACATAGCACCTACAGCAGTCCTAAAGCTCCACTCGTGGTGGTACTCAAAACCCAACTGGACACTGTGCTAATCAACTCTCTCTAAATGATCTTGCTTTGACCAAGAAGGCTGGCCTGGATTATGTGCACAAGCCCCTTCCAAACTCAACTGCTCTGTAAATGTGTGAGGCTGACATTTCTCATAAAAATGTCACAATCACACCAATCATGACAAATCCACACTTCAGCAACTTGTACTGACCTCAAGGTATCAGCCTCTGTTGTCTCAAAAGAACTCAAGACTTTAGAAGAAAAGCAGCCCAGGAAAAGAGCAGCTCCATTTCCCTTTCAACTCATTATTTTTCCTGCCACTGCCACCTGACAGTGATTTCACTGATAGATAATTTTACCAGAAGCAATACCAAGAATACTTGCCAATTTCTCCTTTTTCCCACCAATGTGGTAGTTCACATTTCTCCAAAAATGTAACGTTAAGTATTAGCTTTCTAGAGAAGAACTGACAGGTTATGCTCTTCTTAAATATCCCTTCCTCTCAGAAACAAGTAACTCATTATTATCACTTAAAAGCATTACAGCCTTTAGCACAAGGTATATTTTAACAAATAACAGATTTCATAAAACAAATACAATGACTGAATCCATTTTGTGTAAAAAACCCTCAACTTTATAACAAAAAAAGTAGTACTATCTAGAAATCAACACTAATCTTCCAACAAATGAAAACGGAAAAAATATTTAAAACAAACTGATGCGACTTGAAACCCAGTTCTGACAAATTGGTTACTGAAAAGCCATGCAAGAGAAACAGAAATACTGAGTAAATTAGCAAACCCAAGATGTAATGCCAAAAAATCTCAAATTCACATGATATGTACCAGTGAAATCAATCATTTAAATACAACACTACACAACTCTGCTCTGATTAGAAGATAAGACTAAAAAAAGAAAGTCATTAAGAGTTCCTCAGAGTCATTCTGAGAATATTCTTATTCCTCAAAGAAAAAAAAACAAAAAGGCTAAATCTTTACTTTTATCTTGCATTCTAGTTTGCTTCCCTAAGGCAAGCAGACTTATATAATCTCATTTGATTTTCCACAACAAATATCGAATCTCTTCACCACTTTCAAACTAGTCTGACAGAGGTGTCACCCTATGTAATTTTTATAGCATTGGTCAGCCATACACAGAAAAAAATCTTCTACATACTTGCTGAAAGAAAATTAGTTTAATACTCCTAACACGTTAGAAAATACTTCCAGTGGAAGGTCCTAAAATATCCTAACCAGAGGATAACATCTGCTGGGAAATGCTTGTTGTCTAAGCTCTCAAAGATGCACCAATATGGACTCTCTTGCGCAATAAGGAGAAATAAAAGTGACAGTCTCTCTCAAAGCTATGGGCCTGTCTTGTAGCTGCAGGGTAACTCAAAGTGAAATCCACATGGTTACAAAGACAAATCCATTGGATACTTTGCTTTGATGCCCAGCTGTTAAACCAAACACTCCTACTTCCAGAGCAGATAATCTAGGTGTGGTTCTGTAGGTTGTCAAAACCTTCATAATCTTAAACCATTAAAAGACAGACAAACACAAACATCCCAAGTCCCGTGATGTTAAGTCATGTAACTGATTTAAATACACAGGGTTTAACACAGGGAAAGGTAATCCTCAAAGAGAATATGAAAGAAATATGTGTTAACTAAGTACTCATAACATCCACCCCCCCACCCTAATGAATTTCAAATAATGTAACATTAATATTTAGCAAAGGCCAGACTGATCTCCCAAACAGAAATGCTTGTTAGTTTGTTTCTCATTCATACAGGTAGGAATAAGCTCTTCCCTTTTTCCTGAAGCAACTTTCAATATAATTAAAATACGTCAGGTTTTGACTAAAAGATTATTTGACATGACAATGTAACAATTAGTTGTTTCAGATGTCACACTTACCTACTGACAACTTCGTATTTTAAATTAAAAAATGAACTGATGATGTAAATGTCTTCTCATTCAACAGCCACATTTCAGAAATTATTCTACTATAAGATGCTTTCAGATGACTATACCTGCTGACTGGGGTAAGAAGGTGGTGGACTATCCATTTTAGTTTCATCTTTCCTTAATGTCCTTTTTCCTAGAGACATTTCCTCCTTTTGAGTCCCTGGTGGTTCCCCACTGCTCTCCCCATCTGCTTCTTCATCATCTGCTTCTGAGGAACTGCTGCTAGTACTGCTCACCTGAGGAGACTGGACAACATTAACTCATTAACATGGGGACATTAACAAGGACAAGCATCTTTCCAGTGAGCACATCCAAAAACCAGGAAAAAATCAGGACACTGTAAGTGCTATACCTCATCTTTCAATGCCATGTTTTCGCCGCCGCCGTTCAGCTCGCTGTGGATTCCATTCATGTTGGCTACAACCTCTGCATCATCGTAATTATTCAGTGGGTAGATGTCAGCAAATTTTGCTGATAATGGGGCAACATCATCATCATCACTACCACTGAGGGGAAAAGAGGCTTAGATAAATCACAGTGCTCAGTTATAGTGAAAGCAGCTAGAATAGCAAGATGAAATAAAGTTGAGGGCATCCCTTGTATAACTGTTCCAATCAGGAGCCAACGGATAGTCTTCCAAGTTGTACAACTGAATTTACTTTTTCAAGCAAGCAAAATCACAGGCCTAAATGACAGACTCAATTGAAACTTGATTGGTTTTGGGTAAAATATTTTTCAAACACTGTTTTCTCATCAAAAATCTAGGGAATTAGTAATTGCAGGATATTGATGACCTTTAATTTGATGAAAAAAGCTTTATGCCAATGTCTTCACAGAAATTGTGAAATGGAAAAACCCACAACATAAAATTTGAGTTTTTCCACATGTTAAATGTCACACCAGTAAAAAAGGAACACTGAACACATCACAGTAGCTCTTAAATTTCTCAATAGCAATTAGTTTGTAGACAACCCCACATCTGCATGCTTTTCAGAATCTGCGCTAAAATACTTAGTGGAATTTTCTTGCCTTACAGACAGATAGTAAAAGGATGTGCATGTTTAATTACTCACTCCATGGAAGTGTCACAAAGACTGGTTAGTTCATGTTGCTACAATAATCCAGAGCTCTTAAAACTCTGCACTTTTATCTTGTTGCATTCCATAAAATACTGAGCCAAAATTTAATTATATGATGGTACCATCAGGCATATTTCAAATGTGCAATGAAGAAACAAAACACAGCAGATAGCATGAGACATAAAATGGCACTTCCCCAAGGAGCAGTGGTATTTCCCTAAAAATAGGCTTCTTAGAGTAAATAAAACTTGGATTCAACTGAACTAGTTTCTGAAGAGACAAATTGAACAATTTTTGACATTTCAGCACCAAAATTAGTGAGAGTTTATAGAAATGGCAAAGCACACATTTAAGAATACATAGCTGTTTGCAAGTGCTCCCCAAATGGGTTCAGAAACTACAGCTCTGTAATGAAATATTAAACCACTGGTGGTAGTAGATAAATGTTTAGAGGAAATGGAACTTAGTGACTGACAGTCACCAGAAACATCCCACACATCTGCACTGTCCTTGTTCATCACAGCGTATGAAGGAACAATACAGCAAATTGCCTTGATTCCACCTACAGAAGGTATTTAATTATTTCAGTGTTCCCACCACACAAGTAACACAAGTTGAGGGTTTTTAAAGTATTTCTTTAGAATATCACTTAACAGAGGAGACTCTTGGTTAGCTGTACCCATACTGAGTACAAAAGCCAGCCTACCAAGAGCTTTAAAACTCTCTGGAATTATGAAGGGGTGGAAGTTCATCATTAGACTAATGTCTCAAATCTGATAATGACTTTGATTAGAGTATAAGAAATTGGCTGGCAGATACTTCTGATAGGGACAATTTTTGATGCAAGACATATTCAACAAAGGTTCAACAATCCTAAAAGCCATATAATAAAGGCTTTTTTAGAAACTAAAGCAATTCATATGAAATGACAATCCTTGAAAGAAAGGAATGCCAGCTTCCTTGCTCAGTTTAGGAAAATCTGACATTTTAACATGATGCTCTAAAGGAGATCAGTATCTGATGTCCTTGTAATTGCAAAGCAGGAAAGCACACACTACAAAAACTTCTAGCAACACTGGCAATACCGTATGTTCAGAAATTTTCAGAAATTTGACAGCATCTTTTTTAACATATGTATGTTTGCACAACATACAGCTGGAGCTGTGGCCAGCTGAATACAGTACCATTATTAAATAATTTTCTTGAAGCAAAACTAGCATTACATAATGATAGCCTGCCAATGTCATTTGCCTGCTTAAGTTGGATTCACTACAAAAATTTAAGACAGAAAATGGAACTTACAAAGTTGGTGCAGAACCATTATCTGCAAGGATGAGTCTGGGATGTTGCTGAATTGTGATAGGTGAGCTGGAACCCGATCCTGAACTCGCTGAAGACATACTGGGTGGGCGGATCTCAGATAAATAATCCGGAGCAGAATCAATTTGTAGTGGTAACTGGTTAATGTGGATATCATCCGTTATGGGAGAATCCATGATGCCACATGTTAAAATGTGTGAAAGGCTGCAGTCATCACAAGTACATCTGTTCAAGAATGAAATTACAGATTTTTATGACCTTATTTAACCAGCATTTAATTAAAATAACCACATTCTTTGTTCCAATAATGTATTTCTTTTTTCCTTGAACAGGAAAGTAATGACTTATTATGATTTCATACTAAAAATATCAGCTCACCTTCTTCTATAATTACAGTTGGGACAGTCAGGCATGCTCAAACGTGATGACAGCATGTGTCTCATTGTGTCTGTGAAGTTGTTCTCCCCAGATAGTGCTTTCTTGTTATTAAGCTGAAGTAAACGGTAAAGGCAGTGTTTTAGTAGTGCAAGTCTTTCCATTAAAAATTCAACGGCATATAATGACAAATTACATAATTGAAAAGGGTTCTTTGGGCAAAATAATTGAAAACCAGAATAATTCAGAATAATTTCAAGATGGTGGTACTTTGATCACAAAAGAGGAAGTTCAAAGTTAAAATGACAAACATTTGGCATCAATACTCTTCAAATAATGTATGTCTCTACTATGAAATAGGAAAGTGGACAAGTCCATCTCCTTGACTCATTCATACGTACATCTTCCACAGTATTTCTGCCGATGCATTCTGAACTTGAGCAGTTTTTGTCTTGTTTCATGACATGCTCAAAAGGACACTGCTGAACAAATGGAGAAAGCAAACTGACCCTTAACTTGCAACTAAAAAAAATTAGGACTAATTTGGTAGCTACAATGATATAAAGTCAAGAGTAGCTGCTCAAAACAGGACTTGACTGCATTAGTGAAAAAATACAATCCAAATAATCTCCACCTGGCAGAGGCCTAATCCTGAAAGCACCTAATTTCATTAGATACCTACAAGCCTTAGGTTAAACAAGGATGTGCCTAAGCTCCCACTTCTATAGATGGCCAGACCTGATCCTTACCTAAGCAGCCATGGTCTTACAGCTCACTTAAGGCCAATTAGGATCAAGGAAAAAGAGGATTCTTCCTCAAGTCCTCTGAGGAGACCTGTATACCAGATGTTCTGAAGACATGGTTAACACAGGCTTATGTTCCTTATAGGAAAAAGTACTTACTGATGACTGCTTTGAGACACTGCCAATTTAAGCTTAAGTTTAAGTTTATTAAAATGTACTATCATACTCTCTCTGGCTCATGACTAGCGTTTCTTTCTGCATACTGGTACAGGAACGGAGAGGTTCTCCATCCAGAGTTGACTCTAGCTGAAGCCCACTGTACTCTTATGGAAAGCATGATGCACACTTGAACACTTCTAGGCTGCAGAAAAGAGTACTGAGTCAGTTTTATAATAAGGTAGAAACTTCTACTGGTCCCTCTCTGCTTACAGCTTAAAAAAAAGGAACACAGTTCTGCTCAGCCCTTTCCCCAAAGAAGAGATGCAGGAGCTATCTCTGGAGTCCCAGAAGGTGGAATCATCTGCCCTAATACTGAGGCTCACACTCCTGCACACACACAGGCATGTGTTAAACTCTTGAGCACAGTACTCCCTACCATGTACTTCAAGACAGCTCTACACTCAATGTATTGGCTGTTTTGGATCCTACTCTAAGGCAACAAAAATTCCCCTTTTTTTGTACAAAGATCTTAAACACCTGGCATTTGGTCCTAAGACTAAAGTGTTTATGTTTTACCTTGTAGTAAATGAGATTGTGTACTTTTACCTGCTCTTCTCGGATCTCATTTTTCTGTATTTTAGTTGAGCAAATTTCATGCCTGGCATAGTTGCAGAATTAGATTGCACAGAACTAGTACAACATACTACACTCAAGTTTGCATCTTACAAACAAATATATGTGTAGCATATCTTAGAATGGTATGAAAAAAAAATCCTACCTGCTCTTCGATAAAACGCCTCTGTTTAAAAAATTCCCAGTCTTCCTTTAGCATGCGCTGTTTTGTTTTCATTGCCATCTAAAACAGAATTTGAAGAAAACTCATTGATATAACAATAGAAAACCTACTTTGTTGTCAATTGGCCTGTTTCATTAAACCTAGCTTAGCTATACTGTTCTGCAAGTACTTACACACTTAGACAATACGAAATGTGTTTAATATGCTAATAATTTGAGTCACTTAAACAAAAGATTTTACATTCACTTACCTGATTTTTCACTTGTATTTTCCACTCTGATTTTTACATTGTTAGTCCTTATTTTAATATTTATTTTCATTAAATAGTTTCATAATATTTTTAATAAACAGTGATTGGTATTAAATATTCAACATCTCAGATTCCCTACAATCCACTAAAATCTAGAGATACTGGACTTATGGCAAGGCCCCAGTGCAGGCTCAAGTGTAAACCCTGAAGTACTACATGTGGAACTAATCAGCCAAAGAGTCAAAAGAATCAAAAGTAGTGACCTAGGCTAACACTACTTATTCCTCAGTTTTTCATGCTCCTTGATTTATCTAAGGCTGGAAAAATACTTCATAATTACTTTATTTGTCTCTCAAATCATATCACCATAAATGCACATAGAGTCCATAATTTTTTGTACACAGATGATATTTTTCTGATTCAGTAAATAAATTGACTCTGAGGGAACACAAAAGCTTTCATGAACTATAACACAACAAAATAGAAGAACAAAACTCGTCCTGTTGTACCTTAAAATATTTTAACAGCATTACTTCATCAGTGAGGAAAAAAACTACCTGGGTTATCTTTCAAAGTTTTTTAAAAAATTTACCCAAATAATAATCATCATCATAATCTATCACCTTATAGAATATAAGAAATTACTTCATAAATTAGGTTAGTGAGCCAAAGACCAGTAGGTTCCACCATTAGCAACATTATTTTTATCTTCAAAAGCATGCCTGCAGAAATTCATACTTGATAAAAATTTAAAAGTCCCACTACTGACCTAAGTAAATTATTGCTATTATCATTATTTAACTTAGGAAGATGAAATTTTAAGCTGGGGATCTGAAGCAGTATTAAGTGGAAAAATTTTGCCTAATTAATTTCTGAAACTACCAGCATCATATTTTAATTACTCCTGTGGATTTGGATTTCCTTTGCTCCACTGAGATAACACTAACACCAAAAAATGAGTTTACCATGTCCATGTGTTTAAAAAAGAAAAAAAAGGCACCCATGAAATATTCTTAAATCACTCATACAATTTCTTAGACACACTAAAAGGTACTGCAGAGCAACATCAAATTTCATCCTGGATGGACTATCAGCTCCTGAGAATCCTTGAGCTATATTTAAAGCCAGCAACAGTCACTGGTTTGGGTGCCCTGACACCCGAACCCTCAGCATCAAAGTCAGCCACCTCCATTCACTACACTTTTTAAGAGAAGACTTTTAATGCCAGAGAATGCCATTTAAAACAGCCAGTGCATTAACTGGGAGCTGCCTACTCAAGCCTGCCAAGAAACTGTCACAGCAAACACCATGGGGTCAGTCTTGGTACCTGAGCACTAATGGGAACAGGAGCTGACACTCAAGTTTTCCTACTTCCACCTTTGCAGCCTTTACAATACCCCATGTCTACAAGTATCTAAAATTATTGATTCCATTAATAATAGAAACCCACTTCTCTCCCTCCCTTCTTTTCCCCAGTGAATATTTATTTCACTAGAGCAAAGCAGCTGCAATACAAACCACATGAATTATGCCCAGGAACTCTCCTAGGGAGTGAGAGACAAATCCAAATGCCATCAGAAGAAAAAAATTACACTTCAGTCTTGTACATCTGGACTGAATATGCTATTACCCCTGCCCAATGGAGAAGAAAGGGCCACTACTACTCTCTTCCTTCCTCCCTATTTGAGGCTAAGAAATATTTCGGCTCCATTAGACAAGCTCCAAGACAGACAGGTGAACAAGTAGTTTTCCATTCCAAAATGGATTTAATCATGAAACAAAGCCAGCAGTCTGGTCAGAACAGAAATATAACATTAAATCATCTGTGAAAACTCTGATGTCCATACATATATCACAGGATGCTTGTTCCTTCCAAATTTTAAAGTCTGCACCAAATGTAAATCACACATTTGAGCTTCCCAAATTCCATGTGTGAATCTATTTTCTTATTTCACTAGAAATAATAAAAATAATTCCTCCTATCACAAACTCTCAGCACACAAAAATACCAACTGCTTCAATTATCTGCAGAGCCACCATAAACACAAAAAATCATTTATGTCTATGCTATTTTGTCTATTAAGTTGACCAGGAGTATAAAAAAATAAAAATCACACATTAATATGGAGACAAGCAAAAAGCTCTGCCTGAGCAAAAGCATTTTAGTTGAAAAAAAAACCAAAAAAACAAAAAAACACACACTCTTTGGCACAAAGCACATATGACTGTTTAGCCATTACTTTTTGAAATAACCCAGGATCTCCTCAGGTAAATGTAGTGTAAGTTTGGTAAGGAAATCAGAATGTGGATGTACAGGCTGCATACACTTAAAGCTCTCCAGTACTCAAGTTACTCCAAAGATTTACCTCAGTTTTAATACATGATTAACATAGGCACTGATACAGATGATTCCTTATTCTAAACTTTGTCACAGCATACACACATGGCCCACCAGTGTATTAAGCTATGGCTGTGCATGACACAGCTATCTTACACAGTCTTAAACAATTAATATTTGTATTGCTTGGAAAAGCTATTCTCTTTTAATACCAACAAGTAACATACTGTAGTGGAGGGTTCATCAATTATTTTTGCTGATGCCGTTTTGGGTATAGTTGTACAATACATAAATGAGAACCGTTCTAAAACTTCCTTTGCTTTTTTTAGCCTTTCAAACGCTACCAACAAAACCTCACGATTTTGCTGAGCCGAGAAGCAAGCAACTGATGAGCATGCATTCACTGGTAAGATCCATAGTTTCTGTAGCAGCAGGGCTTTCTCATTTCTACCTTGTTGACAAAACTACCACTGTAAATTCAGGTATGATGATTATACTGAATAACGCATTTTTGGTCGAAAGAGTATAACCTCAGGTTATATCACCAACACAGGGTTTAAGGCATGACTGTGAAAATGCTTTTTTCTACAATATAATGCCAATATAAATATCAGTATCTTTTTAAAATTTGATGGTTTAAGTTTTACATTTGTTTCCCCTACATGCCCCCCCTCCCCCACCTTTGCAGGTACTTTTGGTCATTAGGAAATCAGTCATCACATTAAATTGCCCCAACTGGGAGAAGAGTGCCTGTTTGCATAGGATACAAGCTTCACTGAGCAAATTTTAAAAATGCTATAAGATGGGACTTTGGCAGCTGCATGGTCACTTGATAAAAAGAAATACAGAAAAATCAGTTAAGAGCTGATTATCAAGTGGTTCAGAACAAACAGTCAGAAACCAAGTATGAATGTGACTCCACAGAAATACCATTAAAAAAAAATAGCTGAATGATAGTAGTGAAATGGAGTCCTTTCTTACTAGAGAAGCAATATCAGCCAGCCATGACACCCTGACCCCATGGGAAAGATGATTTCTAATAGCATAAAATGTGAGATGATGACATTTTACTGAGCTGCAATCAAATATATAGGTGCACAAAAGCAACCAGACTAAGAGAAAACTTTTTAAATCAAAGCTCACATATGCAGTCTCCAAATATAGAGCAAACCCTAAAAATAAAATTAGTTATATCCTGTCTCCATCGTTAAGGCACTGGAATTAACGGTAAAAGTTCACTTAAATCTTCAAGACAGGGAACAACTTATAAAGGACATTTACAGTGTATCGTAAGACTAAAGTATGCTTGTCATCTATAGAAGCAACATATCATTATAGAATCTCAAATTAGTTCCCCATATTCCTATTGCTTATAAAGCTTCAAAATAGAAGGGAAGTTTTATAAAATTCTCTATCTTCAGTTATTTCCAAGACATTTTTTCTTCTAGAACACTTAAGATTGAATTAAGCAGATTTTCACTCTTTCCGTAAGGTGCATTAAAAAATTAAGCTTTTTGAGCATGAGACAGAAGCCACAGGAGAAAATTTTGAAGAGTATAAACAACCACTTGTAAAATAAACAGCTATTCTTCTGACAATTAAGCTCTCAGCAATGTAGGAGTCAGCACAATAACATGATTATTTTCTGAAACATAGTACTAATTCAGAAGAATAAGCTATCAGATCATATACTTGATTAAAGGACTGCCAAATATTCAGGCATTGAGCTGCAGTTCCCATTCTGACAACTTTACAATGATCATCATCACACTACGGCACATGCCATAATTTTTAAAAGCTACCTCTTCCTCTGGATTTAATTTAGCACGCTTATCATTTTGAAAGCTTAGGGGGTTTTGTGGAACACGTTATTTTTATTTCCTGTGGCTCATTTACTGGCTAACATAATTATAAAATGTTCAACGACCATCTCTAAACAAGAACACAACAATCTGCCTCAACAATTTAAATGCCATTGTGCAATCACCACTAAGTCTTGGTAAGTTAATGCTTTTCTATTGGGAATGACTAACATGAATGAAAAAAGTTACATTTTGTTGCTTCAAAGCCCTGGATAAAAATACCCAAGACATTATTCTTCACTGAAGGCACAGTCCTGCATGGGCTGCTCCCACATAATCAGTCTTGAGACTGTTTGCATGACTCTTACCTGTTCATCAACATAATCATCTATTCTTTTCTGGCATTCAAGCCATGCTTCAGCAACTTGGCCCATTTCCTGCTCCAGCTGATGATACCTTTGTAGCAAGGTACTATACATATCTTCACTACAGGAATCTTGTGTTGTTCCAAGCCTAAAAGTTCAAACAGCACTTGTTATGGAAGAGACATTTCACTGAAGAATCACACTTTTAAGTTTGGCCAGCCAAAAACAATATTGTGAAAATATGATTATTGACATACCTAGGCCCACAAAGCTGCTTGTAACACAAAAATTGAGTATTTTTAGTAGTTTTCCAAAAACCATTCAAACCCTGCTTATTCCAATCTTCTGTAACCAACAATAGTAAGAATGTGGGAGGTGCCACATTTGCTAGAGCCTCTTTCCCATGAACAACCAGATGACAAGTTTGTTTGTTCAAATTTTGTTGCTTGATATATTTATCCTTTCAGGTTCTATGGGTTAAATATACATGTTGACTATCCACTGCAGAGCTACATAATAAAAATAAAGCCAAAGCTTGTTAAGCAGAACTCTCATAACCAGTGCTAAAAAGATTACTAGACGAGTTGGAGCTCCAGGTGGGAAATGTGCTGTAGAATGAGGCAAGTGAGATACAAGCAGTTATCTACTACCACTTGAGCAGCACGGGATTCAAAACATGGGTATGCCAGTCACTGCTGCCTTTCTCTGAGAGGAGCCCCAGAAATAAGAGACAGACTTACTTTCCTTCCTACTGCTGCATCTTTGCACAGCATGCTTCTGAAGTAAATATGCCAACTCCCAATACACTGACTTTACAAATAACAAAAGACAAAATTCTACTCTGTAACATGTGTTTAAACCACACTGAATTGTAATGACCTAATTGACATAAATAAACTGAAGTTCTACAACATTTTTCTACTCAGTAATTAAACTGCATGATAATTAATTAGTCACAGAGGTTGTGTAGCAAATCAAAGCAGAACAAAAAAAAACAAAATTGAAGCATCTCAAAACATGGTATTTTCCCAGTTCCAACAGTTCAGGGAGGTTTGCTACAGATTTTCATTGCAATAAGATGACAACCCAGCCTCAGAACCACATAGTCCTGCCTGTCACCTAGCAAAGAACTAAGTCCTTAATTTAAACTTGGCAGTTAAGCATAATGAAAAGCTGAGCAAACAGACAACTCTGTAAGCACCAGGTTACAGCTGATAGTGTGAATTTGCCAATAAATTCAAATTTGCTTTGTTGTTTTTGCATAGAATCTGCAACACGACCACTTAAGAAGGATGCACAAGCAACTCTGCACATTAAAACTTGGGATGTCCATGGGTTGGAGAGTACAAAAAGTTTCAAGGGATACAGTGCCTTTAGGATACAAGACTTCCCTACTATTACTGCAAACACTGTCAACTCCTGTTACTAGACCAAAATTTACTACTTTTTTTTGGAACCTCTGTTTCTGGTATTACGTAATTATGTGAAAATCAGATCCCTACTATATAAAAATCAGTAATTTGTTCTCATAACTGCTCCTGACTAGTACTGTTCCTTCACACAGTAGATGTGCACAAATTATTTTTAAAAATGTGCCCAAATTAGAAGCAAAATAACTAAATTTTAAAACTTTTGTATTAGCAATGCAACAACATTTACACTTTAATTTTTATTGTAACTCTGAGTAATGCTAACTTGATACTAGCAAATACACTTTCACCCCCCAAGACAAGTATAAAGCAACAGTTTAGTTAACATTTCAGTTCTCTAAACAGAGGTAGAGGATGTTCCTCTACTGCAGTAAAAAATAAATAAATAAAAAGGAAAACACATACATAATATTTTATTAGAACTGCCACTGTCCCATCCCATGCTGGGAAAGCAAAGGGGACAGAGAAGCCCCAGATATCACTCCATTGGTCACCACATCCCAATAAAGCAGTGTGGTGAATGCAGAAGGCATGTCAGAAGCTGCATGTAATCAGAAGTATCTTAACCCAATCAGTATTATTTAACCTCTAAGAAACTCTTCATATTGACACCTTTGAAAGGACTGGATTTTCTCAAACACTAATTATGAAAAGACATCCTTAGGGAATGCTGTGTCTGACCTAGAAGCCCTGCTGGCTAATTAACTCTTGCTAAGCCAAGGACAGCCCTTACAGCTGGTCTGCAGGCTGTGCAGCTGAGCTGCCCCCTAAACAAGCCACAGACCCTGATTGTGTAGCCAAGATATAACACATCAAGACCCTGGTAGTTTACCCCAGCAGATGTCCCCTGTCAGCTGTGGCATAATGACTGACATAGCTGATCTTGTACCAGCTAAGCAAACTCCATCTCCACAACGCTGCTGTTTAAACTTCCCTATGTGAACACCTTTTCTAGTCTGACATCTGATAAGCATCCTTGCAACTAACCACAGAACACTAACTACATAGTTTGAAAAAGCCAGTGAAACAAAAAAATTACTGTTTAAGCAAAGGAAGAAAGAAAGGATGAACACCCAAAAATCTAAGCTAAGATGAGGTGTCAAAATGCCATGCCACATTTCTCTTCAGGAAGAGAAAATATTGAAGCCAATGCTCTTTTGTAAAGAAACTGGCTAGACTTTCTCTAGTGATTCTCTGTTGACCAAATGTCCAGAGGACTAAGCTGACCTCTGCTTTTCCATAGGAGGCTTCTGTGATGGAACATTTCTCCACTAATTTCTAGTGGAAGTCAGAAACATATGCTTCCCAGAGAAATCAAATTCTGTCACTTCAAGACACAGAGAACTCAACAGTAAAATCCTAAGAGTTCCATGAATACAAACAAAAACTATGCTTATTAAAGAAAAAGCAGACATACACTATATAATCTAGAAATGGGAAGCTTGTGCTGAATCTTTCCTATCAAAAAACTATTCATGTCAGTCAAACTAGGCAAAACCATAAGTTCAATAGTGTTTCATATAAACTACCCAGCAAACACAAATGCACTGGAAAAGAAACCCCTGCAGGAAGAGATTCTGATTCCATCGTATTTGTAGGCTTTGAAGGTGACTGTCACCACAGTGACAGGAAAAAAACATCATCTGTTGCTCTGACTTTAATTGCAGTAGCACAAAACAGGTAAATGAAATGAAAAATGCTTTTCAAAAACAACCATCAAGTTCACCAAGACCATCTCAGGTCTGCAGAAAAAGGCAATATAAATATTTTTATATAGTCAGGATTGCTGGAGTAAAGAAACACAGAGAGGCCTCATCAAAAAGTATGGACATGATGAAGGATAGCTACAGAAAAAGAAGCCACAGGTCACTGGGACACAATTAAACAACATGCTGTTGAACACAGCAACAAAATCAGGTGTTGGGGCAGGGAGAGAAAGGCTTTCAGTATCAACTCAGTTTCATCTAAACAAATAGTGTAACTTATGAGGGACCTCAGTCTTGCTGAGCCTGGCAACAATTCAACTTTTTTTGTTTCCTCTTTTTTCTAATATCTACTAGCAAAAGGAGGACTCAAATTTTTTATTCCCTGTGCACAACATATCTTGTAACAGAATTACTCGAACTCTTCTGGTACCATGGAAAGTTACCCAAGACAGTGCCTTTAAAACAAGTGTACGCAGATAGTAAATGTGTCTTCATCACAAACAAGACTGAGAGTTCAAACACTTTGGCAGTTCACAAACTGCAAGCAGAACAACCCTACTAAGCAAATACACAATTTAATGCTTTGCGAGCTTTAAAGTCATGAGACCTACAAGCACACAGCAAAGGGGTTTCTCCAATGAAAAGATGGCTTAAAACTCCAAATTCAGTTCTGTGCACTATGGGAAGTAGAAGGTAATGAGCTTTAATTTTCTTGTAGAGCTGTAAAAACAGCAGCAACGCCTGATAATTGAAAACAGTACTATTCAGTCATACCATCAGTATTTACACAGCATGCTGTCATTTTACTGGGTAACCTACAATTAAGCAAATTAGGATTGTAATTCTTCTGACAAGTAAGTTATGACAGCAGTCTGCTCAATCAACAAACTGTTCAAGGGAGATCTGCAAAGATTTTTATCAATTCAAGTGCAGCAGCATATTCTTTTAATGCTGAGGTTGCAAACATAGGTTTTCATTTCTTCTTGAAATGACAAAACAAAAATTAGACTCTACCTTAGCTGTGACACCAGCGTTGGCAAGCTATTCTGCAAGAGTGGCTCAGAAAATACCAGATTTTCAAACAGATGCTTGTTGTGCAATTCCCATGTCACCTGAAATTTCTTCAAATGTTCATTTTCCTATAATAATAAAACAACCATGGTTAACGAGAAAAGCCAAAATTCTGTATAAGAACTTTTTTTTAAAGTCTGATTTCCAACCTACAGGCTTGTATGAGCTAGCTCAGATTTTATACAGTTTTAATACCCAATCCCTCAGAATTGAAGCAATTTTTAATTACTTCAATAACCACAGCATCATTCTTTCTATATTGTTTACAATTTATTGTATTCTATATTATTTACAATATATTTACATATGCAATGTCAACCTATAATCTTTATTCAAAACTGACATAAAATCAAATAAGCAGCTCTCCTCAACTACAGCTTAAAGAATGAAGACAAGACCAACAGCTTATTTCTCTAGTAAGCAGAACATTTTTGTATTGGAGGTTATTTAACACATAGTTGTATGTAATTTCAAGAGCTAAACCTTAAAACTACCATCATTAAAACACAAGAATTCAAAACATGTATCAAATATTTTTCAAGGCAGCAAGTTTTCCTACATATAGCCAGCAGTATGCACGTTTTCTATACCAGGACTCACTCACACAGCAGAATTAAATGCAAGCATTCTGGCTGTCAGATCAGCAAGTGGGCCTTAGGCACTATAACCCCAAGCACCCAGAAACCTCATTATACTCTGGAATTTTAAAGTTTTGTTAATAACAGTGGGTAAAAAAATAAACCAACCGAACATATTTATATCAGACCTGAAGACAAGACTATCAGCATTTAATAAAACAATTAAGTTCAAAGTATTATTATTAAAAAGGGTGGGTGGTGGGGTTTTTTGAGTTGCACCAGACAAGTGTACTTTTCAATTTTGAGTATCATGTCTTCAAAGTATTTTAAATTTCTATAAAATGCTAATAATTTCTCAAGGTTCACTGAGACAGGTTGATTTCTTAAGGAATTTTCATATTAAGCTATGAACAAAACCATCAACATTGATCTACAACCTCTTGTGTATCAGTTTGTGCAGATTATGGTTTATGAGGTTATTCTCACAAAGAAATATCAGGCAAGTTTTCTTTTCTAGTCTGTATGCTGTATACTTGAGAGCCCTTCTGTAGTGACCAGAGTCTTTCCAAACTGCTGTCAGTGTAATCTGTCATTCCCTGCATTGGTGGGGCACAAAGCTTTAGCTCCTGCTCTTGAAGTCGGATGGATTCCTTTGAAAGGAAGGACAACTGTTCATAATTTCAATGAGAAACCAGTTTCTTACAGGTGGAGGTTCAAGGCATTCTATGCCTTTCTACACTATTCTACAAGCAAAGCTTTCATCCTTGAAAGGAAGGCAGCACTAAGTTTAGAGATCTTAGCTGCCTGTGACATGTTTTAGCTGAAAAGACTGCTTCTTCTATAGTGTACTGCTATCTTGAGAGGAAACATCCATGCACACTGAAAAAACAAGTGACACTTCTACTGTACTGAAAGCTATGACATAGTACTCCACTTAATAAAAAGGTTATTTAATAAATGTAAGAACTGTATGACAAGAGACACTATCCTACATTCTCACATTTCCATTTCTCAAGGTCACAGCTTGGTAGAAAGACGTGTTCAGTACTGACTGGGATGAAGAAGGAAAAAGACAAGAAAAATATGGTGTATTTTGTGTTTTCTTATGCTTTGTTTTTTAAAAGAGGAGAAGAATTTTATTTTGCTTTTAATTTTGTCCGGATAGGGGTTGACTAGAGAGTTCAAGCATCAACTGTTTTCTCATGGCTATTATTTCAAATCTCCCATACCTACTAGTTTTCATGACTATTAGTTCACAATAATTGCCAGGAAAAAGATAAAATATTTTCTAATCAGCTGTGTAATTCCGGCACTAATGGGTTCATTATTGGCAGATCCACTTTGAGAAAGATAAGGGGCACTGCAAACCATTTGCTTTACAGCTGAAGAAGCTGAAATGCAAATCAACCTCAAGAGCAACTTTCTCTCAAGCACCTTGTTAGAAACTTAATGACTGTTAAAAGCAGCCAGTAAACAGGAGATAACAGTGACCTCACATTTGTATCTAAGTGATAAAGCTGGGAAAGATAATACAGACAACAGTAAATACAGAGCATTGAAAACAAAAACCCCATCAGACACGCTTAAGTTTCTTAGAAGAAACCTCTTCCTGCTTTGCCAATTTAATTTTATTGCCAGCCCTACCTCTAAAGAAACCCTACTTCCTCTCCACTTTATATTCTCATCTATGGCCATCAGAGTGTATGTTCCATCTATTTTTTCCTCTCTTTACCCATCTTTACTCATTGCACAAAGCTTACATAAGAAAAGGGACAGACAGGATGAGGAAATTAGCAAAAGACGCACAATAAAGGATTAATAACAAAACAGGATTAATAACCTTCTAAGACCTTAAACAAATATAATTACAGAATTTGTTTAAGGTATTACTCATCCAATGGACAGTTACTCAAGAAGAAATTTTTAAAGGCTACTGCCTATTTTATACCCAAAAATGTAATCCCAAGTCTAATATCATAACCAGCTGACAAAAAAAGCATTTAAGGAAGAACTTTAGAAATAATAAATTACATTGCAGATTAACTCTGAAGCAACACAATCTCTTCAAATAGCCATCCTAGATAGTGAATGAAAAGTTGAACACGGAAACAACATAAGTTAGTGCTACACATGGAATTTGGTGTCACTTAACCATAGTTGTCAAGAGACCATTAAAGATTAACAGAGAAGTGTTTTCCACATTAGGATCTCTAATATTTTGTAGATTTGCTTAAAGATTTGTTCCAAAGTAAGTGCCACAAACAACATCCCACTTTTTTCTTTGTGAACAAAAAATAATTTCATCAAGCCACTGTAAGAGATGCCTACTCCACACTTCTGAATATTTAATTGCATTTTCAGAATCTCCCTGTCTCTAAGGATGAACACAACAAGGACCTTACAATTTACAACCACAAAAGACCTGTGAAAAACCTGAAAGAGCCCAGAAACAACTCTGTCAGCATTAGCCCTGGCAAGCAGGAGCACAAAGGCTGTTTTTTCAGTCTTACCAGAGTAACTAGGAAGGTGCTGATTGTACACGCTGCCTGACAGAGTGCACTGTACTCTTCAAGTAGGAGTGAGATGAACTGCTGTGCCTGGGGTGGCCCTTCTGTCGCTAACGTTGATGCAACCTTAGATCCCAGGGACAAGTGTCTGAGCAGACGAACCTTCATTTCAAGCACATATTCCCTAGCTTGCTGTTCCAATCGTTGGTAAAGCTGGTACGGATCTCTTTCACAAAGCCTTTATTTTTGAAATATTTGTGACAAAAAAAGAACAAAAAAAAAGAGCATGTAATCAACAGTTTTCATTTCCCTACAAGTATTTTCCAATTACCATTATTATCATCAAAAAGAACCTCAGTGGCTCAAGTTTAAAGAATTCATTACTTTAAATCTCAGAGAACACAGTCCAGTCCCTTACTTCTACACTTATGAGACTGAGCTCCTGTGTACCTTTAGGACTAGTATGCCTGTACACCTGAGGAGCAGACAGATTTAGGACTTTACAATTTCACTTCAACTTGTGAGCTCAAAATCTTAACTCCATTCGCACCATGTAGGCACCCAGACTCTTCAGATAAGCTTCTTCACAACTTCTCCATGTTGTTCTTAACAAGTGACAAATCTGTGTCTACAGAAGAAAACTGAACACAATGGCTGCTTTGAACCACTTTAAATAATTCAATTTTACTCTAAATTTCTTTCCATAGAGTTTAAGCACGAACAGAATGCTCTGGGTTTTTCACAGCACAGGGAGGTGGGAAGAAAGAAATGAATGGGGTAAGTACTTAAGAGTTAGGTGAATAGAAGTCTGCAGTCTGCAGCTAACTAATCCATGCCTTTCCTTCACCACTCACAAAACAGTCCTATCATACTGCCATCAAGTATTCCAACATACAATACGGACATGACTTGGCACCACTACTTACTCCAACGAAGACCAGACACTCAAGTTCTTGCTAGCTGTGTCTAACAAGAGACAAGCACAGAAGTGAGAATTTCTGCCTTTTAAACAGAGTTACTCAGCCACAGCATGGTCTTCTGCATGTTACCTAAATGGAGGATTGTTTTTTAAATGCTTTCAATATCTACACTGACTACTTTGTAAAAAATTCCACATGATATTGGCACTAAAGACTGGACACACTGGTGCCTGCCCAAACCGCATCCTTTTTTTTATTTTACATTTTATAGACCATAAGGAACTCAAGGGAAAAATAATCCAACTGGCATTCCAGGTTTCCTCCTTTGAGAGCCTGGTTCTGTCTTAGTACTTTAATTTTCTCTCTCAAAAGTGAAAAACAGTTCTGAGTAACGAAAGCTCCTGAGTAAATAAGAGTTACACAGTGTATGTTCTGATTTCCAAAATTTTCCATTAAAGAGATGCATAACCAATAACCATTTTAGCTATGATTCAGTTTTAATTACCAACACACTATGCAACATTTAAACATCTTTGATTCCAAGCCTATACTGCATGTTTTGATCACTTAAATAAACGAAGTGTGACTAATAGGGAGGGACACTATATTACTCTGCTGTACACAACTCATGCTCGAAACCAAACAGTTTTTATATAAGCAAAGTGCAATATGCTTATTTAATTATCTATTAAAGCCAGTTCAGGTGTTCAGTCATATTAAGAGCAGCACTAGATTAATTTCTCTTTCAAATGTGTCTTTACCTCACCAGAATTTAGGTTCAACTAGAAATTGCACATGAGAACTACAACTGGTCAGACTGCTCAGATCTCAGCATAATTAAGCACATATGGAACCAAGGAGAATAAAAACTCCTTGACCACACATTGAGTTAGACAGAAACTGAGATGATCCTACTGGAGCTCTTTAAGATTTGCCACATTATTCTTAAAAGCAAAAAACCTGCCACTGTGGATCTCATCAAACCCATTTTCACTTCAACACCTACAAAAGCTACAATTACGACTTCTAAAACGAGAATGAAATTGGAGTACACCTCATCTAATGATCAATGTCCAATATAAGTTTTTTTTATTTTTATATTGAGGTATTACAATCACAGTAAGGTGTAAACACTAACTACTACTACTAATAACTCATGCTAGTTCCACAAGGTAAGATTTTCACATGGGGCAATTCAAACTTAACACTGTCTTATTCATAAGACCTTTTGAAGAAAAACATTCTGGTCCCCTTTTGTAACTATACATTTATATTACTATTGCAAACAACATACTAATTTAATAGCTTCCCATGCATTCAAACTAGTATTGAAAAATCCTGTATAAAATAATATTCTTTGAAGTAATATACCTATCCACCAGCTCTTTCATTCCTTCTTTATCTGGTACCAATGATTGGTCTTGGTCATCTGCCAAAGGGGTCCCAGCTTGGCGATAAATACATCGAACCATGTATCTGACTTCAGACCAGTAATTCTGAAGCTGCTGAGGTTCACGTTCAGGCTCTGCTGAATTTTCTCTGCATGTGAAGACAAAAATAATTACCCTCCATTTGTATGTATCACATAGGTGTATTGATTCCTACTATTCCAAGAAAAAAAAGTACATCTGAAAATGCCTAAAATAAAGTATGAAACTAAGTGAATATTGCCATCCAGAAATTACTGCTACCATCAGACAACCTGTTTCAAGAGTTTAAGCACACACCTACAAACAAGCTACAATGCTGCCAAAATCTGACGACAACCACCATACTCCTGAGGTTGAGTTCGGTTCTTACCTGCGTTCATTACAGGCCTCACAGTTGCACGCTATGTCTGAAGGAGAGGAATTGCTCAGATCTGCAGCAGGCACTGTCTGTGCACCAACAGTTATTCTTCCTCCTCCTACAGATTCCTGCTGTGACCCACTGTTTCCAAGAGGCATGTGCAAAAGGAAATCTTGGCTCTGAAAAAAAAAAAAACAAAAACAGAAACAAAAAGGTAGCCTTCAGTTTGGAAGGTCTGAAATGTTATTAGGTAGGCAAATATTAAAGTGGCAATTCTTAGTCCTCCATATATTCTGGGAGAACACTCAATCAGGCACAAAGAATTAGTCTTCCAAAAGCCTAATAAATGCAAGAGATGGACAGAGACTACAAATGATACAGAGCTTCATTTCTAATGACCAAAGTACACTGGTTATAATTATTCCCTTTATGTACTTCAGCATAAACAATGAACTAAGCTAAAGGAAGGCTTGCATCATCCTCACTTAAATCATAAACCAGCACTATCTCTTCAGTCTCCATGTAACAGTATGTTTGGCTTCCAGAGTTTAACAATTCCTTCAAGTAAAAATCATAACATCTCCTTGCTTGTGACATCTAGACATAGTATTTCATACCAATTTCAAAGCTGCTGCCATTGGAAATGGATCTCCTGTGCACAGTGCTGTTCAACTCTAGCAGATGACACACACTCGCTCAAGACTGCTGCTATTTTCACCTCCAGTTTCTCTCCCGTCTCTGTGCTCCAGCCCCAGCACATGCCATACTTCTCTCCTGCACCCTCCCAAGTCTGCCACCAGATTTCTGTGGCACCAGGCAGAGACCTTTCTCACATGAGTACCATGACTGAAGGTGGCTTTTTTTTGTGCCCCAAATCCTGGATCAGGGTGCACATAGGTAAGAACAAACCCACATGCAGTTGCTACCAAGCAAGCTAATGAGAGCAACAGCAACCTGAGCACAGGAACATCGACAGCAAACCAACTGTACTCTGACTTGCAGTCACCGTAAAAAAAAATTTTTTTAGCTAATTTTGGTTTTTTTTCTCCGTTTGCTTCTCTAATTTGACTAGTAACCCAAATTATATAGTTGCCTTCTTAAGTCAAGCTTCCAATCTTGGAAAATCTATTTGCTGTCTGCTTTTAAAAATTCCTCTTAAAATAAAGTGGTTGCCAAATTAAAAAAACAATGTAAACTTTTATTTACACCTGGAGTATCTGTAACTTTAAAAAAACGTGTAGGAAGAAAATCCTGCCTTCCTTGCACACTAATTTTTTTTACTAGTTTCTTAATCTAAAAATTTTACCCAACTGATGCATAATGTGCCTAGGTCCTGCTGTGCTTTGAATTCTCTAGGATGTGTTTACCACCACACCAGCACTATAATTCCCTTAGAAGTAACCTCTTTTGATTAGCTCATTACCCTTGTTACTAGCAACATTATCTGTAAACTCAAGTTGTATACAAGTGATATACTCTTAAATTTTCCTCCCAAAAACGTCCTTAACAATAGTTTTAACACAAGCTTAACAACACCCTCTATACAATTGTTCTTCACAGTGATTTACTGAAATAAAAACCTGTATGTGCCTACGGGTGTGTGCACAGCCTGTTAGCTCTCTGCAAGGAGATGTCAGCTGCAATCTACAGTACTTCCAATTATCCCAAGTGTGTGACTTCCCAGGTCAATTGTGAAGATTTGGTTCTGCAGTGTAACACAGTTTACTTCTAATGAGGTTTTACTGGACCTGTCAAGGAACTTGCAGTATCTTCCTGCAACACTAAGCACAGCTCTTACATGAGGTTGAATTCATAACTTGAAATATTAGCACCACATATTAAATTGGTACTTGCAGTGCTACGAAGACTAGGAGACTGTTACACTCATGCTATGCAAAGTTGTGCTCCTTTACTAAAAAATACAGGAAAGAAAAGACAGAGGAACTCAGAAATCTGCAGGGAGGTGTCAATGCAAATGCAATGCTCAAGAAGTCCTCTGAAAGAACAAGGAAAATTCAGATAGTTTACTTCACAAAGAGAGGAAAATGCAGTATGAGCAGACAGAATAGAAAAACATTTAATGACTAAGGTCATGTAGGTAAAACTAGAAGAAACTGTATTTAAGTACAGAGGATAAGGACAAAGCTTGAGATCCAATGAATTAAAAGCAAAATCCTCAGTGAAAAACAGATCCAAACCTTGCTCTCCTTAAAATTCCACAACTCAGAACCAGAGCTCCTCACTTTTGGAACAACTTTCCTGTTCAGCTTGAATAATACCAATTCAAAATTGCCTAAAATGCTTTTTACACTTTTACAGTTCCTGTGGTTCCAAAGCACAAAGTGACATGCAGCCCATAATTAAGCATCCTCTCAGTCTACTGAGGTACTTGAACTTACCACGAGAGACTGCTCTATTGTAGCGTGCCTCTCCTCCTTTTCGACTGTTCTTCGACAGTCTGGACACACCCACAGTGGAAGATGCAGCATATTGTTTGCTTTTGGAGATGTGGAAAGTGCTGTTTTGCTAGAATTTTTTATCCCGCTCTCTGAAAGCGAAGTATCTTTTCGTTCACTTCTACAAAGAAGACAATGCTCGCCAGTTGTATATGGTGCCCTTTGGCCCAAGCCAAAGGTAAATGGTGTCTACAAACAAATGTTTTGATAGATAACTGGTTATTCACAGAATACATATCAGAAAAGGTATTCTGATATTTGAAACAAATAACAAAACCCCCAAAAAACAACACACATGTTTTACTAGTCATTGTAAAGTGGTGAATATTGGAGTGTCTCAAAATCAAACCCAGTAGTCTCAATATCCAGGAGGCAAACAATTCTGACTATTAATACACTCCCATTTAGAAAGAATTGCTTTCAAGGAGCATGGTCTACAGTCTTTCCCTCTAAAATATTTTGGCCTAGATGTAATAATCTATTAAGTAAAATTAAAAAGGGATATTTACTTTTACCATCACCATTTACAGATAAAAAAGAAAAATATCTCCTCTTTAAAGATCTGTGACACTTCCTTTTATAATACTATCCAAAAAGTCACTTTCAGTGAAGCTTACTACAAAATAAAAGTTTAAATTAGTTTCAACAAAACGAATCAGTAGGGTCCTAAAATCCACTATCAGCTATTGAATCAAGTAGACTTGGCAACTTACGAGGACAGAGGTACTTAAAAACCTAAATTCTTTTCCAAGATTCTACTGTGCCTGAAACTATGGTTCAGCCATGCAATGCTGATTCTTCACCAAAGCTGATAATCAAAAACAACTCAAGCAGCACAAGACAAAGAGAACCCAATTTTATGAGACATAAGAGAAGATTATTGGAACAAAATATCATGTAATGGCAGAGTCATAGATTTTCCCAATTTTATTACAACTACTAACTCTGCCTTAATTAGCAACATCTTCTATATAAGCATCAAAATAGTTTAATTCTTTCTCAAAGAAAAAGCGTAGTTTTAAGTAATCCAAGCATTGCTCTCAATGCTGCTCCAATCTTAATACTAACAAAAAATATAGCTTTAAAGATCTTGTAAGGCTGAACTGCACAAGCACAGATGAACAGTTCTTTAGGGTAAAGGACCAGTTCAAGCTAAACCATAATTCACTCTTTTTGTCTTCACAGCAACAAATCAATTCTCTTCTGCTGATATCTAAAGAAAAACAGCAGAGCATTACAAACTCTGATTTTTGTCTTCACATTTGTAAAACTCACAGACTCAGCAATATGGAAAGGAGAACTAAGAATTCTAGATATAAAAACCCAAAAGACACACCAATTTCATCTCCACAAATATCTTCCTATCTTTCAAAAGTTCATGAGAAATTTAACAGATTTAGTAAGAAGAGCTAACCTTTACTCACTGCTGCCACCTCTAGAATTTGTACCTAAGCACTAAGGCAGGAGAAAGAACACCTCTCCACGAGTCTACTGTAGGTTTTTAGAAAACCTTTTCATGCAGGAAGACTCCCTCTTGTCAGCTGAAAGGTAGGGACTGACCAACTCCTTTATAGGCTCTACAAGCACCAACAGATTTCCCAAGTTAGATACTCCTCTTGGCTGACCTGCACTCAACTGAAGATCTCGTTCATGCCTAAAACCCCTGCATGCAGGAGGCCATAGCTGCTTATCCCTTAGCCCTGAAAGTTTCCTTCTTAAATTGTTTTTGAAGCCAGATAGAGTCTCTGTCAGAATGATGACATCTTCATAGCTATTTTGCAGGCAAATCCTTATGAACACCATTTCCAAGAAGTAGGAAAAGAAGAGGACAAAAATGTAAAAGTTCAGATGCTAAAACAACCTAACAGTCTTTTGCAAAGGTAAAGGTTATGGCAAACACAACTCAGCCACTCTGCAGGGACTTCTAGAAGTTAAGATGTGTGTGTCTAACTTGCTTAAAGCTGCAACACAATCATTAAAAAGCCATGGCAAACACAGCAGGAACAACAGTCTTTGTTAGGGTTTCATTGAGTCTGGCCAGAACAATATCCCCACTGGGCCCATATTTACAACAGACATGAACCTCACGTTACAGCTCTTGGCTCCTACAGTCCAATGCAAATCAAGAACGAAAAGTTGTAACTTTGACAAACAATCTAGACCATAAGCATATCTGGCACCTGTCATGACTATCCTACTAAAATGAAGCTATAAATTGCAGTTTCTTATTTATTTAAAACATGATGAATGCAGTGACTGTTCTTGTGACCACTTCTACAGGAGCAGTAAACCCTTGCTGGATAAGGAGAGCTTGCAATTAGGTTGCATTTGTATGTCTCTTCAGTGTCATCAAAGCAAAGTGCATATTTTGTGAAAAGGAAGATATTTTTCTACTAGTCAAGCTTCAAAAAATGTGGGATGCATCTCTACAAGAAAACACTAAGTCTCACTTTCTCTCAAACATATTCAGATATAACATTCATAAATGAAAGCTGGAAGTAGGACAAGATGGAACAGAAATAACTGCATCTCTGCTATGTATTTAGATTTATTTCCAAGAATAACTCTATTACCATAGAACTGCATAGATTTTAACATCCATATCCAATTCCAAGCATACTAAAACAAAAAATTTTACTTAAAAAAAAAAGCTTCCACTGCTTTTTAAAGCTTGAATAGGAAATCATCAGAAACTGACTTCAATTAGCAACATGCCAAACTCACACAGCATTCTTTTTGAAGAGTTTGATGTAGTACCTTTAATACTGTTTTATATCTTCTCCCATTAGCAAATAGTTCTGCTTTTATATATACCCACAAAATTTGACCGCACATACCTGAGAAACACCTGTGAATTCTGATCCAACTGAACTGTCTGTAAACTGTGTACCATTTAGCGAAACCTGGGAAAAAAAGTAACAACAGGTTGGTGACAATAGCTGAGTTTATTGTGAAACAAGCTTCATAAAAATTAAAATCTTCCTCTGTATCTGAAGACTGATACAACAGCTTTTAAAATGTGAATCGTTGTTCAACTGCGGAAATGGGAAGATCGCATTTTCTTTTGTAAAAAGTTCTACAGATGCAAAAGTTTGGATTTTAAACTTTTGCACTATAGCAGTTTCAGTAGCAACTCAGCTGAAAGAACTGATACAGGAAAACAGAAAAGTCATAAGCAAAACTACATTTTTCCTTCAGTATTTGATTCTTTGCATTTAGCTTTTAAACTTGTACTGTAAATCAAAACAATTAACAAAGATTCTTGTTTTTTGAAAGTTGAATATCATATTGCTTAGAAAAATATGCAGTGTTAACCAGAAGAGTATTCCACAGCAAGCCTCCCAGTGGCATTCAGCTATTCCAGTGCAGCAGCTTCCCTCCTGCCCCGGATTATAACTCATACAGAAACCTCTGAGATCTCTTCTACACAAGTGCTAGAGAGACTACACCAGACAGCAATGAATTGCCTTTTACAAGTCCCAAGGGTTCTCCCACAGCATTATTTGAGGACACTAAATCAAGAGTAAAGTCAAGACAATGTAAGAATCCAAGTCAGTGACAATGAAGAGCTCTTGATCGTACCAACTTGAAGAAAAGGCATTTCTAAAATGGGAAAGGAGAAATTTAAAAAAAAAAAGGAAAGGAGAAATAAAGCCAGTCAATTATTTTAGTCTCTCCTTGTTCTTGAGCACTGGTTGAGCTTTTTGAATTTCAGATATGAATTATCTCATGCCTCTGTTCCACCTTTCAGATATTTTTGTTAAACTCTTTTTTGCCCTGCAGTTTCCCAGCCATTGCTGTTGGATATCAGTGTTTCTAAAACTACTAAAGACCACAATAAAACCAGCCTGTCTGACCAAGAACCCCCACATCTTGTGTGTTGTATTGACAAGATTCAGAAAATATTTCTGCCCTGGGCCCAAACCATAAACTCTACTTGGAGCTGTCCTCAGTGCAAAGGAGCATCCTTCAGTTTTATCCATCTTACAGCATTCCCAACTGCTCAGTTTAGAGACAGGGACATTACTGTAAAGCTACTGCCTTCAGCTGAATTTTTCCAAAGGCAAAGTGGGGGATTGTCAAATCACTACTAGACAAAATACAAGTAAGAAATTGCACAATTTCTCTTCCATACCCTATGCTATCTTTCCAGAGTAGATATTTAAGAAAAAAACCCAAGCATCTCAGGTCTAAAATTATGGGAACAAAAATGCTGATGTGGAACAAGTTCCCTATTTTTATTTAGACAACTTCCAAAAAAATATTTAAAAAATAAGGGTTGTTTGATTAAAAGAAGTCTTTTCATCAGGAAAAGATATCCTCCAGTCTGGAGGTCCACCAGTTCCTGGCATGCATATACATTCAAAAATAAAGAAATCAGCATGAAAGTTTAGAATTAAATAGTTATCTGCAGTTAACAACACATTTTTGGGAAAAATTAAGAAAAAGACAAATTTATCCAAAGACATTACTTATTCATTAAGGGAGTACATTTACCTTCTTTACATTCAAGACAGTGATATTGAGAAATACATGAGCCATCACATTGAAACATGCAGACATTGAGTGACCAAGCTAAAGGCGCTCAGAAATGTTACAAAAGTAAAGATGAAAAACAATGGGAGGTTTTTGTTATCCACTAAATGTCACAGGAAGCCAAGGCAAAATACTGACTATCAGGAATGACTGCTACATGGAACAAGCTGTCAGAAAAGACATCTCTTGATCCTAAGCACTGTGCAGAATTTGCTTAAAAATATTAGTGTAACCCTCCCCCAGAATTTAATAGTGACCTAAATATCTGCAGGAGGAACAAACACCAAGAAATTTAAAGAAAGGAATTAGACACATACGAGGAAACAGAATCATCAAAAACTAAGTGTCTGTAGGCAATGAATTATAAGACAATGTATGTGAGGCCTAGAGGAAATATAACAATCACAAAAAGAGAAAGACTTAAGTGGAGATGCATAATGACATGACAGGCAAGGAAGGAGATGGCTAAATAACATATTAGAGAAAATATTAGAAGAATCTTGTAAAAGTTGTCCAAAAGAGGCTCAAACAATAGCAAGTTGAAAAACAAAGAAAATATGAGACAGTCTCACAAAAAATCAGGGAAGAAAAAAAGAGTATAAAAACTACAACTAAATCCTTTCTTGAGGCACATGAGCAGCAAGGAGACTGTCAGGAGCATTAAGGCTACAGTAAGTAAACAAATAGAAGCATTAAAAAAAAAAACTTAAATAATCTAAAGTCAGGGTGATTTTGCCCAGAATTATTTTTTGCATGTTCATTAGGGAGGAACTTAAAGACATTCTCCCAGTGAAAGGCCTTTATGGAATAAGCACTAGAGGATCTGTTTCAAAGCAAAGCAGTGCTAGGTAAAAAAAACCAAAAAAACAAAAAACAAACAAACAAAAAAGACAATACAGAGAAACTGTTCAAGTGAAAAATGAGCAAACCACGAAGAGTGGATGACATTCAGCCAAGAGTCCTAAGGAAGCTCAAGGATCTCAGAGTCGCACTAATAATTCCAGTATGTTAATGCTTGCTTTGTGCTTTACCAGTACTAGAGGAGCAAATTATTTTTAAAATTTATTTATTAAGCTTTCAAAAGACAAATTGCAGTTATCCAAAGTCTTTAACAAGAAAGTGCCTGAGATGACAAAGTTAGCTAATAGCACTAAATTCTTCATGTAACTAAAGAGACTGGAGAATGGCAGAAGGACCTTCCAATATCTAGTTACTGTGCCATCTGTTGACAGATATAACTCTGTGGGTAGAGAATTCAAGTGGAAGTGACAATCTAGACAGCTGTCACTTCTGGATTACTCTAACTTTTAAAATTTAATTTTAAAAGCCTTATTTTTTCATTCCTGAGTATCCTTTCTTTAATGATTTTAATGTTTTGTGTTTTAAAAAGCTATTTTGTGAAGGTAAATGCCATAAGGAAGGCAGACATGGATGATGAGGAACATCTGAATCTCCACAAGCACTCTTCACCATAATGAAAAGCGTGTGTGTGAAGTAGTTCTGTTTTTACTATAAATTTAATTCACAATGGAAAATATATAGGTAAATATATCTTGTGTTTCTTGGAAGTTACTGTCACACAAACCCACCTTCTCCAAAATGTTGATTTTCCTGGAGAATAAGGCATGTAACATCTTGGCACAGCATAATTCATACCAGAAAGCATGAAGAAAGAGGGAATCACAACTTAAACAATACTGCCTGATTACACCGGAATGACCTTGAAGAACCAGTTGAGCAATTAGAAAATAAGCACTCAGAGACTGCCATAATTTGCTCTAATAGCCTGTCACTATTGAAATCAGACCTTCAGGAGGCTGAGTGACACATTACTAGACAACACACCCCCATCTGTCTCGCAAGTGAAGCCTTGTGAAGCCACACAAACATCATGAAAGTGAGAGTGATGCAAGATCTCAAGAGAGCTCAGAAAAAGAAAAGCACAGGAAGGAAATTTAGATTCAATTCACCATCACTGAACCCTAAACTGCTAAGAAAAAACCAAAAAACAAGATTGAATCAAACTTCTCCCAGAGAAAAACAGCAAGGATAAATTGCACTGATTTTCCCAGGTGCATTAGGAAAGATAGATCAGAAAAAAACCCGATGTTACCAAGAGACAATTACAGCTACACTTATTTCTACAAGGTCCTAGTATAATAATTGTATTCCATACTACTTGAATCAATTATCTTATTTTTATATAGGGAGGAGTTTGTTGAAACATCTGTCAGTATCTGAGTAGCCCTAAACAAACCGCAGCCTGCTTCTCCTCCCAAAACCATGCCACTTGTTCTCCCGCCTGCATTTTCAAGCCCAAACCTATTTGCCACAGCTCTCCTGTGCTCAGGCTTGCCTCAGGCACTTTGAGCAGTGTCCAGAGCAGCTCTGCCTCACCTCCCACTGCCATCACCCACCACCCTTTGGTGGCAGCACTCTCAAGTCCCACTCCCTGCTCAAGATCTCCCTCCCTGCAGCCCCAGTGAAGCTCTGGCTTGGGCACGCTCCAGTCGCAGCCTAAGCTGTTTCTCTCTTCTCCCAGACACAGCTAAATCGGTGACAGAACTGCTGCTGGCAGCTGAGTGATGCTTTCAAAATCCTAAGTGACTTGCAGATATGAAGAACGATTTCTTTATGCCTTTAGTTCAACAGATAGCAAACGATCTGATTTCAGTAAGTGAAAAGGTAAGATCCTTCCCCCCTAAACCAAACTGATTTAATGATAAGCCATTGCAAAAGTCAAATGTCTGGTGGATGAGGGGAAAGAATGATGATAAACGCATCAGAGAGACATTCAACAGTAGATAACAAACAAAATCTGATGCAGGACACCTCGGGACTGGTAAGAGCTGTGAAGGCACACAGGAGGAAGATTACACATGCACTGTAGCTCTCCTCATTCTCTAGTAGCAAGCACTGTCAGACAGGACAACACACTGGCCAGACCTCTAGCACAGCAAAGCTTTGGGGTTTGCTGTAAGCACTGCTCCCGAACACAGGCAGGAGTGACTGCAGCCTCTGCAGAGACAGCAGCCTCTGCAAAACATGTATTACAGCACTCAAGAGATATTATAATGTAAAACACAGCAAGTGAACTATCAACACTTATCCCTTCCTTAATCCTCTTCTAAGTCCACATTATACCCAGTTAACATCTGGTATAACCCAGTTTTTCAGAGGAAGAGCAAACTGGAACAGTTCTACTTGGCAGTGTCATCACTCTTGCCTATGACATTTATTTCAACATACTGATTATTTTTCATTTGCTTTAGGAAACCCATGAGCATTTTTAAAGGCATTGGAAGTACACTACCATGAAACTAAGCAAAATACCGCCTGGTTTCTCACAGAAAACGCTGTTTTGGCCATACTCAGGACACACCAGTGCCATGCACCACCTGAAAGTAAGAACTCCTGCACCAAAATGCAGTAAGCCCTGCAATACATCAACTACTGCAAAACTAAAGCAAATCAAAGCATATGCCAAATAAAATACAAGATATTCTGGAAAAATAGGTGCATTCCATTATTTTTTTCATCAAAGTACTTGTTAAGGGTGGTCTAAACTGAAAGAAAGAGTCCAGGGAGGTCTTGGTATTGATGAATGATTACCCAGAATTACACTCAGGAATCCTCTTGGAGAGGATGACCACATCCAAATACTTATGGTCAATAACAACATGGCCAAGAAATGCAGAAGAGTCCTCTATCACAGCATGCCTGGGCCTGCTGTGCTCCAGCTGGGCTGGCCCAAGGTCACTGATGGTCCCTGTCCATGGTCATCATAGTCTGACCCCCAAGCAGAGGTGAACAGGAAACTTTCCTAATAGAAGGGAAGATAAGAACTCTGCAGAGTTCTTATTTTTCATTTTTAAATAACCCTCAAAAGTACAAGAGCTTTTGTAGTAGGAGAGCATGACCTCTAAGAAAAGCATACTTAAATGGTATTTTTAAAAAGATTAAAGGTAAGAGTTTTCTTCCTAGCACTGGAGCAAGGAGAATGCAGAATTAGCATGCCTAACAGTGGGCAGGAAAATTATCAGTAATATGCAACACATTTCCAGGCTCATTGGCATAGCAACATTCAAGCAGCTATCAGAGTCCATTATTATTGGTTTAGAGGGAAAAAAATTAGTATTTTGCCATTAGTTATACAAAACTTAATTTCAAAGACTTTTGAATCAGTAGCTTGAAAATAGGCAAATGTTTGATGGGCAATAGGGAAAAGTTTGAAGGTTCCTACTCTATAGGTAGCTATGGTTTAGCATGAAGCAGTAGTGAAACATGTCTCAGTGGGGGAGGAACGAATAAAGACCACCAATTAGTTTTATTACCTATAAAGATAAAAGATGAACAAACTACCATAGTATTTCCTCCCTGATCTAGTAGTAGCAGTTTTGCTTAAGAAATGGGCAAATATCTAAATTTTTCATGCCATAAGCACACATCTCTAGTGACACTGAACAGGATGTAGTTGTACATCCTAACACAGACTTGCTTGCCAAGGAGTCTCAGGAACATAGGACAGACACTGACAGATGAAGTGGATACTGATTATCTGCAATAGTCACCAACAGGGAAAGTTGTGAAGGCTTCCTATGCAAAAAGTTCCTTAATTTTACTAAGGGTGCCAAAGTAACAAATAAAATCCAGCACAAGGAAAGGCAAGGTGATAATAATTTAAGTTCAAATATCCCTATTAAGGCAGCTGACACTTGATTTGGCCAATTGAGTCAATTTGCAGACTACCAAGCATTATCCCTTCCCAGCCTAGCCTGAATTAGTCTAGTGTAGAAAAAAATACACATTAGTCAGAGATACCACAAGTCAGCCCCTAGTACTCCTTTGAAAAGTTACTGGACTACACAAATTTCAGAGTACCTTTAAATCTTTATGTCAATTATCAGGGATATAAAAAAGTGAAAGCTGAGAAAGAACAAGCATTCCAAGGAGAGTTCTAAGGCTTTTGTCACCCTCCTGATATTTAGATTTTTAAAAAATTTTTACATTACTCTCAAATATAGATAAATGAGCTTTTAGATATGAAATAATTTAGAAGGAGAAACACAAGTTGCCAGAAGCTGAACAGTCAGGAGTAAAGCATTGATGAGAAGCTTTTCAGAGCTCCAGAAGGCAAAAGCTCTGCACATAAATACAGCCAGCATGCTGGCTCAACCCTTACTTACATTGGTACCTAGTGCACAGCACATCTATGTTCAATAGCTATAGTACTTAGCAGAAATCATTAAGAAGCTGATTTGCTGCAGAACATCACGTGAGACACACCAACTAGCTCTGAAAACCAGCATATTAGTGATTCACTACCATCTTGTGTATATGAATTTGGATGGGGCAGGTTGGAAATCCTGTGATGTAGCACCCACCAGCCCTTTGTACCATGCTCCCTCCATCATGCTTAGCCAGAGGGAATTACACAGTAAAAGGCTAAACACAGGAAATTACCTATGAAGATGGAAGGAGGAAGAGAAACAAAGCTGGGTCAAAGAAAGATTGTTCATCTGACTTGAGAACTCACACTTTGTTTGTGAAGACAAGCAAGAGACAAACAGGCAGAGCAGAGAGCCAGTGTCACACTCAATTGCAAATCCAAATATCTCCAAGGAGCTAACAAGGCTGTTGTTGAAGTCACTCAGTTTAGCCCTCCAACAGGTAAAGTATAACTTCATATTAGGGACAATATATTAAGATAAAGATATATTTGGCAATAGACACTCATCATGTTAAACCAAAATTAGGTACTCCCTATCCCAGCATCTTTACAGAAAATGCATATGAGCAAAACTGCTTCTCTTTCTTTTGAATTGTGCTACAGCCAAAATCAACTTGGTAAGATCCCAGGTTAAATCCTCTTTAGTCAATATAACTAACAGTCTTCTTATACAAATAATGAGAAAAAAATGCATATAAAATCAATATTATGAGATTTCAGTAATTTTAGTGACACTTCTATTGCAATTTTCATCTCTTTTATGTAATAACATTGACTTCCAGTGTTTTCCTTATTATGTAAAATCACAGCATTACAGAATCTGACTAACCTGCAAGACAGGTTCTCTGAAGGCTTCCCTTCTTCAAGTCATATTATTAGAACTTATCACTTAGCTTTAAATAAACATAACACTATTTTCGTAGTTTAATAAAAGCTAGTCCTAAAGTAAATTGCTGATGTCAAGCAAGGTGACAAGCTGAGGGTGGGGAGGCTTAATCTAGAAAGTTCCACTACCCTGCATGCAGGTTATGAAGCAAGTCTACCATGAAATACTCAAATCCTCAAAATTATTCCTCTCCCCACACCTCCAAGATCTCAAATCTGAATTGCTTCTTTTCCAACAGTGATACCCTTTAAGACCTTTGATACTAAGTCAGAATGTCAATGGAGTTTTCAACAGAAACTGAAATTATTTCAAACTATACTTTTCCCAGTTTAAGTCTTTGTTTTTATAGAAGTTCAATCTATGGAAAGGAATTACAGAAGTTTAAGTAGCAGGCATATACAGAACTTGTTTGAAAAGACCAGTACTTTCTGGTTTAGGAAGAGTTATGAGGTAAGAGTGAGGTCAGGGTGCGTGGGGAAGTTGTCCCCACTTCACCCATTTGGGGAGATATCCTAAATGACAACATGACAAGATTTGCAAGATGAAAAGAGCCTACTACCTCCTGCTAAAACTCAATTCTAAGATACTCAGCCAACAAGACTTTTTCCCAAAGAATTTCTGTAAGATGTAAGTATTTACAGGCCTATCACAGGTGTGGGGGAGGAATGATAATCAATCACCTGTACACAGAGCTGTTTTTCAAAATGAGGCATATTAGTAGTCTGAGAAAGTTAAAGGCATCTTTTCCTCCACAGTTTACAGAAGTGTTCATCATGTACTGTCAGCTTCTCTTGAATCAAATGCATTGGATGGCTTTTTAAAGTCTGCGCAAAAAGTATACATAATTAAGTTTTTGTTTTGTTCTTGTTTGCCCAGACATACACAAAACCTTCAAAAATAGAGCAGGGAGGAAGGAAATTAGACAGCATTGGATAATGGAGAATTGAAACAAAATCAGTTTTCTCTCTACTTCAGTTCTGTAAGACTCAAGTCCTCTGAAAATTAAGTAAAATCACCACCTCCGGTAGATTTACATAGAACTGATTATTTGCCTGCTGCATTTATTTTTCATTTGGATCTCCAGTGCCAAAACAAAACAATTCTCCTGTAGCACAGTAATCAGAACAGACTGAAGTCTAAATAGCTATTTAAAACTCACAAACCCATCAAACCTGGACTGACAAAAATCTATACTCAGAAACACAGCCATCTTAAAAGACATGATCTACACTGCAAAGAAAACTGCATGAAACTCCCCAGTGAAAGTTTTTTTCCTCAGTAGTACCTCAAAGAGACAACTTTGAAGTGTTACTTTGAAAAGAACAGATACTCATACTCACACAGATACTGTTACTCTGCAATGACTTTTAAGGAAGCAACATCTATATTCTGTGCCATTCCTCCCACACATTCTTCAATAGCACACTCAATTTTCTTTTAGCTGAATCAACCTAAACTACATCCTTCAGGAAATGAGCACCTCTTAGGAAATAAGGAGTTCACAGGTTATAGTGCCACAACACGAAAATGTTACCATATAGAAAAAAGCCACGGTCTCTACAGGAATTGGGAAGAATTCACAATCCAAAATTAAAAAGATCAAACTCTGATTTGTATCCTCTTACAAAACAGAACAATCTACATTGATGTAACTGTTTTAATGGAAGTTAAAGCAAGGTTGTTCTCAAGTAAGTTTTTCTTACCTATTCTACTTTATTGAACAAAGTCAAATTACTTCCTTGGTCACTAATTTGAATGATACCAACTTCAACTATTTATTCCATGAAACTTACAGATGGGTATATTCATCCCTGCATCAACCACTGCCATAGAATTAATTTCCTCTGTTTTTTTATTTTAAAAAATCTCATGTGACAACTGATCACTATCAAATAATACCCTAAGGAAAAAAATTAACAAATAAACAGTTGTTTTATAGAATAGAGTGTATAGACCCTACCAGAAGTCCCTGCTCTGTTCCATAGATATTCGAGTTGAATTCCACTGCTAAAACCAAACCTACATAAACTGTAATTAAGAAATGCATTTAAGCACTGCTTGGCACATGATCTCATGAAATTTGTCTTGACAAAAGCCAAAGACCTTCCTGAACTTATTACTGTTGGGTGCTTTTTCCTTAAGATATGATCTGGTATAACCCCTATTTTAAAACTGCAACCATCTCTAACAGAATTCACCTAGGCTCAGTATCAAACATCAAGCAGTGCTCTTCATCATCACTTTTCTTCTGTTACATATTCAGATGCTTTTATCTGATGAGCCATTTTCTCCTCGTGTTCCAGGAAATTGGAAAGGGTTAGACAGCAGGCCCTTGGAAGTGAGGGACACAGACAATTACAATCATTCTTCCTACAAAGTACTCACAAGAACTGGTAATTCTGGAAGAAATCCCTGCCAGACACCCAACAACCTCCCACTTGACACCATTGTGAAGAGATGAAAGGACCAAGATAATTTTTTTTTTTTAAATTCACAGAATATTGTGCACCCAGACAGAGGCCATCAGCACAGCCATCCTAAAGGTCACTACCCAAGTCACATGAAATTTGGCAACACTTCCACGAATACTGTTTGCAGCATATGAACAAATACTGGGTTTTGTCAGGCTCAGTGTTCTGATTATCCATCTCTAAATCACTATATCCCCTAGAAGCTTTATCAATATAATTTTATGTTTTCTTCCAACACAACACAAAAACAGCATTACCACAACTCCCTATAACCCACTTGCAAACACATTACTGAAGGTTTTCCATGACAAAAAGCTGGAAGATCCATGTCATCTAGGAATAAAAATACTCCTATTGCATCTGAAATCTAGCAAACTGAAATCTCCCTTACTTTTTCAAAAGCAGTGAACAGTAGGTGCAGTGCTGGCCCACCCTGAAGGCAGAACTGCCCAGCTGTCTCCATGGCCCTTCTCAAGGAAGACGTACATATCCAAGCAAGGGTTAATAACACCATAGTGAATCGACTGCAGTCTCTGGCGGTTAATGGTTAATTGCCTTCCAGCAGAGAAGGATCACTACAGGAGAAAGCAACAGATCCCTGATGCCATTGAAAGTGCCTATGCTTGCAAATCCCAACTTGTCATTTTATCTTCCTTTGAACCTAAAACCATCTGTCTTATCCTACAAAAACCGAGAAGTATCAGAATCCCAATTTCTACCATGCTTACATTTATAAACATATACTAGAAAAATATATAACATCTACCATACAGAAATACATATTTGTAGTGCAAGAAAGGAGAAATTTTGTCCTTGGGGAGCAGGAGGGGCAAAAAAAAACCCTAAACTTACACTTTTGCCCAACTGCCAAGCTTTACTCTGCAAATTGTAGCACCACTATTTGTACAAATGGCAGCTGCATCTGATGAGCCATTTTCTCATACCATCATAGAGGAAAAATTCACTTCCACTAAAATAAAATTATTTTGGTCATTAAAAATAATTTTTTAAAAATCTACATTTAAGCTTAAGGAGGTAAGTTAAAACAGAACTTAGCACAGAAATATTACAGCCTACTTAGCATAACAAATAATGACACTTCAGCAAAGAAATGGTGAAGACAGTAAGAATCAAAGCTCCACATTTTCAAGTAAAATTTAAATACCAGTCAGAAAGTTGCAATCCATAACATAAGCTTGTGTTCATCTTTATGTCTTCATTTTTCTCAAAGAAAAATGTTTTTAAACAGAACAAAACTCAACCAACTACAATAAGCATGAGGGTATCAGCTCTTAAATTGTGTGAAACCAAGACAATATAGCATGTCTATACTTGTGCAACCAATTACTTGACTAAAGAAGACCATTTATTCAGATTAAAGCCAATAGAATTCATATCCTTCTTTGTATTTTGCATTGTACTGATCTGAGGCACAGCATATCAATTAAGAACACATTACTAGAAATGGGTTATTTTTTAAGAAGTATGACCGTGCAGATGCATATTTGATTATTTGTATTGATGATTCCATAATTTCTTCTGTTTCATTATATTCAACTCATTATTCATAGTTTATATTTCCAACTGTCAGAATTTTTCAATTCTCATCTCCTAATCAAAAAATTGCATGTCTTAAAGGTGCACTGACACTGAAAAGCATCTCGTTCTGTATTTGCAACCAAAGAGCCTTTCTCAGATTAATTCTCTATCAGGATTGGGAAGTGAACAGGGATTTTGTTATACTAATGGCTGATGCTCATCACTACAACTGTGAAAAGGAAACGTCATTCCAAGATGCATCATGCTGTTTTCAAGAGGCACTGGGAAGGAAGGATTAGTGCTGCTTCACAGCCCTCTGGAGGAGACCTCATTTGGTCACCCACCCTCAAGAAATGCTTAAGTGGAACAGACATGGTGACAGCCAAACTGGGTCGGCAGCACGAGGCTGCCTCGTTTTGCTTAGCAAAGCAATACAATTCTCTGCAAAGGTACTGGGGGTGGGCAGAAAACAACATTAAACTGAGGACAGGGAAGCAGAGTCAAGTGTCCTGGAATACACTTGAACTGAAGGACAAGACTATCAGTCACAGCACTTGTGGATATGAAGTAGAATTGAAGATATGGACAGTGAAGATATATTTCAAATGAAGTTGAATCGGCTAGTGAAAGGCATTTTACATATTTCTACAGATAGAATCAAAACAGCTGCCCTAATCCCTTCACATTTTTATCACCATGCACATGAAGAAGCTTGCTTTGCAGTCACCCAAATACATCTGCAACTCAATTGTAATATAAGAGCTGTCTTTGTCTTCTGGGTGGTTTTTTCAGCAGCAGGGAAGAGGAAGAGAAATAGAGACATTTGTCTACAAGAGTTTTTACAAAGCTCTTACGCATCTTTTAAGACTGCATTTAAAATAAAAAGAAAAAAAACCTAGTATTTTGTGTAAATATATGGATAATTTGCAAAGTAAAGCAAACTTGAAAACCTGAAACTAAAATAAAATAATAGGGGAAGGAAATCAGGTCTTTCACTGCTGGATGTGCAGGAATTAATCGTATTTAATGAGTTTCACCACAGCATTAAATGCTATCTCCCCTAGCAGACAAGTTGAGATGGCAGCAAGCATACAAAGTAACAGAACAAACTTCAGGGTAGACAAGCTTGAACTCGAGTGAAAACGTACTTGTATCTGTAATACTCATATGTGGAGCTACCAAGAACACAGGCTTTCCAGTGGAAAAAGGGAGGGAAGGGAATTTTGTTTTAATTACACACATTACAAATTCTTTAGAAGCACATACCCCTTCCCACATGCAATACTTCCCTTCTTTGTAGCTATATATGACACAGCAGAACACAGCCAATCCACCTCCTACCAGAATTCTGCCTTTTCTGTTCTAGGAATATGTTCAACATTTTCTCAGTGATTTCGCAGCCACATGCTTAAAAAAGGCATCAAAAGCTAATAATGAACATGATTCAAGCATTCATTTTCCCAAGTACAATGAGCAAAGTGTTCCAAGCAGGTAGTTAAAACACCCCAAAATTCTCTCAACTAGCCCTGACAGGTAACAACCATGCTTATAATTTTTTTCCTAGCTAGAGTTGTTAGAGCTTTAATCTGTTGTTTCAACTCCAGTCCTGAACAGAAATACATAAAACAGACTACGTAAAACCAACCCAACCCCAAGATATGCCAGCAGTTTCCTTATGAACAAAGGCAAGTTAAAAACCCGTAAGACAGCATCTAAGAAGTAACTACCTGATTATGTAACTTCAGTGCTACAGCTGCAGAAGCCCTACTCCAGGAATTATGTTACAAGAAAATGACTACACTTGTTAACTGTTAAAGGGTTAAACATACATCCTTCTGACAGCAAAATCTCATAAAGCATTAAGTAAAGCCACGTTCTGGACATGGGAGAGGCCATTTTCAGAATGATCCACCAAATGCAATTTCTAAAACTAGCCATGTTTTTCCCTCAACAGAAAAAAAGAAATGTCAGGCAAATTACATATGCTGTACTAGGATATGACACTGACAGTACAAGCCAGAGAATTAATCCTCTATTTCTAAGCCATTTCAATTCTGCAAAAATCAGCATCAGTAAGAAGCAGAGTCCTAGATTTAACAGTTAAGAGCAATCTGCAAAATTACAGAAGATGCAGCAAGTAAGCTTTAACATCAGAACTGCATTCAAAGGCTGTGTTTCCAACACATCATTACAAAATTAATAAAACCCCAACTTAAGCTAATGTCCACACAAGATTACCTCAGTCCTTGTACATCATTACCCTCAAACTGCCAAGCTCTCAATGCTCACCGTACACACACATATCACGTCACATCACTTATTACTTTCTTATGACCACGTGAAATACACTCCTGAAACACAACACATGGTTTGCTTCAAGTACCACCATGGGAGGGAACAGATATTTACTGAATCAAATGAGGAAGTGTGTAAAGCTTAAAGTCCTTTGACCCAAACTTACTGCTGCAACTCAAGAATCAGATCAGAGTGCCCAGGAGTCTATACCGTTACCCCTCACCGAAATGCAGGGCTGTAAATGGCAGGAAGACAACCAAGATTCCAATACACATAAAAGAAACAAAAAAACCAAAAGTGGCATCTCTAAAACTTTCATCTGGAATGTCTTCTGACCCAAGGATGAAAAGGTTATAATGAGACATTGAGACAAATTTATGGTTTGGACTGGATTTATAGGAACATTTGCTTGCATTTCCTATACTGAGGAAGATTACAAGAAAAACATACAGTGCCCATAGTTCTGCATTACAGATTCTAAGAAAGAGGTTTTGAGATTTGGATGGTCAGGTTTGTTTCTGGAGGGTGAGACATTAAAGAGCAGCAGGAAGCAGCTGAGTCAGGACATCTGTGACTGCAAAGTCTTTAAGGCAATTCAAGAGGAGACTGCAAAAGACAAAGCCAAGTAAACAGCTCTATCAGAAAACAAGCTGCCCTACTTGGGTGCATATTGCTCCAGATGTTCTTTGCCTCTTTTAGACCCAAGAAAATAAAAGCTGTTCAGTGGTCATTCACCACACCAACTACTTTTCATGGATACTAACAACAACTGAGAACAAATAAGAAGCTCCCCAGCTCTCCACACCCCAACACTGTCAAGAACAAACTCTCTTAGCGACAACCCCATGAATTTTGAAAATGCTATCAAAGGACAGCTTTGGCTTCTCTGACCATGTGATGAGGTTCTGCATGCTGGTAGGTGAAAAGGTAGAAGATTACAAGGAATTAACATACAAAGAAAGCCTTTCCTGGTTGTCAGTTTGAGGGAAAACTTATTTTTCACTAGTACCATGAGCAAAACATCAAGAGTTCAAAGGGAAAGAGCCTAGAAGTAAGTACAAGTAATTACTCACAAGAGTTCATAAGATCCAAGTAACCAATCCATCAGTCTTAGACAAATGCACATTAATGTATAAAGCATAAAAAAAGTAGTTAGAATTCACTGAATGGGATTAACACTATGATCTACTCTGTAAGAGTCCCTTTCCCACTGGAATACTAACAGAAAAAGGATCCAGTCAGTTCACAAAAAAACACAACAAAAACTTCAACATGCAAACAAAAACCCAAACCAAACAAATCCAAGTGTTGAAAAGTGTTATGCCCTAAACCCAAAGGACACAAGCATCACAAAAGCAGAGAGGTATCCTGCAAGTCAGCAAATAATGAGAAAAGCATATGAATGCTAGCAAGCTGCAAGCTTACCACAGACTATCAAAGAAGGCCAACAGACAGATGTTATCCTTTCAGAAAGGGGGAAAAAAAAAGCATAAGACTTTGCTACAAGGAGATAATAAGAACCTAGGCACCTACCAGGAATGGCTTGAGGAACGTACATTTTCAAAACACAGAAAGCGATTTGAGACACTTCCTTTAGCTGTAGCAGCAAGAAAAAAGCAGTTTACAGTAAACAATAAGACAGTTTTACTGGAAGTGAACCATCAATTCAATGGTTACTGAAGAGGGAAAGGAAGGAAGAACAGCAAGAGATAGATTTCACATTACTAAGTAAGAGCTCACAGCTGACAAGTCTATGGCAAGGAGGAGTTAATTCTCAAATGACACAGTAGAAACAAACAAAATTCAAGAAAACCAAGCACAGCATGAGAATAGAAAACATAGCAAAACAATAATGACTCAAAAAAAGCACACATGAAGGGAGTAACAAGCATAACAATGGCAAGAGAGTAAGAGAGAAAAATATGAAAGGCACAAAATGAAAGAATTCTTACAAAGCAGCTTGAGGCTACTAAGAAATCATTCTATTAGTATACTACTACTAGAATTTCTCCATTACTGAATGAAGAGAGAAAATAGATTGAGGAAGAATAAGTCCTCACCAAAGAGATCAACTACAAGCAGGTGACCAGCACAATTAGCGCAAGTAAATGAGCAAAAATATCCACCCAGAATCAGCTGACTATTGGAAAGAGCCATACTTATACTTTTTCCAAGTAGGCTAGATCTGATAACATTCAAGAAACTTCCTCAAGAAATCCTTTGAGCCACCTCAAAATCAATAATCCTATCTTTGAAAACCCATGGAGGATGTCTTAGATAATCAGAAGCTTAGAAAAAGGTGAACTATGTAAACCCTTTCTTTAAAACAAAGACATAACCACACTCTTCAAAGAAAACCCAACCCTCCACCCCAAAAAAAAATTTTTAAAACCTGAAAAACTGATGGAGAAAAAAAGGATAGTGAAGGAAAACCACCTGAGGAATGGATTGTCTTCAGTTCCCAGAAAAGTTAAACATACCCAAACAATCTTCTTAAGCACTTAGATGATATGGAGAGGAGGAACAGCCACCTTGGTTATGTCAAACCAGTAAAATTTTCTTCAATGAAAGATTTATGCAGGGGAGGAAGAATAAATGTCATGATTTACTTGATTAATGTCTTTGACAGCCTTAAGTACTGAAACTTTCTCATGACCAAATTAAATAGCAAGATCTTGACATTACCATGAATTTCCAAATAGATCCAAGTGACTATATGCAGAAGAGGAGTTAACAAGGTCAGACTGATGGAAAAACTAATGCTACCTTGGGATGCATAGCTTATGTGACACAGGACATAATCCTTTCACCTAATACTGCTCCAGTAAGTCTCACAGGGACAACTGCAACTCATTCTGAACACAGGTCTTCAAGCCAGACAAGAACAGCTGGAGAAACGCCACAACAGAACTATCACCAGACACAGACAGTATTACCTGCCAGGAAAGGCTGAGAGAACTGGGGACACCAACCCTACAGATGAGAATACTGAGGAGAGAGGAAGAGTCAGTTCTCTCTATCCACAGCAAACAGAATAAGCAACAAAATGTTTGAATTGTAGCAAGAGAGAAATCCATGCAATAAAAAATTAACAGCAAAGTAGTTAAGAGTAAAAACAGGCTGCTTGGTGAGGTTGTGGGGTCTCCATCAAGTAGGTAATTTTAAGAGCAGGTTAAACAAACAAGTAGAATCAGTACTGTCTCCACTGGATAGGAGACAGATGAATGAGACAAAAGTAAGCATAGAAAAAACCTTGAAGACTTTAGAGCACAGATAAGAGATTCTGGAATGTTACAATCAACTTCAGTGTCAGATTTAAGGAGTTGGTTTACAAAGGTGGTTGCTTGGATTTTTGTCTACTTCCTAGAATGCAATAAAGAACCCCAAAACAACAACATCAACAAAAATCAACAAAAAACCACAACATAAAACGATCTTAAAGAAAATAAATTGTATTCTTTGGACAAATCATCCACCTTTTAATATGCATCAAGGTATAAAATTACAAATACTAATGTGCTTTAACACTGTAAAAGAAGATGAAAAGCTCAAGGATTAGTGGAGTCTACCTGATATAATTCACAGAGGGAAAAAACAGAGCCAAAAAGCTCAACTTCCCTGTAAGCTACCCAGCTCCTAATACATTGTGCTGGTCAGACTACCTGCCAGCTCAGTGCCTGCTCACCAGTTACCCACACACATGCTCTCACAAACGCACAAGTAAAAGTGTGATTAGGAAAATGGAAAAAAGCCTAATTAGAAAGATAAATCCACACAGTAGCAGTGGAACACAGATATCCTTTTTGCCTCTCCCACCCCCTATTTATGGCTATATAGTGGAGTTGTGAGCCTATCCAGTATAATTTCCAACTAACCAGGCCAACTAGCTCAGGAGGTCTGACAACAAGGACTGGTTTTCCATAAAGAGGAGCTGCCTACATCCTTCCTGTTCGGAAGTGTCAGTCAAATTTTGCTTAAGAGGAAAAAATCCCAACAGCATATTGGAAGGGCAGACACAACAGGCTCCAGAAAGACATCTTCCAGTGATCCTCTCATGCTTTAACAACATGGGATTTGTGCTCCACTAAACTCCAGTAAAGCCCACTAAGCAGAGACACCTACAAAAGAAATAATCATCAGACCTAGCACTTTTCTGATCACGTAGTAACACTCACTAATAGATTACTGCTATAGCTATGCAAACTCTCATGCCACAAACACCACCCTACACAACAGCCATTTTGGTGAAAAAATTAAGACAAGTACAATTTCTAGGCATAAATAAAGTCTTAAAAGCATCAATAAACACAGTACATTGTGTCAACTATTTTTTGCTGATTATGAGTTAATGCTAACACTAAAAAAACTTTGCCTGTAACTTTGAAAAGTTAAACTACTCAAGCACACTATACAAAGAATATATTTGTGGCAGAAGTGTCAGAGACAGGACAATGCAAACAAAATAAAACAGTGAAGACTAACTTCCTGTTATAAAAAAAAAAAAGGAAATACATGAGTAACAAAGAAACCACAGAATTTTTTTTTTCCATCAGACAGATTTATTCCTAACTTGGAAAAACAACTAAAACATAAAAATACAATTACCTGGGAATTACTTTTTAATGTTAGGGCAATATTACACATACTGAAGGTTGGAGTGGGAGTGTTGATCCGCTAGAAGGTAGGAAGACTGCAGAGGAATTGGACAGGCTGGATCAATGGGCCAAGGTCAGTGATCTGAGGTTAAACGAGCCCAAGTGCTGTGTCCTGCCCCTGGGTCACAACAACCCCTGCAGTGCTACAGGCTGGGGCAGAGGGGCTGGAATGGGCCCACTGGAAAAGGACCTGGGGGAGCTGATTGAGAGTGGCTGAACATGAGCCAGGTGTGCCCAGGTGGCCAAGAAGGCCAATGGCACCTGGCCTGGATCAGCAGTAGTGTGGCCAGCAGGACCAGCACAGTGACTGTCACCCTTGGCACTGCTGAGGAAGCCTCATCTCAAGTCCTGGAGTTCAGTTCTCAGCTGCTCTCTACAAGGAAGTCACTGAGGTCCAGAGGAGGGACATGGAGCTGGGGAAGAGTCTAGAGGATAAGAAGTCTTCTCCCATGAAGAGTGGCTGAAGGTGCCTGGAGAAAAGGTGGCTCAGAAGTGACGTTACTGTTTTCTACAGCTCCCTGACAGGAGGCTGTAGCTAGCTGGGGCTCAGTCTCTTCTCCTAGGCAAACAGCAACAGGACAAGAGGAAATGGCCTCAAGCTGTGCCAGGTGAGGTACAGATTTGACATTAAAAAGAATTTTTTTGAGAAAACAGTTGTTAAACATTGGAATGGACTGCCCACCGAAGTGGTTGAGTCACCATCCCTGAAAGTGTTCAAGAAATAACTGGACATGGCACTTAGTGCTATGGTTTAGTTAACATGGTGGTGATCAGTCAAGGCTGGACTGCATGATCTCAGAGGTCTTTTCCAACTTAACTGACAATGTGACTCTGTATCCTGCACTTTGTAACATCGTACACTATTTACAGTCTATTCCACCAAGTTAGGACTTCATGGAAAAAGCTAATAAGGATATTGACTTTCTAAGGATTATCACAAATAAAAACATGGTTGGGAGTAAATTTATTTGGTTTTTTTTGTTTGTTTTTTGTGTGTTTTCAGTGCATGGGAGGTCTAACACCAGTTAGGATCCTCTAGGCTTCAGCAGAGGAGACACAGACTACCATCAACTTTTGCAGCTTAGCTGTCAAATCATCAGTAATACCTTACTGACTGAGAGATGAGTCAAACTCACCAACAGGCAACATCAAGTGCAACCTGCTGACTTCAGAGTTTATTTCAAAACTGCCTGTACATTTAGACAAACCTTCATTTCTGTGATGCTAGGTAAAAGCCATAAAGGCAAGCACAAATTCAGACTTCTGTCTGAACATTCTACTTAAAGAATAAATTACCACAGGCCAATTCTAGCAATGTTTTAACAAATTTCTAGGGATCAGAACAATCCCCTAAACCTTACACAATCACTAGATTTTTTTCCCCTGAATAAAAATGAAAAGACAGGCTCAGAATTACTTTAAATATTGAAAGAAGAATGTTCCTCTTCATTTTTAAAGTTGCAGCCACCAAGTTTACAAAAAACATACAACAAGCAGTCTAAATAATACTCAATGTATGATTGTCATAATCTCCACATAATTTTGAAAAGCAGTAAGCTAGGTCACCAATGACAGCACTTCTGAAAGCATTAAATAATAATTAATATTTAACTTAGTTACTATGCAATGTTTCTCAGTACAAAGTTCCATATCCTCCTACATAAGATTTCAAATCTGTAACTAGTGGATACTGTATAAGTATGGCAGCCTTTTTTCCAGAAAAATAGCTGCATTTTTTTTCCCTCTGAAAGCATAAGAATCTTTTTTGAAAGCTTTTTCCTTTTTCCTATATCTAAAAATTATGGAACTTTAACTTTGCCCACTTTTATTCTTGTGGTTCAGACTCACATGATGCTAAAAAAACCCCAACCTAGTCAGCTTCAGGCCACTGCTACAAGCAGTCTCAAATCACAGCAGACACCAGTACAAATCCCTGCAGACTCCCTGAAAAGAAGTGCAGGATGACAGTATAGTGGAGACAAATCTTGGGAGTAGCCAGGAAAAGATGTGAAGATAAAATAAAGATGATCACAGAGATAAAACTGCAAAGTTTCTTTGACAGTAAAAGAGAGTTTGATCTCTGGCTGGGTGACAAACTAAAACCTTAATTTATCTGAGGCCTCTTTCAGTGAGGATTCGGGTTTAACTACACATTAGCCATAGCCACATTAAAACAAATTTGTGAAAAACTTCTAGTGAACCTCAACTAAACCACTAGCTTGCCATCTGTTGTGGCAGCAGCTTATTGAAGATAAGCAGCCTGGAAGCATTATGGCAATTAAGAAATCTTTTGGTCATTAACTCCACACCAATTAAACACTAAAGGCTGGCAGAATCATACTGTGGCTCAGAACTGCTTTTTAAGGTGAATTCTTCTGTTCCCAATGAGGAGACACACTATGGTAAAGAACCTTTCAACATTTACCCAGGCACTTTGTCCATTGCTAGCCCTGGTATGTGTGTGTTCTCCTACTCAAAAATAATTTCCATTCACACATACAAAGTATTTACTTCATTCCTACACTTACATAGCAATCTCTTTAACCCACATTCAAAGACACCACGTTTCAAAAAGCCTCAGTACATGCGCACACGTTCTCATTCACACACCTGTCCATGAAAGTGTCTCTGGGTTTGAATCACCATTAGTGTTATCCAAATTCAGAGCATCATATCTATATCAGTGAAATATTCCCTACAACACATTTGAAATAGTCAACTGTTGAGTTGAATATGGTTATAGAACTTGGAAGAGGTCCCTTAACTTCCTTGAATATTTATAAACTAACAAAAGTCTGCTTATGACAACATGTTCTGCTTAAGGCATTTTTAAGTTAAACTACCGATCTCAGTGGAAAAAAACACCTATTATTAGAAATATCTGAACTACCTGTTCAGACTCAGGAAGAAGAGAAGACAGAGAGTTTATCTTATCAATGTCTATAAGCATCTGAAAGAAGGGTGTCAAGCACATGGAACCAATTTCTACTCAGTAGTGCCAGGCAATAGATGAAAACTGATGCACAGAAGTTCCAGCTGAATATGGGAAAGAACTTCCTCACTAGGCAGGTGACAGCCCTGGAACATGCTGCATAGAGATGCTGTGGATTCTTCCTCACTGGAGATATTCAAGAACTGTCTGGAAACCATCTGGTGCAATGTGCTCTAGGAAGACCCTACTTGAGCAGGCAGGCTGGACCAGATGACCCCACCAGTGGTCCCATCCAACTTCAGCAATTCTGTGTACAATTCAAAGGTATCATCACCTTCCTAGTTTAGGGAGACCTGCTCTGAAAGCTAAAGTTTCTATTTCCGAGCACAGGGAAGAAACAAACTAACAAACCCAAAAGCACCAAAAGCCAGAAAACAAGCTTTGGCATTAAAAAAGGAAATTTAAAAAAAATCTTAGTTTAAAACCTTAATTATTTAGCCCCAAAATATAGAAGAAATCAAAGTTTGCAGTGCCCACAGTTAGTGCACTGACTTAAACCACATACATCAACATACAGCTGTTTGTACTAGTTCTCTCTCTTTGAAAAGAGCCTCAAAGAGAGAAGTGGGTGGCAGAGTATATTCAAGTCTGGCACCCCTGCCTAAAGCCACATCTTTTGCTTCTAAGGATTGATGCAGTTTGACAGCACAAAGCTGAAAGCAGAACAGGAGTGAAGGTAGAGCCTTACAGCACTTTACAGTACTATGTGTACATTACATTTAATACAGTTTCCAACATATTTCAACACTACACATAGTGAGATATCCCCTAACATACAGACTTTAGAGTCATGGCTTGCATTAATTAAAGACTGCTTTCACAAAAAATGATCCAATTGACAGCCTTCTTTTCCTTCCCTCACTTTACAATCCTGATACCATGATAGACATTCAAAATCTGAGGCACATGACCAAAACTTCTCAGTCAAATTCAAAACACAAGTCTACATCATGCCATGCTTAGCTAGTGCATTCTACAGTCTGTCTTTCTTCCTTGAACTCAAAAGCCCATTTCAAAAGGTCAAGTATGTTTCATGTACCATCAATAATGCTTGCTCTTTTACAGCTTTCTCCTCTGATTCACATTAACTTACCTTCTACTTCATTCAAGAAGGAAAAAAAAAAAATGTTTTATTCTGTCCTTCCAAAGACCCCACCCTCATCACGACCCACAGACTCTGTTAATTTACCTAGCCTGTAATTGCCACCTGTTTCTTCTGACATACAAGGAGAATAAAAGCAGACTAAAAAAGACCAGTCTCCAAGAAAGCAGCGTTTTTCTATATAAAAAGGTGCTACTTCAGGGTCTTGTTCATATGTCAGTCTAGTTGGCAAATACCCATGTTTAGAGCTCCTAAATGATTGCTGGTGGGCAGGGCTCAACACTAACACTGAGCTGGCAGCCAGCCCTGCCAACACACAACTGAGCTAAGCCCACCTGAGAGGCAGATTACTACCCTAAATCCAGATCATGTATTAGCTTATATGACCAATTTTTGATGAAAGCTGGCTCAGGAGATAGATGGTCCTAACACAACATGCCATATGCATTTCCCCCCTTCTCAATAGCTTTATGAGTGTTGTAACTGAAATTCCCCGTACTGTAAAACCTCCTTCAGCTCCTGATGCTGCAGAGAAACATGCCTACTACTCTATTCCTTACTTTCCACTACCCTTTATGATGACTAATTTCTGAGGTTACTTCTGCTATGCCTGCAGAAGGTGAAACCTTAAGGGGGAAGTAAAAAGATAACTACACAAAAATATATCTCGATTAATTCACTGTTGTCCACAGGAGTCTAAGTAGTAAAATCCTTTGAGCAGACTTCAGTTGACAGCATTTCTATTCCTAGTTCAGAAAATTACAAATAGTTATGGTCCATGGAGCTCTTTACATTTTTACATGACAACTACTGGATTTAATTACTAACTTATCAATTCTATATTATTTAATAAACAGATATTAATCACTAGAGTTTTATATTCTAGTGAGCATGCATATGTTAATACCCCATCTGTAGAAAGCTCATGTCTACAGCACATGCACAGGTTTGTAATACCAACTAAATGTTGCCCAGCTCTCTACAGTTTGGTCATGCTTCAAGTAGAGAAGCTACTATTTCCAAAAAGAGCAACAACTTACTTAGGAATCAAAGTGAGCAAAGCTGACATTGCAATGCAAGCCATGATTAAACAATCACTTTTGCTATCTTAGGCATAATTAATATCTAGAAGAACAAAGATGGGCATCTGAAAATTTACATCTAGAACAGTGAAGGCCCCCGTACTGCCAGCCAGACACTTCTATCCAGCCTGCTACCTTTCCCTGGAGAAGACAAGAAACAGCTATTTAGAGCAGCAAACACTGCCCCAACAGCTGATCACATCCTCCATCTGTCTGCAGCTCAACACAGACCACTGAACTGCTGCCAAAGCAGTTAAAGAAAAAAAAAAAAAAGAAGCCAGCAGCTTTTTCCTAAGAGCAACTGCCATCCATGAACCCTCCCAGAAATTAGTCCTCGCTGCCTATTGTGGCCCCTCCTGGACCACAGCTAACCTCCCACAGCATTTTACCTTCCACAGCCACATTCTAAGAGGAGTACAGAAATGAGTCCCTAAGAGAAGCCCCGAAGTTCAGATGCCATAAGTGGAAGTCTGCTCAAGATCCAGCTCTGAACTTCATAATTACTTCTGTGACCTTGTCAAAACTTAATTATTTACCTGGATGATTGTGTTCTCATGTTTTTGAACATCCTTCACAAGTAACTTTCACAAGTAACTACCTGTCAAAGCTACTACAAGCCAGTTCAACAGATTAGTGTGTGAAAGGAGGACTAATGTAAAGACCTACTGTGCATAAGGACTTTGTAACGTTCCACAGTAAATAACAATACAGAGGCACCTACAACCTATTGTTGCTTGTTCCTCTACGCCTGAAGAGAGGCTATGCATAGGAATATTTTCATGGAAGGACAGAGATTTTCTTCTAAAAGAGTACAATGAAGTAAATCCTTTTTTTCCTCCTTATAAATGAGCAAAGTAACTCTTTAAGATATCACCAAAGGGGGCATGTATCATAACCTATTTCAGCTCCAACTTCTTTTGGTGTTTTAAGAGGAAGAAACCATAACTGAGTAGGCAGGTGGAGGCTAAGCTTGGCCTCCTACATAGGTTTTTCACCTTATCCAACTTCAGGCCTCCTTTAATAAAGAGTGGAGAGAGACAGCCGCTCTATAGAGTGATGCAGAACAGCAATGCCTTCCTCTCAGATGCCTGAGCAGGTTCTATCATTACTAGGAATTTTGAGATGAAGAAAACTGCCTTTGTGGCTTTTGCAAAAGAAGGAGAGTTGATTATTTAAGAACATGGTTAAAGTTCCCACCCCAAAGAAGTTTTTCAACAATGCTATCACCAGTCCAACATGAACAATTTCAGTTCAACAGCCTCAGAAGAGGCTCACAGGCAGCTCCATTAATTTTCCCCCCAAAATCCACTCTGCAAAACAGTGCCCAGACTAACTTCTGCATCATTAAAGCAGCTGTACATTCTCTATTAAAAAAAGTAAATAACAAGGAAATATTTAAGAAAAATATTTACCTCAGGTAAATGCTATGTTGCTCAGACATATCTTTAATAGTATTTCTGGTGTGTTTCCTCACAGGTGAGGAGGTGAAGGTCAGTAATGTCATATGCTGCCTTAAATTTTTATGACACAAAGTAAAGTAATTGTTGTGTCAAAAAATGGGCATTATTTATTCCACTGCATTCTCAGAAAAGCCTTAATTGGGGCAGTTCCTGTAATACCATTAAGAGTAACATCATAAATGTCATTTCCCTGTTGAACTCTACATTTGCAGCAAAGAAGGAACTGAACTGCAGTATTCTTCTAGATATTTAACTTAAATGTTTCATTATGTTTAATTATCCTAGGAAAATTCCACATATGGAATATTCTTTTTCAAAACAGAAAAGTCCACAGGTACTTTGGTCACCATTAAAAAAAAATAAACAAAACAAACAAAAAACAAACAAACAAAAAAAAACAGAAAAAAAACCCAAACAAAAAACCAAAACCAACCAAACAAAAAAAAAAACCACCAAAAATAAGAAAGGAAAATGTAAGGACTCTTTCCATTACCTTAATAAAAGGGGATATATGACCTTCTTTCCCATCAGTGAAGGAGACCCAAAACATATTAAACCTCCTTTGATTACTCACATCCATACTAACCCAGAACACTGCCTAGCACATCCATGAAGTCCTGTACATTCTAAGCAAAGCAAGTTTATTTCCCAGTTATTTCTCTCAATCACTTCAGTAGGTCTGTATTTGCTGAGGACCACCCTTGCTAAACACATATCAGGGTCTGAACATTTGTCTCATAGGCACCAAGCATCCACTCAGCTCCCCTTGCCAGGCCAGAAAAGAGGCTGACTGCATGGATCTCTTACTGCAAACGAGAAAGGATCCAAAGACTTCCCCCAGGATGGGATATCCCTACAACAGGATAAATGCCATAACCAGGAAAATAATGTAATATTAAATACTTGAAGTTTCAGGTACTGTTTGGGGTCAAAAACTTGCAGGAGAAGAACTGGACAAGAACCTTGAATATTCTTATCAATATACACCTATTTCAGAACTAACTTTTCAAACTAATCTAGTTCCAAATTAAATCAACTAAGTTTTGCTTCCACAGTCAAAAAACAAAATGAAGGAGGGGAAGGGAGTCACTATGTTTTTTAGAGTAAAAAAATTTCTCTCAATCTTTTACATTTTGCAACCAATACAGCAAGGGAAAAAAAATCCTCTGCCTTCACACCCAGAATTGAATGTCTCCTAAGAAAGCCAAAGGAGGACCCTTAGCTTACACAGATTAGATACCGCTGAAGCAGATGCCATTTTTTTGGACACACTTTTGATGTTTCATTTAACAATTCACAACCGATTATCCTCATTATCAGCTGACCATGATTTTGCAGGTGCAGGAGGTGGAGGAGAAATGGAATGCTCAGGGATTGGATATACGTCAAGGTCATGAATACACACAGGCACACACTTCCCAGGAGCAGCATTACAAGATCTGACCCAATCACTGGTACTGTGCCTCTGGTCTCATGTCTATTAGCTGAAAAATGCCTTAACTGAGCATGGGAAGAAGCTATGAAAGAGCTAATAATGTGAATGTTATGCAACCACTAAGCTTGTTTTAAAGTTTGAAATGTTCTGTTTAGATTCTGCTTCTAAATTAGCAAGTTAACTCAACCATACCATCTAAAGCAAATCCTAATAGTTTTATCCCATTGAGTCTCCTTTTGTTATAAAAGCAGAGCATAAGCTCTTCAGGGCAGGCACTGCATGTCTATTACCAAAAAACAAAAACAAACAAAAAAAGTGAACTACCTCCTTTAATCAGAGGAACAAATTTACTACTTGACTGTCACAAAGGCTTGTTTTTCTTCAAGTCAGTGTTAAGTGCTTATTAAGTACCGACTGCCTCGGTCTGAGAAGCAGAGGTTATAATACTGTTTTATTAATTGGAGTTTATCTAGTTTACCTGAGCCTTGACAAAAATTGGCCAAAATAAGTTTGCTTTTGGAGAGGAGAAGGCCCTACATAAAAGCACAAAAACTAGCTATTTGCTGAACTTCTGAGCTCCTGACAAAGCTCCTCTTTTGAATGTTTCCTTCCTTTTGAATGTTTGAATCATGGAAGGGGAAGAGAGAACAGGGAAAATCTGAAATCAGAAATCAAACACAGATATCACTACAATGCAATGAGCTACAAAGCTGCTGAAGAAACTGGCAAAGTAGACTCTGCTATGTATAGAATCTCTATTTAAAAAGCAGTACCCCATAATAAAAAAGTACTCTGCTAAGTATTTTATGAAATTCTAAAACAGCTCTCAAATACAAAAAGATTCAATACATTACTACACCTGACATACAATACTTTGAAAAATACAAGCAGGAGAATTGTAAAATGGCTACTAAATTATTCCCTTTAATCACACAAGATTGGTCAGGCCTGTAACAAAAAGTATTTCTGTAGTTGATCAGCTACTGACATACCACTCTCCACTCCAAAATACCTGAACATACTAACGAATAGGCAATTTTGCTATACTATATGTATGAATTATGCAGTGGTTGCTAGAGATAATCAAATGTCTCTCACATCAATAATCCAACTGTCCGTCAAAAATTTATAGGATCAAATTAAGAAAGCCTGATGCAATGCATTACTAAATTAAAACAAAATAGAACAGAAAGCATGACCTATTCTATTTCCATGAAGATGCATACAAAAAAAGAAAAAATCCCAGAGAAGTCCTACAACAGCACTGGACAACTAGGAGACTTGGTTTCCAGTTAAAGTTGACACAGATACAGGTATTTCAAGACTGAGACTCTCTTGCACTGATACACTGCCAAAGCACCCATAATTTCACTAGCACTCCAAAACACCTGATAGTACTTCAGAGGACGAATTCTGATACTATAAAGCATGTGCATGGAATAACATACCTTCCAGGAAGATCCCCTTAGGAGTTGCCCAGAACAAGGCTTAGCATGTACTCTAATGCAGAATTCAGCTGACAGTCTTAAAAAAACCTCCAAATAAGAGGTATATAAACCACAGTTTTATTTGTTAGCCCTAACAGGGTTAGCTAGAATTTCAATACCGGCACATGAGCTTTTAGTCTGGACCATAAATACATTCATTTTTAAACTGCAGTCAACCTGTTTTGTAAAGCAGGTTCAAAGTATATGTTATTCTGAACAATTATTGTCACACACACAAGAATGAGGACCACACACAGGATCATTCCTTTAACATCCTGTTTCATTCTGTCTTTTAGACAAATTTTGGAAGAAAAATAAGGAAAAAAACCACTAGTAGAAGGATATGCCCACCCCATCCAGAATGGCTGCCCTAAAACCAGGTAAGTGACAAAAGCTGGGAACTACATGAGAGCAATGGAGAGCATGAGAACAAGTAGAACACACTATGCTGTACAGCAAACACTAAATTCGTGGAGGGGCTGGTGGGTATATTTCACATCTTTTCAAAGATTAAACATTTAAGTTTGTTCAGCAGAGAACTAGCTGACAATTTCTCTTACCCACCAAAGGGAACTTCACATTATTCTGGGTAAGACGAAACTAAAGCAAGTCTGGTTACTACTTTACAACACTAGTGTGTTGTTTACTCTCCATGTAGCCAAAACAAACATTGTACCTAATTTAGAAGGGATATGTAATGTAAAATACAGTTTTCTTTCTTAACTTCATCCAGAAAAAACATCTGCTAGTCTTTCATTCAAAAAACCAAGTCTTGGATTTACCATGTACCCTAAACTATCAAATTTTTACATACCATTAAGGTGATCCTATTTTCACATCAGGAAGAGTTATGCAATGACGCTTTAAGATTTCACCTTTGCAACAAGATTATCAATGGATTTTTAAGTACTGGCAATTTCCAGTTGTCACAACCATTGGAAAGTTATTAAAAGTGTCAAGAAAGAAGTCACTGAAACCACTGTGGAGGAAACAACACCAGCTTCAAAGAAGCATTATGGGGTATAAGCAAAAACCTTTCGAAAAACTGAGCATAGGGATCTACCTATCCTCAAAACCTCATTCCAATATGCTTACTGTTTGATTGATCAAGGCCTTTGCTGCAGGTTTATTCTAGTTTAACTGACTTAATTCCCCACTTGCCCATCGGTCTTCAGAATCACTTGCATCACACTACAAATGGAAATAGAAACATTTGACAAATTGCATACACATCTAAGAGTAGAGGCAAAAAAAGACCAATTAAGACAAAGTTACAAATGCATTAAGTCACATGTTGTGTAAATTTACAAAAGTATGAATAATATGTAAGCAAGTGTAATAGACAGATGTATTCTCCCAAAGATTTAGTGTTGAAACATAGTATTTAACTTTCAAGACATGACATACTTTCAGAGAGATGGAGAAATTATATTAGGAACTACCTAGTCTAAAAGAAATAAGGAACACAAAGTAGGTAGACTAGCAATGATTTTGGCTTTTAATATAAATTTCAGAAAGGTCTCATGCAGTCTGATGAGAACCAAAGTTCTAGACTACACATAACCACAAGACACAAACATCAAAATATTGGGGGTAATGGAGCCACATCAATGTCCCATTCTAAGCATCACTTTGCTGCTGGTTTTATTTCCCTTGGCATAATGATGTTTAGCAGCATCTAAAGGCTGCCTGTAAAGGTTTGTGATCTAAGATGTAAAACAAAACAAGATGCATCTTCCTGCTACAGGTTTAGTTAGAATAGCATTGAGTGATGACTTGCAAAGTTGCAAATAAAAACTTGCACGCTTCTGTGCCATTAGGCACATCATTCTTCTGGATATCTAAGTCACATATAGGCCACTGTCCCAAAAGGAAATTATGTGTGAAGTTAAGTACCAGATTAGGACAGACATACAGAAACAGTTAATCTAAAGTATGGTAACAAAGTATGAAAGTGTGTGAACCCAAATTTTAAAGAGAGGGGGAAAAAAAGTCAACCTACAATCACCAGATTGATTGTTGACCCAGCAAAACTAGATGGGCACAAAACTAGATGGAGAACAAAATAAACCCATTTGTTATATCATGGTATTTCAGACATGCTACATTACAAAAGTCAATTCTTTAATTTCCCCTTCACATGCTCAACAAGTTTACGAGAGCAAGAGGAAACGGAGCAGGTGGTATGACATGCACATGGAAGTCTGAAGATGCTGTCAGCAGGAAATGCTGCTGTAAATATGATACCTGAACACAAGCTCTGTGTTGATAACAAAAACTTGTGTTAACCTTTACAAGAGAAAGGAACATGAACTTATTTGCTCTTTCGCTACTTGAACCAACATGACACCTTTTTAAGGACTTAATTCTTGAGTATTTCTTCTTAGGAAAAAAAAAATCAGGTAAACTACACAACCTGCTCTGCAGGGGTTTTGGTTCACCAATTTGAGATAAATTTCACCGTAATATGAAGTAATGTAACAGATC